>VWZI01006849.1:288238-321831 GCA_013396835.1 Psilopogon haemacephalus
TTTTTTCAGGACAGAGAAAAGAAGCATGACATGAACTGGAAATTAAGATATGATCCAACCTTCAGCTGCAGCTTTTGCTCTTTTCTTGACACTACCTAGCACAAATGACAGGACCGGGAGAAAGCCCAGCTAACAAAACTCCTAGATCAGGGAAGTATACCAAGGCAATATATCACTCTTTGGTTACTAATTCTGAGCTGAGATTTCAATAGAACTCTTGCTTTTTGTCAATGTTCAGCAAATTATAGATTAAAATTGGGACTGATAATCCCAGTTTTTTCCAAGGAACAAATCATATGGAGAATTATTTTGACAATGCTAGAAATCCATCATAAACCCAGGGCTTCTCTGTAATGCAGTGTGGCTGAACTTTGCTGCTGGGTGTGCTATAGCTGCTCTTTGGTCCCTAGAGCTCAATGCATTAGCTTGCAAAAGTGTTATCATTATTTCTTTGAAACAGCAAAAGAATGGAACTCTTTCACAAGTATTATTGGCTGCATATACATGTACAAGATAAGAGAACATACTACATTCGTATATTTTAGTTGGAGATATCTGGCTATTAACAGGGAACATACATGATTAAAAATACATTACTTTCACCTAAAAAGTTCTGGTTTAACAAGTGAAAACTGTTTCCTTGATGCATGGAAGTTTAGTAGCCTTGGAAGATGATCACTGACCAGCAAGATGTTACCTACCATGACAGTTAACCATTTCACTGCCCACTTATAAAACAATGTTGGGGTTTTTTTTAAGAACAGGTGCAGGCTACAGGTTGCAGATTTATTCTCTAGACGCACCTATTCTTCTTCTGAACCAAAACTGCAGAGAAGTAAACACTGTCAAATCAGACAACGTTCCTAACAGCCATTGTAACAACTTCATCATACCAAGTGTTTTTACTAGATACCTTGATGGGCCAGATTCAATGACCTCAGAGTCAGAGTAACTTCTAGCACAAACAGCAGCTCTTCCTGCTGGCTAAATAAGAATAACAACAAATGAGATGTTCTGTAGAGAAAATGAGAAAGACTGAAAACACCTGTGAAAGAAGAATGAAGATGCAGAGGGGAATGCTGGAAGAAAGCAAAACGAAAATGCAGAAAGGAAGACATTAAAGAAGACCATAGAATCTGCAGGCAGCAAGGGAGGAAGGGAAAAAAATGATCTGTGAGTCACTGAGTTGATACCCAAGGCCCTCGCATTTTCATTCAGTCTCTTCTTTTACTCAGAGTCATAAATACACACAGCTTGCTCTGCCATTCTGCTGCCTGGAAGGATTGACTCTTCCTAAAGAGATGTCCTACACTACTTCCAAAGTCCCTGAGCCACTCAAGATCTTCTTTTGCTGTAGGCCTAGTTCTGTTAGGTAGGTTCCTTTCATACCAGACCTGGCAGGGTTTGCTTTTTTTTTTTTTTTTTTTTTTTTTTTTTTTTTGTCACACTATTAGATTCTTTCAGCTGCTCTGTAGCAACATGCCAGCCACTTGTGGCCATACGTGGTGTGGAGGAAAAGGGGACATGCCAGAAAGGAGCACAGTAAAACTATTTTTTTTGCAGATGCACATTCAGAGAGACACCTCCAGGTAGGTGCATTCATTCCTAGTCAAGAAAGACTCTATCCCCTACCAGTCAAAACTCTGGATATCACAATATTTTATTTGAAGTGCTACAGATATGGAAAAGCCTGAATGAAGCCAGACAGCATTTCTAGTTTTGTATTTATCAGATCCAAAGAGACAAGCTGTTATTTTATTGCTCTGTGTAGATGCTCCTACTTTGATGGACAAAATGTCTAGAACAATTGGACCACAGAGTGACATAAATCCCAACAGAACAAAAATATATCCATTACCTACAGTATGTCTAGAATCAATCTCTGTGAGGGATGATTATGGTATTGACCTGAGATCTGTCAGTACGTTTTCCTCTGAGAAGTCCCTGGTGCTCACAGACAGAGCCCCTGTGGGAGTTATCTTTCATGTACGCCAATATGAGCTGAACTAAAAACTTGCCTTGTGTCTGTGCTTTTCTTAGCCACACTGCAACAATTAAATTCTATTGAATTATTAGCTGGATACGAGTTAGGCTAAAAACAGTGTGTGAAGGAAGTGAATATATACAGTACAAGAATCTACAGCATCGAGTGCTCAGTGTCTGAGATGCTAAGCAAGTCACTCCATGATAAAAGCCTTTTCACCTCAGTGCTTGGCCTACCTGGACAAACTCCAGTCAATATCTGTATAATTTTTCTTTCCCCCCCGATGGTCTTTTCATCTCAGGGGAAAGTGGGGGGAAAAAAAAAGGTTATTGTATTGCCTTTGACAAAAGAAGATACATCCAGTCTGAGTGCAGTATTTGCAAATGGACTAACCACAGAGAACTGCCTTCAAAGATCACATCAGAGCCCAGACCCAAATAACCCATCCCAGCCAAGGAATTACTTCACATACAAAAGTAGAGTTCTGCTGGAGGGAAGAAAAAATCTACAGAACACAAACCTTGTCAAGTAGTCCAGTGTGATGCAAATGTAAGAATAATCTTCCTTGTTCCCCAGACACTAACCAAAATAAAATCTGGAATTTTAGTGCCCTGCTGACCAATGTACTCATAGTAAATTAAACTTCGGAATGCCTCCTGACATTAAGGCTGTCTTGTCAGTCTGTTCATCGCACAGGAGTGAAACCATGATCTGAGAAGCAATGTAACAAGCTGAACACCATAGCCCAGGGCCAATATGCAATCAGAATATCTCTATCAGCCTGTTTTCCCATACACACAGGAAAACTGAGATCAGCTAGAGTCTACAACAAAGTACTCAAAGGAAACATATATGCTGCTCCAGCCTTTTAAAAGTCAGAATCCTAACTCTCCTTAAAGATAAAAGGGAATGTACAGGATCACAGGTTGTTAAGGGTTGGAAGGGACTTCCATAGATTGAGTCCAACCACCCTGCCAGAGCAGGACCATAGCATCTAGCACAAGTTGCACAGGAACACATCGAGACAGGTCTTGAAAGTCTTTGGAGAAGGAGACTCCACAACATCTCTGGGCAGCCTGTGCCAGTGCTCTGTGACCCTTACCGTAAAGAAGTCCTTCCTCATGTGAAGTAGAACTTCCTGTGCTGTAGTTTATACCCATTACCCCTTGTCCTATCACAGGGTGCAACCAAGCAGAATTTGTCCCCTCCCTTTTCACACCCAGCCCCCACATATTTATAAATACTGATTAGTGAGTTGCTCTTCTTGTGACACTCATTACTGCTGGGGGTGGCTGCTACCTCTCTCTAAAGACCCATATGACAAAGTCTTTCACTAGCCAGGATACTCAGAACTCATATTACACAGCCTGAGAACCAAAGAGAGGAGAAACTACCAGACAGAAAAAGGTCCCAGCGCTTTACCTCATGTCAGTCTAGGGTTGAGCAGGTTACCCAAAGACACTTGGTAATGTCAGGTTAAGATTGCTTTCAGCCTTTGTGACAGTGTGCACTTGTGGATAAACTCATGACACAGCTCAGACTTCAATTTTTCAAGAATCAGTATTATTGTGGAGAGGTGCAACACTCGGGGCACACCAGGTTCCTTTGCATTTCCATTTTTAAAACACTTTAAGTCAACCACAAAAGGCTTTTAAATTAAGACACTTGCCACAGAGAGCAGAACTGTTCCAAATCAGCATAAACACGCATAACTGCTGTGAAACCTTCTATGAGGACAAAGATGACTTCCATCTGGCATTCTGCAGCCATTTCAAGTTTTAGCACCATAACATCTTAGAAGATGGGACCTGTATTGGCCATTACAGTATCTGGTGCATTAAAAAGTTTGGGGTTTAGTAATTTTACAGTACATCTGCAGGAGACTGCTTTCAAACTGGAGTTACCACTCTAACAAATTGGAATAAGTACATATTTTGCATGTGTATAAGCACTCATACACAAAGTACAAATAAGCACACTGTGGACTTCTTTGTAAGGGCTCAAAGAATTTTTCAAGCTTCACTTGATTAACCACAGAAAATTGTGAAAATGGATGCAAATGTTCCCATATCCACTCCGTGGTGGAGTAAAGGGGGGGTAAAACTCCAATTTAATCCCTGGTTTCCAGACTGTCAGGAGTAGTAACTGCCAGTCCTCAGCCAACAGCCTTTTGGCTCACCCTGGCTTTTACCATAGGGCTTGCTGCTGCCCCAGCACTCTTGCTGAAGAGCCTACAAAGCACTTACTCATATTTAATCATATAAGTACTCTGGACCTTGTAAGAGCAAGCCTCAATGAAATATTTAAGAGACATGCCTACGCAAACAAAGGTAACTGACATCAGGAATAATCAGGGAGTCTGACAAATTACTTTAAAAGAAAGGAAATATTCATAATGATACAAAAAGATAAATTGAGTTGTAAGGAGAAATAATCAGAAAATAAATAGTCAAAAGGGTTTTAAAAAATATTTAAATTAGACAGACAATGTGTGCTCAAAATTTGACATTTGGTTCAATAAACATCGCTGCAGAAGATGCATGGTCAGCTGGAACAATCACATCAAAACTCAGGTTGCACAGGGAAGTGCTAAGAGAACTTCAGCTACAGCAGTGCAAAGGTTGCTCCTGTTTACCAAGTCCCATATAGATCTCATCAAGCTGCTGTTAATTTCAAGAGTGTTTTATCACAGCTGGGAAGAATTCATACCATAGAAACCTTGGCTTTACAAAAACAGTGGGTTTTGAAGTATGCTAATTATTTTATAAGTATACAATGGCTGAAAATACTTTAAAGGTAAATAGAAATAAGAGTGGATTGAGGCTGTGGCTTAAAATTGAGGTGAGAGACCTTTCAGTAGAGGCATGCAAACATTTCAAACATTTTCAGCACAGGTTTTGATAGATTAATAAATGGTATCCTTTCCTTCAACCCCCCCCCTTTTTTTTTCCTTTCCTTTTCTTTTCCTCCACACGTTTACATCAAAATGCAATGATATTAAAGAATATGTAAGGAAAATGAAAAGTAGCTATGGAATCATTTAGACAACAAAGACTTTGTGACCAAAACCGTTCTGAAGTTCTCATCATGAATATTGATATTACACTACAAAGAATTTACTACAGTGAGAATGAGGACCTGTATATACCTCCTTTCAAGACAGAACTTGTTGGGCTGGGTTTCTAGTCAACGCTTCTGACTATATTCACTGCCCAGTTGTACAGCCAAGCAAGTGAGCTTTCTAATGGTGCACAGTTGCTGTTTCATAGCATTGTTGATCCTACCATGGAAATACATGAACTCAGACATGCAGTGCCGATTACAAAACATTTTGGAACTGATTTGCTTTCCTTGTTTCTTTCATGCCGTGGCAAGAGACAAAAGCTCTGGAAGTGTCTGCATTTCTGCAGACTTCAGATAGGAATAAACTGATTTATAAGCAAATTCAGACACATTCCACAGATTGCCCTTATTACTGAGTCTTGACGCTAGTTCTCAGCAGCCTTCCAATCTCTCACTGAACACAAGGGCAGAACAGTAAAGGACAGAAGAAGCTGCCTGCACAAGCTGAGGTACTGCCATTTCCTTTGCCTGGTATTCCAAGTCTCGTGTAACCTTGATCAGGTTGAGAGAGGGAAAAAAAAAAAAGTTATTAAAGAGGAGAAGATCTCATCCCTTTGCTCATGCAGACTTTTCCAGGCCAGTTATTAATGTCATTTGCATCGTCTGGAGCAAGGTACTTATTCAGTATGCTGGAAAATCAGCAAGAATATAAGCCAGGAAAAGAAAGGTCCAAAGAAAAACTCAGAAATTTTCACAGATGTGACTATAGGCATTGCCGTGCAACTAAGACGCAGAGAACAGAATCCTGATGGACCAGTCATAATGTATATAAATATTGATAGATCAGATCTGCCCCAAGATGGCACATTTGTTGGAAGACAGATCTGCTCATGCTTAAGTGTACAAAAAGAGACAGAGATCACAAATTGGCCATGCAGTTTGCCTCTATCCATCCACTGCTGCAGATCCTTACTCTTCAGTAGTACCTGAAGGAAACTGGAAGCAGAGCCACTGCTCAGACACGATGATCTTCAATGTCCAAACAACAGTCAACATAAAATGTAATTCAAGCTACACTACAGGGCATGTTTTCAGCATTTTTTAGGGGACAACACTTGGGGATTTAACTGCAAACCTCCTATTATTGACAGAAGTCACACAACTAAATCTTTACGTACCATAGCAAAAATACTGCCTTACATTTTCTCTGGTACCACTCTTGATCTGTGCTGACAGCTCTCTCATCGTGAATAACATTATGTCAGGCTGCCCAATGATTCCTGAAACTGTCAACAATGTTTAAGTCAAGTTCTCCAAACTTTTTAAAACTTAATCATCTTCACTCTGGAAGCATAAAAGTTGAATGCAATAGAAAATGTGCAGATTCACAGCAAGTTTTATTGACTTGATAGCCAAAGACTTCATCCAGCTGCTGAAACATTTACATACTACAAAGCCCTGTCTATAGAAAGACTGTCCTTAAAGGCCAAAGTATAGATGAGATGGCAGAAAGAGTTGAAAAAGGCTGGAAATACTGATATTTATGCTGAATTATCAAAGCCTCGAGTTAACCCAATGTATGCAACCAACCTAGGCTGGGGAATTTTGTAACACCATATATGAGCACAGCTGAGGAAGAAAAGGTCTTGAGAAAACCTGATTTCTTTATCCTTTTCTGTTTAAATCTGACTTGCAATATCACTTTTCACAGTGTGGAAGACCATCAATCCCTCCATCTTCCTTTACTGTTTTTTAAAATTACTGATCATTGTGTGATCAAAAGTTCCAGACTGAGAGCATGAAGAAAGAGTAACCAATGCATGTTGGTCCCCAGGGGACCACTGCTCTTCTGAAAGGAAGCCAATCAACCTGACATTTTTAAACAGCTCAATTGAAAAGAAACTAATTTATAAAATATTTCAGATGGAATGCCTGGTAAATGTTTCATATACTTTACATTATTTTTTGTTTACTTTTGCACTCCCCTTTATGTTGTTGAGAAGGGTACTTTCAGCAAGAATGACATTAACTGGTACCCTAGACCTGAAAACTATTGACCTAGACTCAACCAGACACACAATTAAACTGTAGCAAGATCAGAAGTAGAATAAAATCCCTCAAAAGTGTATGCAATGAACAAACAAACAGATAAGAATGGACAGAAAAACTACTATAATTAAAAAAAAAACCAACAACAACAGCAAAAAACATATTTATAGCAGGAGGATAGCTCTGGAAAACTGCTCAAGGAGAATCACTCTAGAGGGGAACTTAACAAAGTACCATGAAATGTCTACTGCAGAAATCCTCAACTGACAGAGACTTTTCTGTTAACAATATTATTTTTGTTAAGCTCATAGTCCTTCCATAAAAATGAACTCTTCCTCCTGTCATCATCTGCCACAGGATGTGTGTTCATGTTGGTAATTAATAAGGAGGAGACAAAATTTTACCAAGCTCAAAGGGAAACTCATTTAACTGCCTGAATAATACAGCCAGCCACTCAAGATTTCTCTCCTGAGATTTACTCTTAATTATCCACAAATATTCCAGTGTCTCTGCTTTCTTCCAACTTCTCCAGTCAAGCAACTGCACTAGACCACATCAGGCTTCCCTTTTTTAAATTGGGAATTTCATGTTAATGTCCGCAATGCATCAGTTGAACACAATGAAGAAGTATTTTGACAAAGGGATGTAGGATATATTAGTTTATAATACCAGGACTATTATGCCAAGTTTGCATTTTGGGACATAATTTATGATTTTTTAACAGCCTTTGCTGGCAACACTTCCATTTTATTGTACAGACCACTGAACCAAAGCATATTAACAAAGCAGCCAATAAAATCTCTGTGCACTGTTCTGAAGTCCTCTTCAAAGTTCTCTAGCATATGTTTCATGAAGAAACAGAGGTTATCCATCAGCTTCTCTCGAGAGCTAATAGAAAACAATTTTGTTTGCAGAGGATGGCACATTTATTCTGCTAGTTCCATACTGACCTAGGAAAGGCTTTACATCAAGGAGAGATATTTCCTCAAAACCTGTTTCTACTGGTCTTTCTCACTTCTGAAGGAGCAGAAAGGAGTCGCAGTAGAATGGAGAAACAGTTTCATAGAGTGCTCACATGACAGGGCCTGTCTTAAAGAAGGCTCTTATCTGTAGGAAATGTATTCAGTCACGAGAATCTAAACATAGCTCCCTGCTCACAGAGAA
Organism: Psilopogon haemacephalus; assembly: GCA_013396835.1. Classification (NCBI taxonomy): domain Eukaryota; kingdom Metazoa; phylum Chordata; class Aves; order Piciformes; family Megalaimidae; genus Psilopogon; species Psilopogon haemacephalus. The sequence goes on from VWZI01006849.1 coordinate 296,499, forward strand.
AATAAAAATTACACACAAAAGAAGAACTCTTCCCATTTTGGCACTGGGTAACTGTGGATAAAAATAAAATAAGGAAGAAGTGAAAGTGATCAGTGACTGTTTCCTTTAGCTCCTTTTCAATTGCCCTCAGCCAAGCTAATGATGTGGTGTGGCCAAGAAAGGGATAAACCAAAAGACTATGTACAGCCCACGTATATGGCACATTGCTCTCTCTTGTACTGTACCTGCTACCTGAGTAACCCAAAGAGGATTGTCTCAACCTCTTTTTCTCCCCTCCTTTCTTCTCTTTTATCAGAAAATAAATAGCTGTACTAGTGAGAAAGAGAGAGACAGAGGGTACTACCTTCTCTGATAGCCAACATGCACCAAGAATTGTGTCATCTCAGGGGACTTGTACCACAACATTTATGTTGCAATAACATTCAGGCTTGTACCATGTAAATTTCTTCTACCAAGCAGATAGGAAATTAAACATTGTCTTGAAATGTGACTACAATGTTTTTAACACCAGTGTATACTGTTAAGTAGTAAAATAGTAAGAAAGGGAATAACAAACAGATCTATAGAAAAAAAAATATTGACAGTGGGGGTGAGGCAGTATTGGACCAGGTGCCTGGAAACTGAATACAACCCTGAACAACTTGACCTAATTTCCAAGCTGGCCCTCCTTTGAATAAAGGGTAGGACCAGATGACTTTTAGAGGTTCATTCCAAATTAAATGCTGACTCTTAACTATGATTTAAACAGCTAAACTCTCTACTGCTAGTCGCTAGTTGTGAGGTGACTTACGTGGCAGTACATTTGCAACACATCCTATTCACCCAGGAAATTTTCTCATTATGTTGAAAGTGAAGGTAAAATTCTCTAAAGAAGTGCTAGAGCAAGAGATATGAACTATTGTATCTTGTCCCTCTGAGTTCTTCAGATTTCCTTAAACTTGTATGAAAAACAACTACCTATTATTTACTATGCAATATCAGAAAAATAGCACAGCTCTTGGTCCTTGCAAAGATTATTCAGAAATTGGTTTGGTAAAGAAGTATGTTTGCCAAGATAGAATTCATTCAGGGGCTGCTTCCAGCTCTGCTGAATGTTTCTATCAACTTTTATGCAATCTGACACTCACAAAAAGAACTGGCAGTAATGGACTGGAAATGCAGGGAAACCACTGCTCAACACAGGGGGGAAAAAAGAAAAAAAAGAAAAAAAAAAGAGTTTCAAAAGAAATTAAATATAAGAGATAAATTTCTTAAACTGGCTTGAACAGGAACCCTTTGAGGAACTTTCAGACTAACAGCACAAGATGACACTCTCTGCTCCATAATGCAACATAGAACTTGTGATGTGAAGATGTAGCAATGTTCCCCTCCGGGTTTTATTTTGTCACATTTGACAGACCCAAGAAGACTTTACACTAATTAGCAACAAAAACAGAAAGACCTTCCAGGGAAGCATTAGAATCTCCAGGAGTAAGGTCCTGGCATTCCTCTTTGGAAATGCATCTCTATCCCATGCTCCAGGATGGTGTTACGTGGGCAACAGCCCACTGGTGCCAAAGCTTGTCAGACTGCAGGCTGCAAAGCAGAGTATTTCACCTTCACCATCTCAAAAACACCAGTTGGTTAGGGCATTAAGAAGTTTCAGCTGTAAAGCAGGTCTGTCTCAACAAGCACATAGTATTGCTGACCTTAACAACAGTGCCAGAACATGAGAAGAAATGGGGTATTTTGCAGTTCCCTTCCTTGAATTGACAGCTCTCCTCTATCTCAGTGAAGCTAAATTGGTTTAAGCATGTACTTAGAAGCTCATACATGGAAGAGAATGTCTTGTTATGATGGCAGTGGCACAGAATTGCCAACAAATGCTCCAGCTTTTATATTGGGGCTGAAGCAGACACTGACCTTTCCTGAAACTTACAGAGTTTTCCAGGAGGATCCTTCTATTTCTGTAGCTTTGATATCCAGCAAAGCTCTTCATACTTGGGCCACTTTGGAATCTTTCTCTGAAAGACTTCTCTTCTGATACTTGGCTCCCAGTCTCATGAGCCCAAGTGAAATGGCATCAGGTGGAACAGGATTCTTGTTTATCCCTAGCAATTACTGAAAGTGACACTGCATTTTATTTATTTCTCTCTCTCCTTGATAGTTCCTAGTTGGAGATAATGCTCTTTGGTGACTAAACGCGTACACAACACATCCCAATAGGAGTAATAAGACTTTTTTTTTCCCCCCCACATTATGATGTCTCTTTAACAAGTAATGAGCTCTGTCCATCACTGCCAATCAATGCTTTCACAAGATGAATAGTGTAGGCCAGCAAAAATTATTAAAGGCTCCCTCCCCATCTGTCTCTAAGAACAGGAAGGCTAACCCGAGAGCCTCTGCAAATTATAATGTAGTTCAAAGTAACATTTTTCTCTAACTTGTTATGTGGAGTTGTGTTGGTTCTCTCTAATAATAGATGATGGTTTCCAACCGCCCTAAAATTTTGGACAAGTCGTAATGATTTCTTCAGAATTAATATTGATGCTAAATTACAAAAACATTATTTAAACAAACTTGTAAAATATTCCTGTTGGGTCTTTCATCCTGCTAACAGTCTCCAGGTGCTACTTCACTTCCCAAATCTTTCCCTCAAACAGCACCGATTGTGTACTGATGAGTACCATTGCTTCACTTCTTTTGCACACAACCATCTTGCCTCCCCTGCCTCATCTTAATGTGGTTCAGAATTACTAAGGACATTCTCCTCAGAGCTTGTAAAATGACAGCTAACACTCGGCTAATTGTCTGTAAGGTGACAACTGCTCCATCCAAGTGTCTGCAAAACATCTCAGCAAGTCTCTTCAATTAACAAAGTCAAGTATGACTGATTTAATTTTCATTTGAGAGCTCTTCTCAGAACAACTGGTTCAGGTGTACCCAGTGAGGCAGTTATTGAAATAGAATAGGTAAAGATGAAACATTCTGCATTTATACAGAGCCCTGCATCCAAGACTAAACATCCTGCATTTATACAGAGCCCTGCATCCAGGCATCTCAAACTTTTCTTGATTAAGACTCAAGTTATCCTCTGTGGTAGAGAAACATAGCTTTGTCTGCTTTATGGGTCAAGCTTTCAGGCAGAAATAGGCCAAACGAATTGGCCCAGATCCCACAGAAGGCATGTGGCAGACCTGAAAATTCAAATTACTTCAATTCCAAGGCACCTCACACACCACACATGAAAAAGTTGTGCTGCCTTAATTTACTCTTTCCTCCTGAATATCTGCAATTTTTTAAACACAATGACTGCCATTTCTGGTCCTAGGGAACAACAAACCATCACTGAAGCAGCTCTTAGAAGCTTATTATAAGAGTAATACTCCAGAGCAATGCAGAATAGGTGGTTTGGAGTTGTTCACCTGATACTTGTTCTGATTTTATCAGCACAGTCCAGGTTTGGAAAGCTCAGATAAGCTATAATTGGTAACTCTGATATTTTCGTGACTTTATGTCATCATCCATAATGCTACCAGATAGCAAAACATTATACATGATGACATAACACCTGGAGAAACCATTATGCTTATCAAAAGGCTGTGGGTTTAGCCAATTCGGTTCAAGAGCTCATGAGCATTTCTGAGCTTTTAGCCAGGCTCTATCAGCTCCGGTTATTACCTCCGTCCTTTTTCTGGCAAGCTGCTCCAAAATAAGCAGCAAATAATGTGGCTGCGCTGTCTGTCCTATGCAAAAAAACACACAAGGGTTTAACAGTTTGAAAGCACAACAGGAAAGGTACAGGTTGCTGTCTTCTGTTAAACCATGACCTTGTGAAGGTAACAGGAAAAAAAAAAAAACCTTAAAAAAAAAAAAAAAAAAAAGTAGTAAAAAATTTCAGCCTGCCCTGCCTTGACAGACCTCTGCCTTTTGTGCGAAGGCAGCTATGAAACCCGTGTCAGGCAAGCCACAATATTGGTAACGAGAGACAGCGGAAGAAAAGTTGTCTCTCTCAATCAGAAAAACCCCATCACATCTACTGTAGACGCTCCTAGTCAGTGGCTGTTTAGTCAGAAGTTTTAACCAACTCCTTAAATTCACCATCTCAGGGGCCTTGCTCCTTAATAAAGACTACGGGGTGTTGAGAAGCACAGTATATTATTTCATTAAGTGCTTTTCGGGAGAAGGGGATTTAGAAGTAAAACTGCTGGCTTTGTGTGGCAAGGTTACGACCTTTGACAACTTCGGAGCTTATCTCTTTCATCTTCCCACTCCTCTGAGACCCCGAACTTGCGGAGGGATGGAAGCGGGGAAGCCAGGGCCAGACAGAGTCCGGCATTGTTGTGGGGCTGCCTGTCTCCCTCTCCCTCTCTCCCCTTCTCTCTCTCTCCCTCTCCCTCGTGCTCTCTCTCTTTTTTCCCCCCCTAAACAAAACAGATCTGAACTGAGCCAAGGAAACAAAAATGTATTGTTCCTCGCAGATGGAAGCGAGTGTCGCCTAGGTAACCAGATTAATCTCCTTTTTCTCTCCCTTCCTCTCTTGTAGTGCAGTAATCGGTGGGCTCTTTTCACAAAAAAGCCAGCCTCAAAGCTGGGGCTCTAACTAGGTTCCTAATTAGCTGCAATTTACAATGAAGACAACATGATGAGATAATAGAAATTTGCAAAATAATGACATACCTCAGCAAAATATTCCTCCTCCTAAGAACCATTTTTATACAAAAACAATAAAGAGGGCCCTTCTAAAGCAAAGCTGGAAAATGGTGGTGTATTATGTGACACAGAACATTATTGTTCGCCTCTTGTTCCCCCAATCAACAGCTTATTGTTTAGCATCTTAAATAAAAATGACTCAAATACAGGCCACATAATGATCTCCATTGCGCTAATACACTGTATATACAGAGTAGTCAAAAATGTACCCAAGCCAAGGCCAGTGGGGCTGATAAAGTAGCAGGGCCCAAAAAGGTAATTTACAACACAATGCACCAACTATTAGGACTGCTCTTAATCACACATATCTGCCTGATTTCTGTCAGGATGCGCTCTGACATCAAAAAAGAGCACCCGAACAGGGGGCAGCTAGTTAATGAAATATGATGGATCGCATTTGTTTTCATGTGGTGCTTAGCTCAAACGAAGCAGCCTCCAGACTGTTAGCCAACAGTCTTCTCTTGTGCGACATCAAAGGCTCCCATTGACGGGGGGAGAGGGAGGGCGCGGGAAGGGGGATCGTGTGGAGACAGCGCAGAGGGAGGAGCGCCGAGCAACTCAAAGGACCATTAATCGTAATCTCTACCTTATGTCCGAGAGGGGAGAAGCACAACAGGCTGAGGCCGACCTGCTACTGATTTCGAGGAGTGTCAGCACCTCCACACGTGGTGGAAGAGTGGCACGACAGGCGCGCTGCCCGCTGAAATTTGGCACTTCCCTGCACAAGGGTGGCTCGTCACTGCCCGCCTGAGAAGCACAGGGTGGGAGAGGGAGAGGGCTTTAACCTCAACTGAAGTAATTCATAAACGGCAACAGATTGTCTAAAACTGTCAGGAATAAAAGCAGCAGTGGCAACAAAAGTCACTCCTTATTCATTTGCGGACTCCTCACCGTTGACTGTTGCAGCTGCAGATATTCGAGAACTATTGATGAGTGAGTTGTCCCTTCAGAAAGCGCAACTGCGGCCACTTTGGGCAAGGACAGGAAAGCATTATCATGCAGGCTGACCTGGTCTTTCGGTTCTTGAGCATGGCAAGAAGCCTAACTTCCTTCACAGAGTAATTGTAAGGAATTAGAAATGTCGTGTCATACAGGGAGCGAGCCAACTGCTGAAAACTACTGACAGAGTACCTGGGTCTAGCTGTACAGCAGTCCTGCAAGACTGTTTACGCTGAGGGTTAACCATCCAAAGAGGCACTACAATACCGCTGCCATCTGTTTGTACAATTTCTTTCATCTTTAAGGATCTCAAAGCACTAAAATGGTATTATAAGTTTGCTGAGGAGAGCGACTGAATGGATTAATGATGAACATTATGCGACACAAGAATAAAGAAAAGAAGCAGATTTTAGAAGTACCTCAAATATACCCATTGTAATGACCGCTACCATGAGATTTCTAACAGAAGAGAGAACAGACTGGACGCTGGGTTTTAAGATGTTATTCAAAACACTTACACGGGAAACACATGGGGGTACCCATTCATCCTGAAAACCTTTGGACGTGTAACCTGACACCTTTAAATGAATGACAGCGAGCCTTCAAACAATAATTTTTAAAAGAAGCATGCAAATTTACGACACAGAGCAGCGCTGAAAGTAAGTTTTGATTCTGGAATTATGTCTGCTATAAACAAACATATCCCGGTCTGCAGAGATTTCCAGGAAAAAGAGAACAAGGTGGACAGATGTGAAGCATTCAGTCTTTAAATAGAAGTAAGAAGTGATTGATGGTCAGATTCTGATGTGCTTACTCACACTTAATACTATTCTCTTCATGCAAAGTCTAATTCAGTAGGAGTGCTGGCAGAATAAGGTGTTACTCAGTGTAAGAGCATCAAAACTGGTTCTGAGAAACAAAATTATATCTACAGCACTTGAACTGCCAGTAAGGCAACTCTACTCCAACATATGCTGAGCATCTTCTTAACCCATTGACTTCTCCCAGCATGGGAACTGGCAATCTACCAGAAGTATACTGACACACAGAATCAGGAAAGATCTAAGAAAAGACCAGGAAAGTCAGGAAAATGATTTGAACCTGTGAAGCCAATAAAGTGTAAATCCTGCATCACTGGTGCTTCTTTGCAGCAGATGAAGGCTAAACCTAAAGATTTGCATGTTTGGTTTTGTTTCCAGATACTACATACGTTTCTGTGGAAGGCTGAATATACAGGCTGCTCTTTTCAGGTTCATCTGAAAAAGCAGATTCAGTTCATGATTTAGATTTCTAGACAGAAATAAGCTTTTACCTGAAGCATTTTGCTCCTTTGGAACTTACACTCTACTTTTGCTTAATCTATCTAGAGGTGTTATCATTGCATTCTTAGATAATTCTGCATGGAACACTCACCATGCACTGAGAATTCAGAAAAGTAGGAACAGAATTGCTGCCCTGTATATCCTGTGCCAGAGGCAGAACAGCAGCTCGGTATCTGTGCAGCTTAGTATCATTAACACTAGCTTCCTACTTTACACAGAAATATTAACTCTTCCAAGCAAGTGTTTCCCTCATTCATCCATCTCCTTGGATGGATGAAATAACTCAGGAAGAGCTAGTTTCCCAAAATTACAGAGCTCTATCTGATATTGCATGTGCACAGCAAAAAAACAAAAAAAAAACAAAAAAAAAACCCACCAAAAAAACCCAAACACATTGAATGGAAGTTCTGTATATTCAACAACTGAAGGTTTGGGACCCTAAATATCAATCTTTCTCAATAATAATCATATCCAACGTACTGCACTATAGGAAGCCAAAGCATTGGGCCTGATCCTGAATGAAATCTGTCATCTTTAATTTTAATTTTTATTTAATCTAACAGAATTATGTGTGCAAATAAATGTTGCTCATCCTGGGACTCGGTGTATTTCCTATTCCAGCATCCCAAGTGGCTGGCAAAGGCTGAGTTATCCAGCATGAATCTAAGTGAGATCATCTACACCATTCTCCTGGAATAGCACTTTTGAGTCTCTGAACTGCTCCAGCAACACAAATTTACAAAGAGCTTTTGAAACATGACTCAAACATCCTTCAGCATGAACAAAATCTGGTGTGTGACTGGCTCACCTGAATTTTTTTTATCATTATTACCCCTCCCCAGGTTTTTGGGAACTTTGCATCTCTCGACACATTTCTTTAGCATCTTTGATAGCCTTCACTCTTCCTGAATTTTCTAGCTTTGAACCACTAGCAAATAGCAAGAAAAACTACAAAAAGAAATGACTTCTTGCAGGGTACAAGAAAATCCATGCAGCTAACTTAAGTTTAACGTTCTTCAGCTCTTTTCTTCCTTCCTTTACCCTTGCCCCTGCCACCCAGGGGAGGTGGGAGGAATGGTTTAAATCAATAACCAAAGGCTTCAATTTTACAAACCCTTGAGTCATTAGAGCTGTAAGTCCTCGGTGTACTCATCATAACCTCCCCCACCCCTGTACACTCACATACACCCATGACACACATATACATATATATATGTAAAAGAAATACTCTAAGCCTGGCAGTAACAATGTTCATTCAGTGCTCTTTACTTAAAGGAAGAAAACAATTAAGTGAAACCTTGAAGTAATCTCATTCTGCCTATTTAGCCTCTTCATCCCTCAATGTGTGGTTAGTAAGTGTTGCAATCAGGGGCTAAGGCCTGCTATCATTCGGCCTTAATTAAAAAAGACACAAGCAGTGGAGCTGTGAATTAGAAATGTAACAACGCACTACCCCTGATTAATTCGAGGCTCATGTTGGATTAATAACTCCAAACAAAGAACAAAAGGAAATTGTTATGCGAATTGCAGTCCTCCCAGGCCAGACAAAGGTCAAATCACAGGATTTCAATTTCATCCGGAGTCGCTTAATCAACTCCCTCGGAAGGAAGACCATATGCAGTCCTGAAAGCTACCCATTGTAGTCGTCTTGTCACTGGACCTGAGAGACGGCACAGAGATAATCCCAACTATTCCCCATCTTTTCTTGGCTGTTTCTTTTCTTTTTTTCTTTCTTTTCTCACTGTTTTTTGAGGGCTTTTTTTTTTTTTTTTTCTTTTTTCTTTNTGTTTTGGGTGTTTGGGGTTTTTTTTTTTTTTTTTTTTAGTATGACAAAACCCCTTCATTAAGGCTAACGATTAAGGAGTAAGGACTCTGTCAGAAAGCAGCTTTTGTGGCTGCTGCCCTGTGGAAGCACCCCAGCTCATGCTGCTCATGCAGCTGCAGAGACAGCTCCTCATTTTGAGGGGGGGTCTTCAACCGCAAAAATGACTACTGTGCTTTGGCATCATACACTTACAAGAAAGAACACTTGGAGTGGGGGTTGGTCATGGAGGGCAGACAGGCAGAATAGGACGAGTTGCACATATTCAGTGCACTGTCTGCATCTTAATACAGAGGTTTTGTGGGCATGTTAGCTGTGGAAGAGGATATAATTGCACAGAAGATTTCTCTCTAGCTGAAATTAAATACAGAGAATAAAATGACATGTTTTCTTGTGGTTCACCCCCAATAAAACAACAATGGAGCAAAGCAACCCTCAGCTTTCATAATCTAAAATATATTGCCCCCCAAGTAAGCAGAGAGAGGGTATGTCCCTTGCAACCACCAAACAGGACTTCTCCATAACTTGTATGGCACTGCATTTTATATAGACTTCAGGGTTCATCATACTTAAAGAAAAAAAGGAAAGCCCAGGTCTGCAGAGGAACCTGACACTTCATGCTCAAGGGCAACTACAAAAGCCTATAGAAACTGAAAAGGAGCAAGGAAGAAGCTTCAAGGTGGTGACCTGAAACGTGAAGTTCATTCCCATCATCTCACTGCCTTCCCAAAGGGCCCAACTCACCAGCACACTGACCAGTTTGCCACACAGCTGCCTGCAGCTGGCCTAGCCTGGATGATACAGGTAGTCTGTCAGTCAGATCCCCAGTGTTCATGCAGAGCAGTTCAAAAGGCATGGTAGAAATTCTCAGTTGGGTTTTGTTTTATTTGTTTGGGGTTTGGTTTGTTTTGTTTTTTAAATACAAATTGTGTAACGGCAACACGGTTCAGGACCAAATGTGTTTTCTTCAGGAACCAGCTTCATTAAGGGGCCAAATGCCAACAACTCTTCCCAACCCTGATGCAGACCTCCCATTTAACTAAAATTTCTCTTGATTTACATGGAAATGACATAAAGATTTAAGAAACAGACCTTTTTCGCTCTACAATTCTGCCCCAGACATATTCCATGTACACATTCATTGCTGCAGGACCATGGCTCTCCAGTTTAATTTTGGCAAAATGGGTACCTGAAAAGCCCAATAAAACTATGAAAAACCTGGTACTGTTACCTGGCACTACATCAGTAATTTCCAAACCTGAAGGCACAAATGAATAAGGATTCCCATATTAAAACACCTTAGGAAACGCAGATGTAGATTCCATAGAAGCCTCTTACCTGTGTTAGGTGTGAGAATGAAACTGCAGATCGCTCAGTGAACTTAGTAGATCCTGTTTCAACTTTCAGCTTGGGATCATCTCCGCTCAATTCTTTCACGAACTACACTCGATCCTCTTTCCAAGGGGCTGCTCACAAACTTGCTGTCTTTGAATTAGCTGTTCAAGGGGAAGAAGTGATTCGTGAATTGCCCTGTTCCAAAGCCCTTTTTCTGACTCAGAAATATATGCCAGCTTTAAATACTAACTCAGTAAACGACTATTCAACTTCTCTGATGCTTTCCTTTTATGTATCTGTTCATTTTTACTTTACATATTGATTTCCTAGCATGCAACTAAAAATTAACATGAAATTCCTACTGTGCCATGGAAAAGGAGAGTCACATACTCAGAAAACCTTTTGCTTGTGTTGCACCAAGTCATTAAATCCAAATTACATGGAATGCAAATTCTGTTAGAAGTAAATCTTTCAAACAATCCCCTAGCTCCAAAATGCAGGCATAATTTTTGGTCTGTTACTATTAGAAGTGCAGCAACAAATGATTTTATGTGCATTTCCAATTATTGTAGCTCCTTCCACTCTTCAGTGTGAGAGTAAGATGCTTTAAATGCACAGCTCCAAAATTTTAGCCCACTTACTAGTCTGTAAAAGAACCGTGTGCATATCCCAATAAAAAGAAATGGAAGGACAAGGTTGTTCCTTTTTTCCATTATTCCCCCTACAAGCAGAGCAGGTCTTCATCTCCTTGTCTCAAAGAGACACCACTCTCTTGGAAAAATCCCCCAGCTTTATAATAAATCCTGAACCTGAAGTTATTATTCTCAGATATTAAAAGTATTGCATATAGATAAGTGACAACAGTCTTTTACTCCAGAGAAAGAGTTTACAGTCCTTGGCTCCACTGTAAAAGCCTTCACCAGGAAACACTCTGCAGCCCCTCTTTGGAAAACAGCTGCCTAGTTGTGGGGTTGGTACATGTGATTTCTTTAAAGGCAAGCAAAGGGCTCACTTCCATGAAATCCAAATGGATTCCTCTCAGACTGCACTCCTGCAATACTGTTTGACATGAAGCTTCAGATATCAGCTGAATATAGAGAATTTCACCCTTCCTGTTTAATGCTAGTTAAGGCTGTGGCTTTCAGTCTAACAGGGTGAAGACTGGCCACACACTGCCAATGTCTGCCAATTACTCAAGAACAAGTACAGTATTTTCTCCAACAGCGAGCACATACTCATGGATTCTAGAGTCTTATTTCACAGCCCTGGTCCCTAGGTCCATGAGACATCATTACTCCTCTCAATACAGGACATACACCTCTCACTGAGTAGAGAATGGTGTGCAAATAAGCACACCATGGTTTGCAAATTGATGTGCCAAGAAAAAAAACAGCTCAGTGTGTGGTCACTGTAGCGACTAAACACATCCATTGCTGTTGTCATACAAAAAGGCACCTAACAGCTCTCTTCTGCTTTCTATAGAAGGCAGGGGCAGATAGGTATTGGGGCATCTGCTCCAGTCCCAACCCAAATGCCACCTTTGCCAGGCAGACAGCAGCCCCTGTAGCTTAGATCAAATGCAAATCAGCTACACATCTGCTAAGGATGGCAAGAATAACAACTTCTTTAAGTGGCTGTAGACCCAACCAGCCTCTACTGCCAAATTTGGCACATGTATTCTGCATCTTGAAATCAAACTTTGCCCATCTACATAGCTCCTGCATATCACAGAATGTCAGGGGTTGGAAAGGCCGTCCACAAATCATCCAGTTCAAGCCTCCTGTCAAAGCAGTATCACCTAGGGCAGACCACACAGGAATGCATCCCAGGGGGTTTTCAGAGTCTCCAGAGAAGGGGACTCCACAACTTCTCTGGGCAGCCTGCGCCAGTGAAGAAGTTTATCCTCGTGTTGAGGTGGAACTTCCTATGTTCCAGCTTGCACCCACTGTCCTATCACTGGGCACCACCAAAAAGAGACTGGCACCTTCATCCTGACACCCACTCCTCAGATATTTATAGGGATTGATCAGATCCCCTCTTGGCCCTCTCTTCTCAAGACTAAACACCCCATGTCTCTCAGTCTCTCTTCATGTTGATTTTCAAGTACATCTCATCATGTACAGGTGTTCAAGTCCCTTAACCATCCTCATAGCTCTCTGTTGGAGACTCTCCAATATATCCCTGTCTCTCTTTCCAGGGATGAAGGTAAGGCTGACTGGTCTGTAGTTCCTTGGATCTTTCTTCTTGCCCTCTTCGGAGACTGGAGTGACAATGGCCCTCTTCCAGTTTTCAGGCATCTCTCCCATTCTTTATGACCTTGCAAAAATGATGGAGAGTGACTCAACAACAACGTCAACCAGATCCCTCAGCACTCCTGTATGCACTCCATTGGGGCTCAGGTGTTTTCAGTTTATCCTCAGTGACCACTGGAGAGTCTTCCTCCCTTCAGTTTTGCTCCCTTACTTGCAGTGTCTGGGATTCCTGAGTGCTGGTCTTAGCAGACAAAGAAGGCATTCAGTAATCCTGCCATCTTTACTTCATTTGTCGCCTCATTTAACAGTGGACCCACTTTTCCCCTATTCTTCCTTTTACTATTGATATATTTAAAGAAACTCTTCTTATTTTCTTTTACCTCCTTAGACAGTTCCAAGAGATCCTTGGCCTTTCTTCTTGCACTTCTACATACTCTGACAGTATTTCTGCAATCCTCCCAAGTGACTGGAACCTTTTCTTTTCCCACATATTATGAACTTCTTTATTCTATTTGATTTTTTTTTCCCAGCAGCAACTTGTTTATCTCTGCAAGGATCCATGCATCAGGAGAAGTGTGGCCAGCAGGTTGAGGGAGGTGATTCTCCCCCTCTACTCCACTCTGGTGAGACCCCCACCTGGAACACTGTGTCCAGTTTTGGGACATGGACATGCTGGAGTGTGTCCAGAAAAGGGCCACGAGGACGATCAGAGGGCTGCAGCACCTCTGCTATGAGGACAGACTGAAAGAGTTTGGGCTGTTCAGTCTGGAGAAGAGAAGGCTCCCAGGTGACCTTCTTGTGACCTTCCAGTATCTGAAAGGGGCCTACAAAAAAGCTGGGGAGGAACTTTTTAGGCTATCAGGTAGTGACAGGACTAGCAGGAATGGAGCACAGCTGAAAGCGGGGAGATCCAGACTGGATGTGAGGAGTAAGTTCTTCACCATGAGAGTGGTGGAACTAGATGATCCTTGTGGTCTCTTCCAACCCTGACTGATTCTATGATTCCTTGTTGGTTTCCCAACCGCTTGAATCACAAAGTTGTCATCAATGCTCTGCAGAAACTTTTTAGACTTAGCATGCCTGGCTGTGTGATCCTTCCAGCTAATATTATGGTGACTGTGGTCACCCATGAGTACCAGGGCACAGGATCTTGAGGCTACTTCCAGTTGCCTACAAAAGGCATCATTGACAACTTCTTCTTGGTTTGGTGGCCTGTGGTAGATGCCCACAACAGTATGTTCCATGTTTGCACAGGTCTTCACTCTTACCCACATAAGCTTTCAACACTTTCTCTGTCCACTGGCTACAATGACACACACACTGCTGTGCTGGATCCTACCCCCTGAAAATTTCAGTTTAAAGCTCTCCTGATTAAGTCGGCCAGCCTACCCCCAAAGATTCTCTTGCCTCTTCCAGACAAATGTATTTCATCCCTCCCTAGCAGGTTGCAGCTGGCACAGAATGTCCCATTGTCACAGAAGCAAAAACCTTCACAATAGCACCAACTACATAGACAGAAATTAATATTAATTATTCACCTATACTTTGCTGACCCTTCCCCTATAACTGACAAGACAGAAGAAGAGATAACTTGTGCCTCAATATTTTTAACTTGTGCCCCCAGAACTTTATAGTCTGTCTTTATTTTGCTCAGGTTCCTGCTCTCAGTGTAACTCATGCCCACACAGAAGAGTAGTAAGAGGTAGTAGTCAGCAGGATTCACAAATCATGGCACTCTTTCATCAGCGTCATAGATTTTTCTGGGAAGCAGCAAACTTCTTGAGATTCCTGATGCTGCTGAGAAAAACAACTTCCAAACAGATGACTCTTGGCTAGAGATGGGTGTAGCCCAAAACCTTCCCCATACCACTTCCAGCACAACTGCCTCCCTTTCTGACCCAGCTACATTGAAGCAGATGAACAGACAAGGCAAGCCCCAGCTAAGCTATACCTGGGGACCAGCACACTGCCTTGCATCTCCTTGCAGTTCCTCAAAATTGAAAGTGTCTCAGAGCCCGTCGCATCCTCCCTGCTTCTCTCAGCTATCTCCAAAGGCTGAATGAGTCTATGAATTTTTATAAATTCCAAAGCATCAGCAGCAAGTAAGCATTTAAATCTGCCCTCCACTTGACTTGCTTTCTTCTGTTCAGAAACCATCTCAAAGTGGTTTCTTTAAGCATAAGTACTTGTTTCTTTAAGCAAATAAAGTAACACATTTCTCTGGTTTTGTTTGACATATTTTTCCCAGTCCTCTACCCTCACTTATAAGCTGCCTCTTTCTCTTCCCTTCCATTCAAACTGCTAGTGAGAGATACTACTCCTCTGCAGCTCCTATGAAGTGTTCAATAGCGTTCATCTGTCCCTACCTCACTGACCTTTCATCTATTTTCAAATCACAGATAGGAAACAATATTTTCTTATCTTGCTAGGAACTAGGAACACTTTCCACTTCTATTACAATGTTACCCACTTCTACAAAGCAGTCTAGTCTGAATTAAACAAATGGCATAAATATGGCAGTTTTCTGCCAGACTTCAAGACACAACTACGACTACAGTTTTCCACTGGGTTGTACTCGAAACCATGCTGTAAGCAAGCAGTTGTGTCAAATGATTAAATCTGAAGGGATGTGCAGAGGAAACCAGTTATGTCAAACCCATTTGTCTCTCTGCAAAACACCCAAACCAACCAAGCAAAGATAATGGGGGTTCTTCTATCCACCTTACCAAAATGCCACTTCAGTCAGAATGATAACATCAGAACACGGCAAATTAGGTTTTACTTCTGGATATTTTTTTTTTTCCAAAGAAGTCCAGCACCTTTGCTTAAGCTCAACTTAAAGGATTGCACACCACGTCTGAGAGCTGTTAGGCAGCTGCTGCACTCCCTCTCAGAGGCGGCTGCTTCTCAGCACTTACTGGCATCAAGCTGGGCAGGATGCACAATCTTATTGCCACGAAGCTGTTTAATATACATAATTAGTCCCACTATTATCAAAGGAAAAATATATATTGTAAAAAAAAAAAAAAAACAGTGCAGAAGAACATTTACCTTTCTGCAATAAGACCACACAACAAATATATCCAGTTAAAACACCCTACAAATCCTTTCCCAAGAATCCCTAACAACAGCTGCCAACAAAACTGCACAAATGACATGTTTTATGTTTATGGAAAATGTCTCGTGTTACTGGTAATAAGAAAAGGTTTTCCTACTTATAAAAATTAAAATAAGGTAGAAAAAAAAAAATCAACATAAGTCAGTTTTGACAACTTTTCCATGACAGCTTAGAAATGCAGCTCACTCCCAGCAGCCAGGGAGGCCAAAACTCTGAATTAAGCAGAGTAGATGCTGAACCTGTTTCTACCACACCACCACTACCACTGTAGCTTCTGTCACCATTTCTTTGGAAGATTTGGTTTTCATTCCAAAACAGAAAGATCTTTCCCCTTCTCCTCCCGTTTTACTGAGGGATTTCCAATTACCATTATGAACCTAGAAACACAGTAAAGTTTTTCATTTAAGGTCATTAAAAGTAACTTCCTTGTAAAAGAATCAGTAATACTTTCAAAAGGTGATCAAGAATTTTGCCTTATTCATAAAGTCATAGAATGGTTAGGGTTGGAAAGGACCTTGAAGATCATCCAGTTCCAAACCCCCTGCCATGGGCAGGGGCACCTTCTACTAGAACAGGTCACTCAGGGCCTTGTCCAGTCTGGTATTGAACAACTCCAGGGAGGGGGCATCTGCAACCTCCCTGGAGTTGTCCAGCCTGGTATTGAACAACTCCACGGAGGGGGCATCTGCAACCTCCCTGGACAACCTGTTCCAGTGTCTCATCACCCTCACTGCAAAGAATTTCTTCCTAATCTCCAGTCTCAATGTGCCTTCCTCAAACTTTAATCCATTCCCTCTTCCCCTATCACCATAAGCCCTTGTGAAAGGTCCCTCCCCAGCTTTCTTGTAGACCCCTTCAGGTACTGAAAGGCTGCTCTAAAGTCTCCCCAGAGCTTTCTTTTCTCCAGGCTGATTCTTTATTACTATGAGAAAATACATCAAGGAGTAAGGCCAAGAACCTAACACTGTTCCCTAAAAAGAAAAAGCCTGGAAAGAGGTTCCAGAATCTTTGCAGGCCTGAATTTGCCTTCTCCTTATTTATTTATTTGCGTTTTTCCTCTTCTGAAATCTGTCTCCTTTGCTTTCATGCCTATGATTGAAAGGTATTGTGCAAGCTCAGAAATGAGAGTGCCAACAAAAGCCAAAACACACAATTTGCTATATTTGCTTGCTGACTAAACATTTTTTCTGCTATCTTTCTTTGCTTTGAGAGTAAATTTTTTGTTTCAAAGTAGAATGAGTGGTCCAATAAGTTGGGTAGCAGGCTGTTGGTACAGTGTGATAATTAAGGGATCTTAGTTCTTAAACAATGCTGATAAAACAGAAATCCCTCTCCCTTTTTTCTGGATTACCTTTAGAACTGAAATCAGAGCACGCTAAATGAATAATAATTCACACCTTCTGTGAATGATCGAAGATTGAATCAAATTTTAACTAGACTCTATTCGTAATTCCCTCAGGAAGACATAATTACCATTCAACACATACCTTAATTAGCTGTACACATCTATTTCATAGTATTTAACAGGTTTAAACAGCTTTCATTGTCTGTTGAATGGATGTTCCACTCTTATAAAAAAGAAAATAATCTTGAATTTCCTAAAGTGGGCAAAATTTGTTCACGGAAGTCAAGAACTGACCCAGAAATGCTGTCCCTATAGTCAAATGGTTACTTTTTGTTAATATTTTTAATTTTGTTTCAAACTCACTAATGCTATAAAAAATTGATAACGCATTGATGTGAATTATTGCTGCCGCTGCTGCTTTCCTTTTGGTGAAAAGAAAAAATCCCCAAACCATAACTATTCAAATTTTTGCAGAGAATTTGAAATGAATACTAACCAACCTGGGGCATGATTTATTTTTCTGTTTTAGGTTACAGTATGGCCTTACCTCTAGACTCACAGAATTTTAGGGGTTGGAAGGGATCTTGAAAGATCATCTAAGTCCAACCCTCCCTGTCAGAACAGGATCACCTATACCAGATCACACTGGAATGCATCCAGGTGGGTCTTGAATATCTCCAGAAAGGGAGAATCCATAACCCCCCTGGGCAGCCTGTTCCAGTGTTCTATCATCCTCACAGTGATTTTTTTTTTTCCCAATCATCTTCATGGCCCTCCTCTGGACCCGCTCCATCAGGTCTGTGTCCTTCCTGTGCTGAGGGCTCCAGAGCTGGTTACAGCACTCCAGCTGAGGTCTCACCAGAGCAAAGTGGCAGAATCACCTCTCCTGATCTGCAGGCCACACTTCTTTTGATGCAGCCCAGGATGCCATTGCCCTTCTGGGCTGCAAGTGCCCACTGCTGCCTCATGTTCAGCTTCTCATCCACCAGTACCCCCAAAGTCCCTTCCTGCAGGGTTGCTCTCAATCTCATCATTATCCATCCTGGATTGATTTTTAGGATTGTCCCAACCCAGATTGCAGGACCTTGCACTTTGCCTCATTGAACCTCATGAAATTCTCCCCAGCCCACCTCTCCAGCCCATCCAGGTCCCTCTGGATGGCATAAGCAGGTCATTGCTCACACAACTAATGGGCTCTGTACAGCAAGGCAGCTCAGGTCATGTGCTGCAGGCTGCCTTAGCAAAGGCCAGGCACCCCTGCCACCAGCCAAGGCACGCTGCTGAATCACGAGCACAGACCTTCCTAAAACGCTCCACCGCTTCATTTTGCTGACAACAAAAGCAAATGATGACAACAATGATTATGTGCAAACATATGCATGTGGTATGTTTTCATTATTTTGTCAAACTGCCCCAAGTGAGATTAAAACATTTACTTAAGTACTTATTTTATCCTCTATGTAATTTGTTTTTATTTCTCCTTAAAATTTAATAGAAAAGACAGCTGGTTCTTCAGCACAACTCACTGTTCCTGGAGACAATCCTAAATGAAGATGCTTAGCACACAGGGAAACAACCAAGGCTGAGCCTGAGAGAGTGAGGAAGGCAGGACTAGAAGTGCTCTGCTCTCCCAGTCACCTTGGCTTTACTGGGATCAGAGAGAAGCCAAGATTTTCACAGCCACAGTAGGGGAGCATTCCCAGGGCTCAGAACCTAAGAGCACAGGGAAATCAAAAGACCAAACAGGATGTGACACACATCTCTGGGACAGAAGAAGAGGGGAAAGTGGATAGTCTGAAGGGGATTTTAGGTATTACCCTTCCAAACCACACAAAAGTCATCAGAACAGGATTTAAAGTCACAAGATTTGCCTTAAGTAATGACACTTAGAAACAAACAGACAAACACACACTCCTAAAACATACACAAATGCCTTTCAATGCATTTGAGATAATTTTGTTTCAGCTTCCTGTGGCTTCTTAGGGTTGCTCCTGCGTCATATTTTCAACTTTTTCAGTGCGATTCATTGGAGTAAAAGTTCTCTTTTATTTTTTTTACATAAGTGGAGGCAGAGAGTCTCACACATTCCTGTAATCTCAAAACAGGTCTTTCCAAGACATTACGTATCGTAAGCTTTGTGATAAAGTTGCAAGCATGGTGTTGGGAAACTAATCTGTTTCCTCATTGAAACAGAATCAAGTAAAACAACAACAATAAAAAACAAAACCCCAACAAAAATTTATTCAGCCAGGAATGCTTTTCATTTCATAATTACGTTTCTTCCAGTGCATTAGAAGAAATTGTAAATAACAAATCACTAAATATTAAAATCATAAGGATTACATTTACATGTATCAACCTGACCTCATATCTTTATCAGAAGCTTTAGAGAAACGGTAAAAAAAAAAAAAAACCACAAAAAAATGATGGTGGTGGAAGGGTATTTATGCCAAGATATTTCAGACCTTAATAGCTCCTTCCTTGGTACCTGAGCTTTGGTCTCATATCTCAGCTACAGCAACACACCCAACAAGAGAAAGTGAGTGAGTTCCAAACGTTTTTGGAAACTCTACAATTTGGAGCCCACCACCAGCATATCCATTGTTAGTATTGGAAACTTCTTGTAAGTCAACACAGACTAGAAGCAACAGGCTGCTCTGCTCCCATCGTAAGATCCTGCAAACAAACCATGCCACATCTCCTGTGCCAGTGTCTGCCCCTCAGCAGCTTCCAGGTTCCCCCTGGACAGTATAGCGTAGGAACTTCATTTGGAGATGACAAAAGAAGCAAACAAACAAACAAATGCAAAACAAAACCAGTGTTGCTACACTGCATATCTCTTCAAGTCGTGACCCTGAAAAAGAGAAAATCTATTCGTACTGTCCCCAGTAAACTTGCTCTTCTCCGTTTTCCTAACACATTACAATGAAACTTTCCTGCCTGTTGTGTCAGTTGCCTGTTTTATATTGGAAAAATTGCAAATCACAGGGAGAAAACTGCTGCCATATGTAATTATTGTGTATCACTAGAGTAGTGCTGGATACTCTCTAATTACATAGAGTACTGCTGATGTGTATATTGAAAAAAACACCAATGTACTGATTATTTATATATCATATTGGAGACAAAGGTAGCTTTTGCTCAGTTGGCTACCCAGGAAAAACTGTAGGAGGCCAGAGAAGGATTTACAATTCTTTTCGACTTTAATGGCATAATCTGCAAGGAAACATGTATTTTCATGGAGTACATCATAGAATAATATTATGATGGTTAAAAAAAAAAAAAAAAGAAAAAAAACACAAAACAAACTAACAAAGAACAAAACCATACAATCATGATAGGAGTACTATTCTCTTACTTTATTCAGGAAGGATATGGACTTGATGGAGTGGGTCCGGAGTAGGACCACAGAAATGATCAGGAGGCTGAAACACCTCTTCTACAAAGACAGGCTAAGGAAACAGGGCTTGTTCAGCCAGAGAAGAGAAGGCTCCAAAGAGACCTTATAGCAGTCTTCCAGTACCTGAAGGGGGCCTACAAGAATGGAGAGAGAATGTTTCCAAAGGCCTGCAGTGATAGGTCATGGGACAACGGCTTGAAACTAGAGAAGATTTAGGTTGGATGTTAAGAAAAAAATTCTCTACCATGAGGGCAATGGAAGACTGAAACAGGTTGCCCAGGAAGGTGGTTGAGGCTGAAGGTGAGGCTTAACAGGGCTCTGGGCAGCCTAATCTAACAGAGGATGCCCCTGGCTGACTGTGGGGGGATTGGACTAGATGGCCTTTGGAGGTCCTTTCCAACCCAACCCGTTCTATGATTCAGGCAGCAAAATCACACAATTATGAGAATCATAAAAAGGATGGTAGCACCACCTCATCTGGACCTTCCATTAAATTCAGTCCTAACTGAATCCCACTGTCTTATAATACTTATGCTATTTCTTATTTGCATTGCAGCATCCCCAGCTATGCCTTCAGGAAAACCCACAGGGATCTTTTCATATTTAGTTGACTAGTTCTGCATCTGCATAAAAAAAACATTTGCCGGGAACCTTGACTTCTGTGCAAAAACACACAAAAATCCAGAAAATAAGTCTGCTCATTCTTCTTTCCATCTCCAAGCTAATAAAATGTTTAAATGGTTACCTTCCAATAATTAAAGATTAAAGTAATAAAATGAAGGATGCTTTAAAATTACATTCAGTGTGTCACATTTCTGAAAGCACTTGTGTCCAAGTTCTGCTGAAGGCCCAAGTGACTGAAACCTGTTGAGGCACAGGTGCCTGAGTCATCAACTACTACTTCAGATTTTACTTCATATTTCTGCTCATGAGCCACAAAAATGACTAAGGGAGTGGAACAACATCCTTACAAGCAGGAGCTGGGGCTTGGAGGAGACTGAGGGGTGACCTCATTCATGTTTATAAACATGTAAATGTGAGTGCCAGGAGGATGGAGCCAGGTGCTCGGTGATGCCCAATGACAGGACAAGGGGGAATGGGTGGAAGTTGAGGCATAGGGAGTTCTATGTAAACATGAAGAATTTTTTTTCCACTGTGAGGGTGACAGAACACTGGAATAGGCTGCCCAAAGGTAGGTTATGGATTCTCCCTCTCTGGAGATATTCAAGACCTGCCTGGATGCATTCCTGTATGATCTGCTACAGGTAGTCCTGCTCTGGCAGGGGTGTTGTACTAGATGATCTTTCATTGTCCCCTCCAGCCCTTAACACTCTGTGATTCTGTGAAATACACGAGAGTAAAAATCAGTTTTGTTGTGCATGGCTGTGACTCTACCATGAAGGTGACAGTGCTGACATGTGAAACTCATTCTGTGGGCAATACTTGGAAAAATAAATATATATACACATCTCCAAAAGAAAGAAAACTTGACAGAAACAACAAGTTTTCAGTGCTGCTTTTTATAAGCATGAATTATTTTAAGCAGAGATATTGTCTGTACATAATGCATGCTGGCACAATCACAGCTCATTCTCGTGTAAATAAGTTGAGATAGCATTATACAAATTGTAAATATGACACTTAATTTTATTAAAGAAAACAATCCATACAATAGCAGCTACAGCCAAACTGAGATGGCAAACAGGTTCATTTTTATCAAACTTTTCCTTGGGCCTTTCTGCCAGCTGATAAAGATATTGTGTGGAAGCCATACAGTCAGCGACTCTGCCTGTATTAGGTACATTGATTCAACCAGCTTCAACAGGGTCAAAGGAGACCCTACAATCCTATGATAGGAAAGATAGCTACACCAGACAGCTAAGTGGTTTAGCTTTATTATTTCGTTTGGAGAAACCTGAATGAAGAATTATCAACATTTAATTAACTTGGACCTGGAAAAACAAGACTGTTGGGTGGAGAAGTTAGTAAAAAATGGAAGGAAGACAGAGTAGATTAGTTCTTACTATCCATTTGCAATGGTGAGCTTGAGCAGACCATTGTGACCCTGTTCTCAAAAAATTAGGAGAACTCCAAGTGGGAGTTGCCATGCAGTGCGAAAAAAAATGAAGGACATATTTGTGATCTGGTAGGCAGAACGTATCTGGAAAAAAAATTTGGTCTTCAGTCCCAAAGCATAGCAGATCTGTGCTCTGATTAGCTTACATTCATCCAAACCTCTTTCTGTGCCCTGTGCTTAGATTAGGTTGTGCACACAACCTATTTTCTATTTATGCAACATCTGCTCCGCTTTGAGATTGTGAGCAAGAACATTTCTAGGCTCCAAAGCAGGATGAGATTACAGATTGGTGAACTGAGCTGGATAAAACAAGGCTGGAGCCACAAAGACTTAGATCCAAGTCAGATTATTTAGATTCCAAAAATGGTTCCATTTTGCTTTCATGTAACTGATTTCTCACATTTATACCTCCTTGCAGTTTCAAGAAGGAAAGCAGAGTGTTCAACCAGGAAAAGCTCACCTAGTGCTGTTCTTTCCAGGACCAGTGTTAAATTTTGTGGCTAGCATATGTAGTGCTATAATTAAATCTTCAGCCCTGAGCCCAGAGAGTCATCTAAGCCCTGTTGTCCAGACATGGTGCTGTTCTCCTACCATCAGAATGAAGAGAAGAGTCTTGGAAGAAAGTGACACCTGAGTACAAGTGATGCAAGTATGAAAAACGTCCACCTTGTGGGAAGGTTTTAGGGACTGAAAGAGAAAAGAAGCTGCAGTGCTGCTGTAGCTGGGGATTGATTGCCTACGCAGGATTCTCCTGAGCTGACCAGCTCAAAAGAAGAGAAGGGGGACTCTTTTTCCCCTCCAAGGACCAACACCTGTGGTAACACCTAGGGTAAAATTAATACTGGTTCCTGTGAAAACCACCTATGTGGGCAGCAAAGCCACAATTTAGTCTGCAGCAGTGACAGCCACTGGAAGGAAGGAAGCAAGCAGGCAGGAATTAAACATCTGACCAAGGTGACAACCTCAGGGCTGATTGACAGGACCACAAGAGCTCTTCTTGCTGTACTTGACTGCTGCTCACACTCACTAGGCCAAAGTACAGGTGAACTAAAGAGATGCTGCCGCTGTTGATCTGACAGTTCAAGAGCACCGCTGATACTCTGGGAGCCCAGAAGCTCACAAGGCCCAGCTCAAACTCATGATTGATTAACCAAGTACTTCCAGCTGAGTTCAGTGGAATAATACTTCAGTGATAGTCTTAAAGTTAAAACATCAACAAACAAATAAATAAAAGACCTTCCTCTTTACTTGGCCGTGACAGAAGATTTTTTTTTTTCCCCTCCCTTGGAGGAGGCTGCAAGACAAGGAATGCCATTCAGCTAATAGGGACTGGCTGCATCAAAAAGCAGCCAGGATTTTTCCCTCTCCCCATTCTTTCCCTCCCCAACACAATAGACCTGAAAACAAAAGACAGATTATTAGGTTTAAGTATGTAGACCATTCTCCACATACCCCTTCCCCCCCTCCTCCCACCCCTTCTGGCACATCTGGTAACCATGTGTGGCAAGTGCTAATGAAGACTTTCCTGAGCGAGCTACAATTAGTTTCGACTGCTGTTTGCCTCTCGCGGCTGTACTCTGGATTAAAAAAACCCCAAAACCAAACAAAAAAAACCAACACAAAACAAACCAACCCAACCCAAAATAAAATCTTCTCACCACTGTTCCCAAAACCTTCTCCCTGAGATTCTCCCTCATCATCATACTGCTGAACTTAAAATAAAACGAACAATCTAAAAAGTGTATGTAAATTGTAAATATTTTAAGGCTCTCTCCTGCCCATTTTCTTCTTCTTCTTTTTTTTTTTTTCTTTTCTTTTTAAATCAGTATTTTATTCGTTTTTGATTGAACACGACAGGCAGGCAACAGTGTTTCTATGATCCTGTCTACAATAGAGAATTGTTAAACAGATGTCCTTTTTTCTCCCCCTCCTCCATCTAGCCTGGCAATATTATACACATTGCAGTGTTATCTGCTTGAGTAGATCAAATTTGTGTTGCGTGTGTGTGTGTGTGTGTGCAAGCGTGTGTGTTGCCAAATGGAGTGATTAGAATAAGCCGCGCAGAGGCAAGATGCATTGTGCACAATTAAGCCCATCTCCAAACTGTACGTTTTTGTTTACTCTCGGTCCCTTCTCCTTTCCCCAATCAAGCTACTAATAGAGCTGTTTCAAGTTTCAACAAGGGCCACATTAACTGCTGATCTCTACATGAAACGGAATGCCAAAGCCAAGCCTCTCCCCAAGATCTAAGCAGCAGCCTCCTCCCTATCCTCCTTTACATTTCCTCTCTGAAACCTCCATGCCCCTCACCTTGGAAATTCCTAACGATTCCCCCTAGCAGACACTCTCGGCGCGATACAAAATTCCGCAGCGTGAGACTTTACAGATTCTTTGTCGTTTCTCTCAGCTGTGTCACACAACGTGATTGCCACTGACCAAGCCCCACTTGAAAGTATGTTCCCACTAAACAAGCAATCCGGATAATTGCCGTGGAAGTGATGATATCTGCATACATCGTATTTCAATTATACCTTATTCATGCAAAAAAATGGCTATGACCCTCCTACGCCTTTTGAACAGCGCTGGATATTGAAATGCAAAAAACTAAGTTCTAAAAGCAGAACAAAAGCAGAACTGATTCTTTAAAAGGAGTCATTCTCTTAAAACACATACGTATCTACTTGCCAAATGATTTCTCAGAGAAGATGATAGGCTGGAGTAATGCAGGGAGGGAGGAACAAAAGGGGTTTTAATCATGGTTGGGATTGAAGAGTTGTGTAACAATTGCTCTCCCTCCAGGCATATATACTGTACACTGTAAATGATCAGCATTTAAAGAAACAAAGTGCACCATGAAGCATTGAACATAAAGACAGATCTATATACATTAACACTCTACTAGGCAAAAGACAGTGGGTATCTTTCACACTTGTGCCACCAGAAAACTGCACTTACGCACAAGGCTGGGCAGGAATATAGCTTCTTTTCTATCTCAATTTTAATTACATAAAGCACACACACAACCCCCCCC
>VWZI01006849.1:321856-347399 GCA_013396835.1 Psilopogon haemacephalus
CCCCCCAAAAAAAAAAAAAAAACCACCAAAAAAACCCAAAACATAAAACCAAAGTAAAATAAAAACCAGAAAGCAAAATAAAAAAACAGAAAGTAGGATAAAAACAGAAAGTAAATTATAAAGAAATTAAAAAAAAAAAATAAAAAGAAGGGGGAAAAAAAACCCCCACCAAACCACCACCAAGAAGACTCTTCTGGATTTGAGGACTCTGATTTTGGACACAAAATATTGCTTCATCTCCATAAATTCCTCTTTTCCACCACTCTATGCAGGGAGTAAAGCAAAGCTGTTGTACTCCTAAGCAATATTTGTCTATAAAACATAAATTTTACACTTTGAAGAAAGGCTAATTTTACTGGTAATGAATACCAGNCAAAAAAACCCAAAACATAAAACCAAAGTAAAATAAAAACCAGAAAGCAAAATAAAAAAACAGAAAGTAGGATAAAAACAGAAAGTAAATTATAAAGAAATTTTAAAAAAAATAAAAAGAAGGGGGAAAAAAAACCCCCACCAAACCACCACCAAGAAGACTCTTCTGGATTTGAGGACTCTGATTTTGGACACAAAATATTGCTTCATCTCCATAAATTCCTCTTTTCCACCACTCTATGCAGGGAGTAAAGCAAAGCTGTTGTACTCCTAAGCAATATTTGTCTATAAAACATAAATTTTACACTTTGAAGAAAGGCTAATTTTACTGGTAATGAATACCAGTAATAACTTAATAAGTCACTGCAGCACACACTTTAAGGAGGAGCTGGTGCTAATGCGTGAATAATTATTGACACAATTAAGTGCCCAACACTGGGCCTGTTAAACTGCTTCTGGCACGTGAGGGCTCTATAATGGCTCTGTGGTTTGGTACGCTGACCCTAAAAGTGCAGAGAGTTCCCCTTTGCTACTTGCAAGGGAACCTTGGATCTCAAATCCGTTCCCCACCAGATAACGCTGAATTGCAGAGGATTTACATCCCATGTGGGATTTTGCCCTGTTGCCAGGCTGAATAATTAGCTATTTACCGATTCGGTAAACAGTGAGCTCACCCTTTGACCTGCCCTGGTATAGACTGTCTGGCCCTTAACCCTTCTGGGGGCTTCTGCCTGCCTAATGGCTCCTCTGTGAGCCAGGGCTGCTGCTGGAGACCTGGCTGCTCCCTTCCCACCAGCACCTCTGAAGTGCAGGACCCCAGTACCATGCCAGCCACTGAATCCTCAGCTTAGTGGAGGGAGTGGGGGGGAAGGGAATTAATTTGCAGTGCGTCTACCGAAAATGTGCTTGCCATTAAAAGAAAAAGAGTACCTGGCACCAAAAAGTCACCCACTTAAACACCTCCGAGCTGTTGCAGTGTGCTTCACGTCTAACAGAGCCCGCCGCACAGGTGTGCTCTGACACTCAAGCCCTGTTGGCACACACCCCTCTTCTCTCTCTGTTCGACAGCACATGTGAATGTGCAGATGTCCCAATTAAACACACACCAAGTCTCGGGCCCAGCCACGCAGCCCACTCTTGTCTCTGACAAGTCCGGCAGAATCATTGGAGATATCTGCAGGTTTCCAGCAGAGATATTTGCAAGGCAACATTGAGAAAGCTCTTAAAAATTCACCTCTGGCAAATCACTCTCATCCACGTTTCACGAGAAGGGTGTTTGCTTCCTCTGAACAAACAGGGCTGTCTCTTTAAGTGGAAACACCCTGCCAAGACGCCTCATCAGTTAGCTGGAGCAATACATGCAGGCGCACCAAAACAGACCTTTTTTTCTGTGATCCTGAACTCCCTCTGACCTTCCCCAAGCTATTCCCCCATGCGTGTAGGTCCATTAGATAGATGAACAGATAGACAGATGGGCAAGCAGACAGACAGATCCTAATATTTTATGTTAAAATTTGCAGCGTTATCACCGAGGAGTCCTCAGTCTGGGGTTAACAAGAGTGCGTTAAGCGTGTAACACCGTGGTCACTGGCTGGCTGCAAGGCAGCTCTCATGTCTGAGACACGCGTGAAAGGAGGAAAGAGGGATCCTCTGTAATAGCACAGCATCACCCTCCAGGGTGCCATTAATGGAAGAGACAGCAGTAAGAACAATCAGAAGGAAGTGGACAATTAAGCAACTTGTAATAGAATCGTGCAGGAAGCTACCGTGTGGGAAACAGCTGGCTAGTCACTACAGCAGGCGAGTCTCCCGCACTCCAGAGCTACTCCAATGGACAGTGGTGGGATGCCATGCCACCAGGACACACAGATAGGCTGGACAGATAAACGTCCACAGTGCATGGCCAGAGAATCCTCCCTCTTCCTGGCATGATTTTCCTGCCTGGACAAAGCACTTGATTGCTCTCTATTTTCTCATCTGCAAAACCCAAATAAAGATGCTACCATCTTTATAGGACGCTGTAATCTCCTATTGACCTTAAAGCCACGTGTTGTACTGTGCCTAACAAATTAACAGGAAAGCCTGACTCACTTGAAAAATATATATTCTGAACTAGAAACTGCTGAATACAGTCTAATACTTCTCATATAAGAGAAGGCTTGGACGAGAGATATTTCTTTTTTAAAAAGCCCTTCTTTATTAGTTTCCATTTATCAGATAACTGGAGATACAAATCCCATTCCTTGTTCCTGACAGACACCACAGGACAACATCCATCTTACTGGGATCTGGAGCACAGCTACCGGTTGACCATGTCCCATGTGATGACATGCCCCCACTGATGCAGTTCCATCAGATTTACCATAACCTGAGGCCCTATCTGAAATGCCAGAAATAAGTTCTAAGTTGGGAAGAAGATTGGCAGCATGCGTGATGAACTTCTGAAACTGTGTAGCGAAGAAATCAAGATTTACAGAGGGCTGCAGTAGGATAAGGTGAACTTTGCAACTTCTTAGTAGTTCATGCACTGGTCTCAGGAGGAGCATGGCCCTCACTGCTTCTTCAAGTTCCTTATGGCTACTACACCTGAGGGCAGCAACTGGGAAAGATAACCCTGATCCCTTTCACTTAGGAGCCAGGCACCTACAAGTCTAAGTGTTACAGACACCAAATTCCTTTCCAGGATTTTAGCTCATAAGGCTGTGAGTCAGAAAGCACCTTCAAGATATAGTCAAAAGATGGCCACGAATCATTTTCTCACCAAGAGAGGTCCTACAGCACATTCCACTGTGCAAAACCTTCAAAAGGACTTCTGCTTGTAAAAAAAAAACCAAAAAAAACCCCAACACCCCCCACCCAAAAAAACCCAAAAGAAAACAAAACCCCACCAAACCCAAACAAACCAAAACAACCCCAAGAAAGTTGCATTTGAGGGAAACATCTCGGGGGTCATGTGGTCCAAAGGCAAAAAGTTACTGTGTGACAAAGCAGCAGTGCGCTTTGCCACTTGGAAATCAACCTGCTGCCGGTGAGAGATTCATTCATAGCTATATCATGCCAGCTTAATGGTACCAGACTCTTGGTAAATGGCTCTTGCCCTAACTCACAGCAGAAGACAGCTGCTCTAACAAGAGCAGTCCTGCAAAGCCACCTTGGGAGAGTCTGTGTGGTTGCATTAGAACAGGATTTCACTGCCTGGGCTGCTAGAACCCAGCCCTAGGGAGCTTCCAAGCTGCCCTTTCTTTTCTGTAACAAATCAAACGCACAACAATTATTGCCACACTCCATGAGTATTGACACAATCAGGACTTCAACCCCAATTTTGCTTTGTGTTTTTCAAATGGCTTTATTTATCTTAAGATAAAGTGTGTGCACCTAGGGCCTGATCCTGGCGCCAAGCCATGCTGGGGAAGTGGTCAGTGAATATACTGGGCACTGGACTGCCTGAGGACAAGGCTCCCCCTGAGGTGCTGACCTGTGGCTCAGCTGCAACAGGAGCTAGAGAACCCTGAGACACTTCCAGAATTAGTCCCCTTAAAAAAAGAAAGAAATGATGAATTTTTTATGACTTGCAGTGCTAAACGTACGTTTTGAAGTCAGCTGGTGTGAAAACTGCAGGGAAGAGGAACCAAACTTTAGGCTGTTGGTCATAGGTTTTTATAACATGGAGCAGGGGAAAAAAAAAAACCCAGACATTGTGTTTGCATTCTATTTCTGGGCCTTTTAAGCTGTAACAGCATGAGTGGTATTTGCATCAGGAGTTACCATATATCATTGCAAGCAACATATGCATAGATGGAAAAAAGATGACGGCAGCAGCAGGTTCAGTGAAATCTCAGGATCTCTCTGTGATAGGGACCTGCTAAAGGTTTGGTTTTATTTAGCGTAGCTTAAAATGTCATTGGCATATGTGTTTCTCAATTAACACCAATTTAATACACTCCAGAAGTGTTCTATTCTGAGAGCAAGCTTCAGAGTTTACAAAGGATCTAACCTGACATTTCAGTGCAGGATATCCAGCCCCATTTACAATCAGGAAAGCACATTATGAAGGCGAGATTTTTCTTTTTCTTTGACATTGTGCAATGTTGTCTCTAATGATAAATACAAAAGTCAGAAAATCCTAGCAAATGGTGCTCTAGTATGGAAATGATGAGTCCCCCCAACTTCTGTGAGTCACTCATATCCCCAGATGAAATGGTGTCTCGCAGCAAATGCAAAGATTCTTCAAGTGGAAGGTTGATTTTCCTTCTCAGTGTCTAACCAATGCTATGTAATTTGCTAAACAACTTTTCAATTGATAAACTGCAACTCACCAATAGAATAGGCTATAAATATATTTTTTTTTTACAAAAGCAACGAACCTCAAACACAATGAGAGCAGCCAATAATCCGGACAACTCTGGGCTTTCTGTCAAAAATCTGAAAAGAAAGATTTTCTGGTGATGGCTTCCTAAATGATAAATGCAGACGGCCAACATGATCCCAGAAATCAACTATTGAAAAGCTGGAGGATTATT
The DNA here is from genome assembly GCA_013396835.1 of Psilopogon haemacephalus. Lineage (NCBI taxonomy): Eukaryota > Metazoa > Chordata > Aves > Piciformes > Megalaimidae > Psilopogon > Psilopogon haemacephalus. Next base: position 326,749 of record VWZI01006849.1, read on the forward strand.
TATTAACCAAAAGAATTAATAAAGAGTAGGCAAGTATCATTTCATGTGAACTTTACACAGACTATATGAATGTCTACAATCTATTTAAAAAGAGCACCCAGTGTTATTAATATTGATTTTGGAATATACAATTCATTAGATAGAACGGCCCAATCCAGCCCTGCTGAAACCAGTAACTTCAGAAAGCCTGTGTGAGACAAATATCTCTCTTTAGATCTAGTGAAGTGTTTATTTTGAAATCAATAAAAACAAAGTGTGCATTGAAAAAAAACACTGGGGAAAAAAAACCCAAACAGGTTAAAGTCAAGCGTTTGAAAGTTAGGAAACACTGCTGCTCAGCTTGCTCATTAATTGTGTCCCGTTGTGTGTCCAGCTTCTGTGCTGCAGAGGGGAAACCAGCCCAGGTTCTTGCAGTTCAAAAGTGTATCACAGGGCGTTCACACAAGAGGGCAGAAGTGTGATTGGAGGGACAACCTGAATTTGGCCTTATTTGTCAATGTTTGGCTTTGCAATTTGCTTTAAACTATGTTTTTGCATGAACTTTCCTCCTTTTCTAAAGAAACAAACAAACAAAAAAAGACAGATAAAAACTAAGTATATGACCTACAGCTGCTGAAGCTTTCCAAACACACTTTCCTGGTAAGATCCAGCCTCTGCCCCTCTGCACAGAGGTCTACCATTTGGGCTTCAGGGTATGAGCTGGTCTGCAGAAAATAAAGTGCAGTCTGGCCTGCAGCCAGACCTCATCACTTTTTCACGTTTCCCAGCTACATTGCTGGGGAAACTTCAGTCAATGACAGCCTAGGGAGGGAGAGGAAAGGGAAATTGGATAGCCAGGGAGGAGGTTGGGAGAGCACACACTTCTTGTCCTGTGACAGCTGCTCTGGCAGATACAAGGGTGCTTAGCACGGCATGGGCTGCAGGAATGGAGGCTCCTGCAGCCCAGCTGGGCTCAGCTCCTTGTAGCACTCCTGTTCAGTAAATGTGATACTGTGACACACTTCCTAGACAATGAAAGTGAAACAGTGGCTTTCATAGGGTTGTGTACCACCACCAGCTTTGAACAGACCCTCATGGCATGACAAAATTGTACTTCTGAAGCCTGGAACTTCTGTCACTAATAAATTTTAAAGAATGCAAACATGAATGGGTTTTGGTTCAACAGGATCTTTTAAAATTCACTGAGGCAATCTAAATGCAGAGGGCTGCTACTCTTTCTTGCAATAAATAATCTGGAAGAATCTTTCTATGTACCAACATTCTCACCTACACACTCTTTAGAGTGTCTGTATATACCCATAGATATATATAAATGGGTCCTTGAATACAGACAGTTGGAAATACTTCATCCCTGAGTGTGACTTGCCAGGAAATCTGGAAAACAGTGATATATAACGAGTTAATATTTTAACAGATGTGCACATTCAAAACGAGAACTTGATCCTGAATTTGATCATGTTGAGCTCTGCTATAGGGAACACTGAAATCCAAAATCATTATCCAAGATCTTCTTTAAATCAGAGGCAATCTGGCGCTTCAGATTCTACAATTCCTAGTTCCAGTACAAACTAGAGTTATTTTGGTCCTTCAGAAACTGAACTCAACACACAAAACTCACTCACTAAGCACACAAGAGGGTATTCATACCCCTAACTTCAGGTATCTAACTGGGCTGGTCACAGATTCAGCTACACTGAAGCCCCCTTTGGAGAAGCCTTCCTGTTTCTGTCACCTGGCTTTGGCTCCTTATTGAGGTACCTAAATTAGATGAAGTAACATGGTGTGATAATTGTGTTCTCAAGTCTTCATTGTAGGCCAGCCAGCCACAAGCTGAATGAATCTCAAATGAATGAAGTTTGAGTTAAATTCAAGTTTTAGCTAAAAATGAGTCCAAATAAGTGAAGATATAAATGTTCTCAAGTTCTAAGAACAATAGATCCTGTTCTGAATGTAAGTTTCTCTGACCCACCTATAGGTTTGGCTGGAAATTTGCATGATTATTTCCTGACAGAAGTTATAAATCCAATATCCAAGGCTTTCCCATTTGCACCTTCCAATGATAGAGTAATGTTAACATAGTCACTTTTGGGTGTTTGATTATCACTTGAACCGTTTCTACATCACACTTCATAAGTGGCAAAGAACTTTAAATGCACAAGTATCATGCCTGATATTTATGTACCACTCTACATCCCTTGGCTCACAACTCACAGCAGGAGGAAATAAGCAGACCACTACATTCTGCTAAAGCTGCAAAGAAAACCTGACCAGCACAATGCAGTTATCACCCTGAACCAGGCAAAGGGCATGCTTCAGTGTAAGTTCTCCATCTGTGCTGGGCACACAGCACCTGAAAGGGTTAAGAGAGTGAGCAGAGCTTTCAGAAGTACCTAGAAACAAAGATACCTGCAGGGTGTACTCTGTTTTGAAAACGTGTTGCTCTAACACAGTGGTTCACTGGTTGAATATATTGCTATTTGATATCCTGCTAGACAACTCTGGCTGGAGTTTGTGTCAGATCAGTTAAGCTTTCTGTCAGGATGTTCACTTTGGTGATGATCAAACCCTGTCAGTGCAGACAAGGCTACATGACAGGCTGCCATAGGACTGTGCTGTGCACAAGCCCTGCCTTCCCACCTTGCTGGGCTGCCCGATTCAGGGGCAGCTCCATTGGCATCCCTGGGAGCATGCTGTGTCCTCTGGTGCACGCTTACCATCTCGACAGAGGACAACAGAGATCAGGCTCATCTGCTCCTCTTTCACACACTGCTGCTCCTTATTTATAGCCTAAGTTATTTGTGCTGCAAACAGCACCTTGCTTTTCTATCCTTTCATGATGCCTTTACAGGGGCTTCAATTGTCTATTTTTTATTTGTAAATCAAAAGGCAGATACATAATACGCCTTTCACAAGTCAATGGCTAATCTCCTTTGAGAAGGACAGGAGAAGGAGCTCCATCCTTCTAATCAGCTACGCACTTGTTCAGCTGGGCTCCTGAAAATGGACAAATTCTTTCAGAGTTCTTCACAAATCTACCTCCTCTGCAGTGAATTAATCTAAACATGTTTCAGGATAAAAAATGTTGCCGCTCCAGTATGTTACCAAGACTCATTTTGAACTCTCAGCACTTGCAACTGAGGTTCTCCAATATTATCTTTGCCCATAAGTGACTGTTTTCTGTTTCCTGCCCCTTCGCAGCAAATAACTTTTCATCCTAAAGAAACAATGTTTTCCTAATGGCCTTCTGCGAGAGATTTATACATAGCACTTCAGCATTTAAATAAATCATAAGCCCAGTAGTTCTCTGACCACTATCTTGTAAACTCTTCCTGAGAAGGAGGAAAGCCAATCTAATGATTTAATCTTTGCACAGTACTTTGAACATGCAATGTGCTATGTCTGCTTAGACATTTGTACACCACCTGGTGCACTGCTTTCAGTTCAAACTCCCAAACTCACCAGGATCCAACACCATCCCCGATGGAAGCTTTGCTGGCTGCTACTCTCACTTTCTGCCTTGTTGAGATGCTCCTCAGATGACATCACACTCCACACACAACACATCAATATCCTTCCCAGGAAGAAAATAAAAACACCCTCCAAATCCTAAGTGTGTAGTTTGACTGTGTACTACAGACCTTTTCCTGTAAATAAACACACGCTCCAAACTCTCACTGCTTGGGCATCAATCCCAAACCCTTTGCCTATATACTCATTAATGTTCACTTGTACTAGCAGATGAGTGTTGGGATAAGGGAGTCCTAGTACAAAACCTACGTGATTTGTAATTTTTCATTGCTATGCAAACCAGAGAGAGAGTTACTAAAACACAACAGAAGTAGCAACAGCTTCTAATCACCTCAGATCTGGAAGGGAGATTGGTGAAGAAACAGTCAGTCAGAGTAAGATCAGCTCCCTAATTTACAACACAAAGCACCAATTAAACAAATTAATCAAAGCACAATTAATATCATGTACAGTAGCAGGAAAATCAGAGCCTGCCTGTGCCACACATGTGATGGGTTTGGAAGCAGGCTAGACCTCACGTTGTGTGGCTGTTATTGCCGAGGAGCTGGTGTTAGCTCTCTTTCATCCAGCATCTTTGCTTTTTGTTTTCTGTTTGTAAGTGCGGGTTGCGGTTGTTTCTAACCCATATGTCTCTAGTTTTCAGCCGCGCGGTTTGCCCCCTCTGTCTCTCATCATTGCTTTTGGCCCAGTTTCTGCAGAGGAAATGTGAGATTTATTTTATCTGGCCTGAACTACATTGTTCCTTCCTGACTACTGGTGTTACTTCGCTCCAAATAACATGGCTTTGCGCTTACTGCCTGCACAAGGTCAAAGCCTGAGGGGAACAGGCATATTTAATAGCGAGGGTGAGAGAAGGGGATAAGGCTTCAGGGCAAGAAATGAGAATAGAAGGCAGAAGAGGGAGAAGTAGTGAGAAATTAAGATGTGGTAAAAAAGTTTTTGGTTTGGAGGACATCCTGTGTTTTCCTTCAGCTAGCAATAAACTGAACTGCTGCTACAGAATATCTCTTGGGCACAAATTCAAGCCAAGCTAGGAACACTAATGTTAGCAATTGAAGCAGGACATTGACAGGTAATTTAGAATATAAATTCACAAATAAGATCAGTTGTAAAAATTGATATAAAGATGTAAAAAAATGCTGCTGCAGATAATTTCTTTCTCTGGTTGCTCAGCAGAACAAGCAGTGCAGAAACATGAAACACGTCTGTGGTGATGAGGAAAGCAAGCTGAACACAAACAAATATATAAATGACGAAAACCAAGCATCAGTTTTGAAATTAATTACCTTTAAATTCCTCTGGTGCTTGTAAAAGGATTTGTAAATCTTTGTCTGGTGTCATTAAGTACATAGGAAATTAACTTGTAAAAGGTGGGGCAGGATCTGCACTGGGCATTACAACTCTGCTGAAACCCATGGCACTCAAGCTGCCCAAGAGCAGGTGAGACTTGCATCTGCCAAACTGCTTTTTGACTCATCAAAGGGCTGAAAAAACCCACCTCTCCCCGTATACCTCACCTAAAATGAATCCAGAACAACAAACAAAGCTAATTCTCCAAACAGCACAGGTGCACCCCAGTCTGCAGTGCATATACTCTGAGCAAAGAATGCAGCTTCAGCTTGTCCACCTACTTGCTTTTATCCTTGAGATTGGACTGAAGCAACTCAGATGCTTGCTGAAAGCCTGCAGTTAAAAATCAGCTACTAATCAACAAGACTATGTGGGCTAAAACATCTGTGGATAAGTCTGCAAGTTTTGATGTTTCTGTGACTTTTTACCGATGCCAGTCAAAACAAATTGCTCAAGATGGGGCGAGGGAGCTGGGAGGAAAAGGGAAGATGCACCTTCAGATAATCTGAGTGGACACTGACAGCACTGCAAGTCAATAGCAAAAAGCAGTCTGTACTCCCTCCTGACAGTAGCCTTTTGCTACCTCAAACACTAAGGCAACTTCCTGGGTCAGTGCCGCATTCCTGCACCGAGGGCTGACTGGATCTGTGTGCTGCAGAAAGTTAGCGCCTGCCCTGTGATCTTCTGACCCCCACAGATGAGGCCCTGAGTAACATCCAGACCTCTGCTTCCCAAGCATCAAACCATGCTCCCACATGCAGCCAGCTGGCTTCCTCTCATCTAAAGGATAATGGTTTTCTGTACCAGCTGGAGGGTTGTGTCTGGGGGTGTGGTTTTTGCTCTCTGTCGCAGAAACATAAGGGTTTAACACACCGATGCGAAGATCTTGTTTACTCAGAGCTCAGAGAAGGGTCTGAAAGATGGCATTGCTAGTAGGAGGAAGAGTGCATGATCGAGTGGTCACAAGCAAGCAGAAGCAGAACTCTCCCTTTCAGTAGTAGGAGATTCTTAGCATTGACACAGCTGAGGACTGAATTGCACCACTACAGGACAAATTGGGTAGACCAGAAACTGTCCTTTGCACTTTGGGGCACAAATTTCAAGCTGAGGTGTCAAGACGCTGTTTTACTGCAGCACATGACACTTAGCAGCAGCCTGACTTCCTACTGGATGCTGAAGTTTCTCTTTGCTATGCCATTATTACTCAAATAATGGGCAATGGTTTGAAATTAGAAAAGAGGAGACTTAGACTGCATGTTAGGGAAAAGTTTTTTACAATAAGGGTGATTGAGCACTGGAACAGGCTGCCCAGTGAGGTGGTTGAGGCCCCATCACTGGAGATAATCAAGCTGGCTGATCCGAATTAGTTGAGTATGTCTGTGCTTATTCCAGGAGCATTGGACTAGAGGACCTTTGGAGGTCCCTTCCAGCCTAGGTGATTCTATGGTAGGGAGCCTCTTGGTGTTCCCGTTTAAAAATACATAGTTACATCTTATGGTCCAGCTCTGTTCCCTTTTTCCTGAGGTTTTAAGATTCAAAAGCTTATGAAATTAAGAATGGGCAATTGGTAGAAAATGGATTAAAACTGGAATTGCAGCTGGTGAGAGGTTTTCAAAGTGGAGAGGCAAATATGCTCAGTATCATCTTCCTGAAGCTCACCCCCATAACTCCTAAGAGCGAGAGGCTAAAACCTGTGGGTTGCCTTCAGGAGTGCTTTGTACTCTTCAGAGTCTACTTACTTCATTGCAATTAGGTTTAAGTGGTGTTTAGCATTCCACGATTGCCCTACTTTAAGGTCCCTTCATTTTCCTAGCTTAAAAAATAGCGATGTTGCAACACTGTAGTGTTTCTGTTGTGATTGTCATGGTGGAAGCAGAGCCAATGCAATTTGCCCATGTTTTACTAACTGCCATCTGGCAGGGATATGGTAACATGCTAATCTTCACAGGACTCTTGTTTTTCAACTATCTGCTGGACAACTAAGGAGATCACCAGGCTGCTGGGATGAGTGCCAGATGGGAGGCAGGTATGTTTATGAGTTTAAGATTCTTATTTTCTTTCAGTGCTTTCACATGCTGTTCATGGAGTGGAAGGAAAAGTGAAAGGGGGAGGAGGGAATGAGTCAGTGATGAGACTACAACTGTTCAAAATCATTTTTAAGTTTTGCAAAATGCAGTTGTTTCACAGGCCACCTCTTAGCTGCTGTTTGTTCGCTTGGCTTTGAGGTCTCGATGGCATTTTTAGGAATCCTCCTTTCCAGTGCTTTGCCCTGTGTCCCCAGTCTGACAGGCAAACACATCTGTTTAGAAAGGCTAGTAAAACAAGAGGCAGTGGTTTCAAACTAGAGAAGAGTAGATTTAGACTGGATGTTAGGAACAAGTTCTTCACCATTAGGGTGGCAGAACACTGGAAGAGGTTGCCTAGGCAAGTGGTTGGGGCCCTGTCCCTAGAGATATTCTCTAACAGACCACAGATACAATAGTCAATAAAATGTCCTTTCGTGTCTCTCTGCCCCATTCCCATAGCTTTGATGAGCTCTGGGGCAAGGGAAGGACAGTCACCTCACCAGTAATTACAGACAGGTGTCGTGGTCTTAGCAGCACGGCTAAATCTTGCACAGAAATCTTAAATGGAGCTAAGATGTGACAAGATAGAGACTGAGTCTTCCGGACAATAAATGCCTAAATAACTCAAAGGCGGAGGCCGAAAGGTGAACTTATTAATGTTTATAAATATGTGAAAGGCAAATATCAGGAGGGCAGAGCCAGGCTCTGCTCAGGAATGTCCAAAGATAGGACATGGGGCAGTGGATGCAAACTGGAGCAGAGGAGGTTCCACATGAACATAAGGAAGAACTTTTTCACTGTAATGGGTGATAAAGCACTAGAACAGGCTGCCCAGAGCTGTTGTGGAGTCTCCTTCTCTGGAGACATTCCAAACCCACCTGGATGTGTTCCCATGTGACCTACTCTAGGTGATCCTGCTCTGGTAGGGCGGTTGGATCTTTTCAGATCACTTCCAAACCTTAACGTTCTGTGATTCTGTGACATAAGAACTACGTCATTATTTTGAAGTTTACCTAAAAACCCAAGAAGAAAACCCAGCAGCTTCTGAACAGTGAAAGAACAGTTGAAAAAAGCAGCTGAAGCAGTCAGCTGACCACTGCTCTTCAAGTGATCCAGATAGTAAGTTAACTTTGGAACATGCTCAGGTCTCAGCTATGTGATGCCTCTGAAGCTCCCATCCTAGACCCCATGTCTCTGAGCTTTCTTAGGAGGAGCCACATCTCACTGCTGTAGGTCTCAGGTGGGAGGGGGGTGTGCAGCACCAACCTGGCTCATCAGGGCTGGAGCCAACACACCAATAACATTTCCGAAAAAATCTGCAGTTTCAGCGAATTTGTCTAGCAAAAGCTGGTGTAAACTATTTCAGCAACTCTGCAGTAAATATTTGTCTCTGTCACACCCCACATACCTGCACCTAATGTCTTACCCTGACTCACCTTTTTGCAGACCAGAGTCTTGGTTTAGCCACTGTAATGACTAACAAAGAACTAGAGCTAAGAACACAAGCTGCTTCAGCTAAAGCTGAACAGTCATGGCTCACCAGCGAGGATGGAAAGATTCATGTTCAGTTCAAACGTAGAGGAGTATCTGTGGTACACTCACCAAGGCTTTACATTAGCAGAGCTATGCACAATAAATCCTTATTACAGTGGGCTTCTCATAATGAGGATTTCTGATGAGTGGGATGGTTTGGAAGAACCCTGCGCTGCATCAATTAAGCAAAATAAACGACTCCTTGCAAATTTCCTCCCAAATAAAAACCAGAGCATAAACAAACAAACAAACAAAATCCCTCACCTGTCATGCTTTGGTTGGAAATCAACTCCTAGTTACAGGAACATGCAGGCATACCTTCCCTTTTTCCTATGCTCCAGGCACAGCAATTGCTATGAGAATTATCTGCTCGATTATTAATTAAATATCTATAAATTCACACACTCACAGACAGTCTCTCTCTCAATAGGCCTTGGCATAAGGGAGCACACAGAATTTTGGCAACGAGTTGAGAGTGGAATAGGCGGCACAACCTAGACATGCCCAAGCCTTCTTGACACAGGAACAGCTTCTCTTCCCTATGCCAGTGGTTCTCTCGGTGCCAGCTCTGATGCACACCCCCTTCCAGGAATGGCTCTCATCCATGCTGGCAAACAAAATGATAGAGAAGAAAATATGAAATTACTCTTCAAAATGTAAGTGGAAGGATGAGCGCGGCGCCAAGTGAGAAGTATCCAAATGTGAGATCCCACACTGCTACATGTCAGTTGGAAAGATGACATACATACAGAAAGTCAAGCAAACAGGTTCGTCCACAAAGGAGATCATTTGCATTTTGGGTAATAAAATATTTAAAGCAGCACCGCACAAATTATAAATAAAAACAGTAACCACATTCACCAAGAATGCAAGCACCCTGTGTGGAAGGCAGCCAGCAAAGCCCTTCATTAAATACAATGCCATCAGAGGGAAATACAAAAGTGGCTACAGACCTCTGAAGGCCAGCAGGTAATGCAAGCCAATTGGGTATTCGGTTCTAATTAAGAGATCCAATACTCATTTTGGACTGCTCCGAGAAGAATAAAGCAAGAGTTCAGAGTGAAGTAAAGTCTACTTTATTTAACAATCTGTGACTGATTATAAGGGAGCAGCAAGTTCCAGATGGGTGGGAGTGCTTACAAAAACCCCTCTATTTTCCCTACAAGTTACAATCAGTGCTTTTGGTTTCCACGTATTGTAACGCTTCCACTTAAGGCGAGCACAGCAGAACAAAGAAATGTGGAAAAAACCCCCAACTTTACAACAAAATTTGGGGACTGAACAGGACATGCTTTCCTACCCAACAAAAAGGATGTATTTCAGACTTTTAATTTTAGCATCTTACTCAAGATGATACCTGATTTAGGGTGTTCCTCAGTGGAGCCTTAGGCTCTGACCTAACCCAAAGAAACTGTTTAATTTGGTTGTGTGAAATATGCAGCTTTTTTTTTTTTTTGGACAGAGACCATGCCTGTTTCTGTGCTGCAGAAAAATCGTTATGCAGATAGTATTTTAAAATACCGTCGACTTTAGCATGTTATTTATTTGCAACTAACAGCTACTTTAATTTTAAAATGAACAATCATTTTGCTTTCTAAATTCATCTTATTCATGTCCTCATAACCACCCGGATTTATTACTGCTGGTGTGGAAATGACACAGAAGCATGGAAATTCCAACAGTTTGGGAAAAAAAAAAATTAAAAAAAATTTCCTTTACTGTTATAATTGCATGTTCAAAAAATTGTTCACATGCTTTAACATTGTGATTCCTGTTCTGTGCCTTTGCCCACCCTGTACCTAATCCCCACTGTCTTGGCACAGCAGTGGAAAAGCAGCAGGACTATGAGTAATGGTAAAAGCCTGGAACTTAGCAGCCTTAATTGATTCATATTCTGTGAAAAGAAAAATAAAAGGTCTATGTTTGTCTCCTAGCAGAGCTCCTAAGTAAACTCTACTAGATAGAGTATGTGCATTAAGCTCACCATTTTTTTCAACAGCTCAGCTGAGCTAGGTAAGATAACCTAACAACTTTCATCCACAGGGATTTCCCTAGGCAGGCACTGTAAAAGGGTTAATGACTGATGTTTCCATTAAATCTGACCTACCTCTCAGTTTTGCAGTAGCCCGATCTAATCCTTGTTTTGCACCTATTTGCGTGGACAAATGGAGGGACTCCGTAACAAGTAAGGCACAAGGCTGGCTCTGACAAGAGGTCAATTCATTTTAAATGGATGCACACAGTATTATTTCTACTTAAACTGAACAAACCAGGGCAAAGTCTGCCCACGCACCATGCTTCTACTTGCCCAGAATTAAAAGCTCTGAATTGAGAACCTAATGGACACAGAATGTATCTGTAGGCATCTTTGAACAGGAATCAATGCTATCACTCGCAACAGCTAGCCAGGACAATATTTAGCCTCTCTGAGCTCTCTGGTCCAAAACAGCAATCATCTCAACTCTAAACTTTCAAGAACCAGTTATAATCTCCTTCGCTGGGAACTCATAGCCAGAAAAGAACAGCAGAAACAATAAAAAGTCCTCAAAACCTTTCTGGGGGAAGGAATTATTTTATTTACTTATTTTTTAATCTCAACTCAGAATTCAGCTTTCATATAAAAATGTCAAGGATGAGCATTTACAGGCTGTGCATTACTTTGGATATATTGTTGGAACATACTGAAGGTCAACACAGACTAAATACTGGGAAAGGTGCTGATGGATGTAACACAAACCCACTATTAAGTAACACGGAAAAAAAAAAAATCACCTGTACAATTGTTAAGTTGACCCTAACTGAAAATCTGAGCTCAAAGACCAAATAGGACAAATGAAATTGTTCCTGGAAAGCGTTTCACTAGATCAGGTTTGCTGTAGCATCAGATGGGCAGCACTGTTCAGAAGATTCAATGAAAAATTCTGATGCTGAATGGTGCATTGTTCAATATTTCAGCATATAATTACTAACCACGTTTTATTAGGACAGCTTAATCTTGCATTAATACAGGAAACCATTTTTATTGTTGCCATACGCTCCATGCTCCTTAGGGACCTTCAGGAACTCTTTGATTTAGTGAATTCTTCACTAAACCAAATTTTTCTACCAAAAAACCATTTTGATTTTGTCAACATAGTCTAATGAAATTACATATTCTGGGGCAAGATCAATGCAATTCGGATAATTTCAGTATATTTAAGCTACTTGTAAATGGCTATACCTGATGGTGTTTTTCCTGAGGCATTTGTGCAAGCAACTGAAGCTGTTATGGAGTGGTTTTGCATAAAACTTAGGGAGGGCAGGGGAGGTATGGGTAGAAAAGGAAAATAGTAGCTGGCTTTAAAGAAATTAAAGCTGAGGAAATGACAAACTTCGATTCCCAGAAAATCTGCAAAAATAAACTTTGCAAGCATGACTGGTAACAGGGAGCTAAGTAACACACATGAGTATTGAGGTGGCAAGGCAATATCTTGCTAAATAGATCCCATTTCTTTCTGTTACAATTCTGTGCAGAGCACCAGAAGTGGTAGCTGCCAAACTTCAATTGTGGTTCAGCTTTTTAAACTGTCTGAAACTACCTTCACATAAGGAAACCATAAGACGTTTAAGAGAGATGGTTGTGCTGGAACTATCATAGGATAGATAGGGAAAAATAAAGATTACAAAGGAAAAAAATATTAACGGTTCAGTACTAAAATGGAAGAATGCATAGAGTGATGATGGAGTGGATCCAACAGGAGGGCCACAAAGATGATCAGAGGACTGGAGCACCTGTTCTGCGAGGACAGGCTGAGGGAGCTGGGGTTGTTCAGCCTGGAGAAAACTCTGGAGAGACCTAATAGCAGCCTTCCAGTACCTGAAGGGCCCTACAAGAAGGTTACAGAGGGACTGTTCACAAAGGCCTGGGGTGATAGAGTGAAGTAAGAGTAGATTTAGATAGCGTATTAGGAACAAGTTCTTCATCATGAGAATGGTGGAAACAGTGGAACAGAATGCCCAGGGAGGTAGTGGAGGCCCTATTCCTGAAGATGTTCAAGGTCAGGTTAGACAAGGCTCTGAGCAAGCTGATCTAGTGCAGGATGTCTCTGCTGACTGCAGGAGGGTTGGACTAGATGCCTTCCAGAGGTCCCTTCCAACCCAAACCATCCTATGATTCTCTGTTCTTCAACGATATACCCTACAACAGCTGCTACTCAGTATTTTCACTTGCAACCTGGAGGATGAAAGAGTGTTGTTACAAAATCTACAGATCGCATCAAAATGACAGAGAAGGCAAACGGGAAGACAGAATTGAAATTCAAAATGAAAATTGGAGGAGCAGCCTGAAAAGGGTGCAAATTGAGATAAGAGGATCTAACTATAGGTATAACTGCTAATTGCATAAATGTGGGATTAGGAGCAACTGATTAGGCTATGGGTGTTACAGACAATTGCATGTCAACAACACCATGATATTGTGAAAAAGGCTGGCATCACACTGGGATGTGTATCATCACATGATGCTTGAAGCTACACAAGGAAAATCTTTCACTCTATTCATCACTGGGAAGATTTCTGTAGGGAACTATTTTGGGCCACGTCTCTTGAAAAGAGTTTTGGTCTACCTGTGGATGGTTACTAATTTCCACCTTAAAAGTAATGGCCACTGTATGTACGAACACTTCTTTTCTTTATCCTTTTGGTACATGTTCTTTTCTTTCTTGGGATATTAGCACCAAATAAATCACACAATTTCTTGTTCTTGCTAGGTTAAACAAATCATCCCTTTATTCTTTTTCATTAAATAGACTCTCTGTTCCCCAGTTAATTTTTGTAGCTGTTCTTCAGCAGGTTCCAGTTTAAATTAGTCTCTTTAAACACACATAAACAGAGCTGAATACAACGTTCTATGTGTTTTAGACCAGGCCTTTCTTCGCTCTTTCGCTGAAAACACCCAAACTGATACATCCTGCTCTCATGTTGCCTTTATCACATTGTTACATTTAATGTTCGAGAGCAATCCCATGATCACCTAAATGCCCAGGTCTTTCCCTCTCCCTCTGATGAAGGGAGGAGACGACAAGGTATAGCAAACATTTTTGTTATTGGTCCTTAACCAAATGACCTTGTTGTTTATGCTGTAAAGTTTTATCTGACTATTAATCCCTTGTTCCTCAAAGTCATCTCATTATTCATGATGGCATTCTAATCCTCCCCTAAAATGATAGCGCCTCTCAAATTGGAATGGCTGGATTCTGTTTAAAACACAAATGTAAGATCAATTAAAGTTCCTTCTCTATTGGTCTTCTTTTCACCTTTTATTTAGATACATGAATAATGAAAATCATGGTGTAAATCATGACTAATTTTTTTTTTTTTTTAAACAGAAGTCAGCCATATGATATTTTCAGGCATTAATTCCGTACCTGTCATGACCCAACCCTCTCACTGCTGAAAGACCGGTAGGTTGTTTATTCCTTTTAACCCCTGTGATAGGTTTATATTGATTGAACATTTTCAAAGCTGACACTGCAAGGGAGGAAAGAATTAAAAAAAAAAAAAAAAAAAAAAAAAAAAAAAACCCAACCAAANAAGGCAGTTTAAAATTGCAGTTCCCAGTGAGGCAATAAGCTTTGCCAAAGGTCAGCTCTGTACTAGAGTTCACAGTATTAAAACATATATTATTTTCTCTCTAAATAACATGCAAGATAGTATTCATGATCTGCTATGCCAATGTTATTCACAGTGCTATAAGAGAACCTTTTTTTCTATGTAATGGACTCCTCAAATGTATATTGGAACTGACAGAACAGTTCTAGGTTTAATGACAAAAAACATGATCTGAAATTTTACAGCCCGCTTTAAGGAGGAGATCAGGCAGGAAGAATGCACAGACTAAATGATGTCTCTTTCTGGTTCTGCACTCATCTTTACAACTCCTTGTATTCACTGATTATACCAAGGACAAATGCATCATCCAAAAGAGATTAAACAAGTGATACTTAAAACACTGCTACCATTATTAAAAATGTTCTGAATGTTGGGCTATAAAACCAGAGCAGATTATTTTTTATTAATTGAATAAAATAAATTGTATATTTGTGTGTGGGAACAGGATACAGAAGGTTGGGTCTGACTTGTGTATTAGAGATGCTCTTTTTCACAGTCTTGTGATTCATGCTCTTCCACAGTTTTCTGAAGCAGGTATTTCAGATCTGGCTGCTGCACAAGCTCAGCAACCAGTTCTCATCACAAGTTTCCTAAGGAGTCTCAGCAGACAGATGGAAATGATACACATGCGCAGCAGCCACTCCAACACAATAGAGCCACTGTATCAGTAATGTGGGAAATATAGCATCCCTCCATCCCTGAGCAGGCTTTCATGCACTGGATTGTAACAGCTCCAAAGAAGTGTTTGTGGTCTACAGAGTCAATCGTCAGTATATTAAAAAGTCACAGCTGACACTACTATCGCTTTGGCATGATGCTTAAAAAATACCTATTAAAAAGGGAAAGGAAAAAAAAAAAAAAGAACACGCCAAAGTCACGCCAAAGCCACACCAAAATCAGAATAGTTTAGTTACTTGGGATCTGCAAAGTGCATAAATTCATGCCTAGCTTGACTCCAGTGCAAGTGAGACAGGGCTTACATCTTTTCCTCATTTGGGATCTTAGCACTGAGCATTATCTTAACTTGCTGAGCTGCTGGCATACACTAGGTACATTCTTAATCTAAACTAATGTGATACCGCCTATACAACTATTGCTAATAATGGAGTAATACCATCCTCACACAGTGAAGAAGATACACTTCCAAATGTTCTAGTGGCATACGTTTTTCAGAGAGAACCCTAAGTAATTTGCTATACATGTACCTTAAAAGAAGCTTTTTCTCAAGTTTGTGTAAACAACTGCTAGCAAACCATAGATGAGTGCGTACTGAAGAGAAACCTCTTCATCTGTGATGGTTCGGCAGTTACCTGCTCCCCCCATACTGTGAAATAACCCAGGCTAGAACTCAGTTGGCTGGAAGTTAAGGAATTTATACTACATTACATTACTTTGCACAATACACAAGCAGGTATTTACAACATATAACAGGTATTTACAACATATAACAGATATTTACAGATATATATAGTGAAAAGGTAATACAGAAATGCCTTCCAGAGATCAGGATCCCTAAGAAGGGTTTTCAACCACCCTACTACCTTCCCACACTTCCCAATCTTATCCCACTATCTGTCTTATGTGCCAGATAAGCGAAGGTAGATTGGCCAAGGGGATCAGCTGCAGGAAATTAGTGAAGTTATTCAGATCTAGGTAAGAAGGCAGGGAGAGAGACATGCAGCAGCCACGGCACAGAGTGGTCTGTCTTATCTTTGTTTTGATTCTAACTTTATACCATTTCAGTAAACAAACGAGTGAAGGAGACACTGGAATGTTTTCCTTTCTCAGCCTATAGTCTAACTTCTTCTTCAAATGCTCCAATTAGTTCAAACTGGCACACCACCTAGCATGACTCAACTGGACACGACCAGACACTTCAGAAGAACTAAGGTGTCCATCAAGCAGTTACCAAAATTCAGACTTCAGCCAGACTGCCATGTCTGATACCCTCCTTAAGTCCCAGAATCCACACTGGTGCTACCCTCGGGTGGTTGAGGGAGAGCACAAAGCAGAGCTGCTGTCCCATGAACTGCTGCTTTCTTTGATGGCTTTGCTGTTGCTGCTGCCCAGCTGCTGGTCAGAGTAAAGGACAGGTTGAGACACTGCAGCAGCCAGGGAGGACTTGCAGCAGCCAACGACTATACCAGTGCACACACTGCACAGAGCTAGTGACAACCACACACAGAAGCAACCTTTTCCCACTTAAAAACAACTCTTACACCAGTTAGCGTGACAGAGCTATTTTTTTTTTCCTGCTCACAAGTGGAACTGAAGGAACGAATGGGGGGGGCTTACTGTTCGTAACAACATGTACATGAGGATAAAGAAGAGATCTGTGCTAGAGGACAGAAGGATTTGTTCTTCCTGTTCATTTGATAAAAAGACATCACAGATTAAAAATTTTTAAAACCCCAAACCAAACAAAAACCAAAACAAGCCCAAACATATAAGGAAAGACTCACTTGGATGTCAGAGCAGGAATATTGCAGATCTCAAAAATACTTCAAATTGGCTGTCAGCTTGCCATGTATACAATGGCTACGGTAATTATAAAAACAAATAATCAGACATTAGAGTTGACTTAATCCTTTCTTAAGCACTAGAGACATTTAACTCTGAAAGCATGTACAACATGATTATAAATAAAAGCTGTGGCCTTTCATTAAACTGAGCTATTTTAGAGTTTTAAGAGTGAAAAATGGCAACTAGGGGATTAACAGCACCAATGCTGTTGCAGTAACACCAGCCACCAAATTTCAAGCAGAGTCTGTGTTACATTTTGAGATTTTATGTCCACCTACTAAGACTGATCACCTCCTCTTAGTCCCTGAATGGAGAGGGCACTTCAGGACATGCTGAAACGTATCTGTATCTAGGAAAGTACTTAAATGTGTATTCACACAAAAAGGTATTTCTCTGAACTGACGTCTTAGGTTCTTGGAGCTGATGCTGCCATTGCTTACTGAAAACAGGGCTCCCAGTACAAGTCTGGCTGATGTGACTGTTGATTTATTAATACCAAACCTTTAAAAAAATAATCACCTGGATAGTTTTTTTATTATATATTTTCATACCCAGGCACAACAAAGTACAGTAGCAGACATTTTAAATTTGTGTATAAGAAATGAAAGCAAAAAAATCACTCTGAAACTAAGAATCAAACATTCCTTGATTTTAGACAGAACAGAGAACTCTACACAAAAACATCTCTGAGTAGTTTTGTATTTTCCACACAAAGAGCATAGGATCAGCAAAACCTGTATAGTCAGGATTTCCTTGGAAAACATTAAGGTCTTTATCCCACTTGAGACATCAAGTCATCCCTGCTAACCTCTTCCCCCACTGAAAAACTCCATTAGCTTTGAAAAGGCTGATTGCTTTAAGGGAAAACAAAGTGCCTAGAGGAAAAAAAAAAAAATTCTCCTGAAAATGAGAGCATTCTCTCCTCCCTGGCAGCTAATACAGACCAGTGTTGTAAGCCTGTACCTCCGCAAGTGAGAGGATGCTCCTGCAAAACCCCCAGCTCACTGGGGAGGATTCAGACTACTTTCTTCTGACATGTCTTCTTTGACAGGGCTAAATTTCAACAACCACATATTTTGTAGGGAAAAAAACAATTTAGTTTTGCATGTTTGTCCTATCTCAGATGGGTCAGTTAAGAGACTGTGATCAGTGTAGTGAATTGGAGGTTTTTGGGTTGGTTTTTTTTTGAGAGAGAAGCTGTATCTGGGGAAAGGCAGCTGAGTCAGATAGTAAGATTAGAAAGGCGCTGCAGAGGATCCTGATTCAGTAAAGATGGATTGTGCTCCAGATGTGGCATCAGGGTTATTAAAGTCCTCTTTATCAGATTGTGCAAACACATAGCCACATATAATTGTTTACAGCTCTGTCAAAGATACCTGAGGCTTAGGATCCTGCAAAACATGAAGCAAGAAAGGGTCTTTATTGACCGAACAAGCAGTGACCTGTTACTGAATGTGTTTGTTAGCACTTCCACCGTGATCACGCGTCTTGAGCCGTGGTAGGAAATAAAGGGCCCTTTCTGCTAAAGAAAACCCTCCTCTGTCCCAGAATTTGGAATAACACTTTTTCTATAGTTCGGATTCATTACATCTGGCTGGTTTCTTTCCTAACCTTTCTGGCTTCAGTTAGTTGCAAGGCTACATTGAGTGTACTTTTGGTTCCTAATGGGGACGAAGTTTTCATTTTTAAATAGGAATCAATGAAAGCTTATTATTATTATTTTAATGAATTCAGCACATAGCCCTTTGCTTTGCTTTGTGAACCTGGTCTGGTTTGTTTCAGGTGCCACAATGGTATCAAAGTACAAATTACTGTACATGCTATTCTCTGACATTACAAGCTGCGATCTGGCATTGAAAGCAACTTCAGTGAACTGAGATAGCAGCACTCCGTGACAGATTAGTGCCCTGGCAAAAGGAAAAGTGTGCAGTTAGGTAACGCAGCAGGCTTTTGTCCATCATATTACATGTTCATGCAGTGACCTGGAAATCCCAATGATTCCTTAGCAGCTAAGGCGGACTGCTTGCATCCTCATGTCTTTAGAGTGCTAACTGTTCTTTCCAATCCTCTTCATTCTTCCCTTTTTTCTTTTTTTTTTTTTTTTTCCTCTACCTCAATACTTTACCATGTGAAAAAGATGGAAGTAAAGGTTGACATGCTTTAGCAGTCCCCACAGACTGCTTAAACAAACACTGCGATTGCAATTTAGACAATCTGGAGTCAATTCAATATTAAATCCCCATCCTAGGCTACAACTGCCAAACAAATAAAGGATTCATGGAGTACTTTACGCTGTCATTTACTACTGCAACCATTGTCACTTCACAATCCAGAGGAGGAGCCTGCAAGGTCTGATACTGCACTAGCTACATCTGTCAACAAGAAGACAAAGAGCTCCCTAAGCAAACAGGCTTGATCCTGCTTTACAGAGTCTCCCTTTGTCTTGCCCCAGCTGAGCCTCTTCTAATCTTCTCAGGCCATCTTCAGCAGCACAAGCAAGAACTTCTGCTAGAACCAGGCAGACAAAAGATGCCTTTCTTCACCCCTGTGTATTGTTTAAACATTTATGCCACTCCACCTTTTCCCTCCAACTTTATCCCACATTCTCAGCCACTGCACAACTGCAATGAACAAATTATATTGTTTGTGGTGGAAAATTATACCAGAGTTTGTCATATCAGAAGGGGGGAAACTCCAAATCACTCAAAATGGTATTATCAAAGCAAATTTTTTGTAGCTACAACTGAAATGAACTACATCTTCTACTCCTCCTCAGTTACTTATTCTGAAGTAGCACCTAGATCAAGCTCCCACTGTGTTACTTCATGTCAGGGTGAGTTGGTTTGGTGAGAGAGGTCTTATTAATCTCCTACTAAAGGCCACTAACATTAGAAATACTCAGTACCACCTAAACTTAAATCTGCCTAGAGACATGTAGGTAAAAGTGATTAAAGCACATTGTTCCAGGCTGGCAAATACTGGCATTAGAAGTCTTGCAACTTTCATCTTTTTTTCTATAGCTAGCCATCCTAAGTACATACTATGCAAGGAGTGTCACCAGGTAAGCCCACAGGATGCACTTCATCTCAAGTAAAACAAGTGAATGCAAGATTTCCAGCTGTTCCATCACCAGGAACTGCAATATTTATTCTGGAAGGAGCAAACAACAGATGTGGATGGCTAGCAAGAGTTCACCTCGTTTTCAACTGCACTTGAAATAAAACTATTTGCCATTATCATGTCAAAAGCACTTGATAAATGTCAGAAATCTGGGGGAAATCCTAATGTGTAAGCCTCTATTTCCAATTGCTTACCCAGGTTAAAAGGGGCCTCAGAGGACAAAACCCTTCATCATCATCTGCTAAAATAACTATAACCAAAAAGTGGTTTGTGAAATTCACATAACTGCATCTGCAACGTTTTCCTTCCCTTTGCTCAGTGATGAGACTTCTCAGTCCACCACCTTGAGCTGCTCTCTGCAGGGACAGACCCCTTCACAATGGCAGGTGAATCTGGAGCTGCACTGGCAGCATTCTGTGGTGATTGCTTTTTAACGACTGGAGAGTGGTACCTTCTCAAGTACAGTGAGCATTAACACGACCCTACCTTTCAGCTGTGCCACCTCCACTGGCCACTCTGCCTGAACCAGGGGACAAGTGCAGCCCAGTGCTGGTACCAGAGATCAGAGGGCAGCAATCTTCCAAGCCCAGCCTGCACTGCAGGTTGCACAGCAAACTAATCTCAATAGAGCCACTTGCAAACCAGAGTCTTCACTTGATTTTGTTGCTGTTTGCTTTGATGATTTCCTTGAAAAATACAATGGAATAGAATTACAGGCATGTGTAAGCCATAGTCACACTTAGGCTACTAACCGTCCACTCATACTCTTTGTTTTGGAGAATGAATGTCTTATCCTCATATACCACAACCACACATTTTGTTAGCAGTCAGGCTGACCGCAGTACATCAGATCTGGCTGACCAAGATCTGTAGAGATACAAA
>VWZI01006849.1:360102-398037 GCA_013396835.1 Psilopogon haemacephalus
AAAAAAAAGGAAGTGCATTTAAAAAGGAATAAAGTATACAAGAATAAAAACAGAAATTTCCTTTGAAAAAGTGGTAAGATAGCATTTAACATGATGCCTGTACCGTGTTGGATCTGCCTTGAAATGGCTCAGGTAGGTAAAGTCATGCTTAGGTATTTTTACAGATTACAGAATCATTGAAACTGGAAAAGACCTCTGAGAATGAGTCCAGTCTATAACCTAACACCATGACAGCAGCTACACCATGCCTCCACGTGCCATATCCAACCTTTTCCTAAAGACCTCCAGGAATGGTGACTCTACCACTTCCCTGAGCAGTCCATTCCAGAGCCTAATCACCCTGTCAGGAAGTGCTTCCTTAAACCTTCAACTTAAACCTCTCCTGGTGCAGCTTTAGACCATGTCCTCCTGTCCCATCACAGGTTGCCTGGGAGAAGAGCCTGACCCCCCACCTGACTACAGCTTCCTTTTAGGTAGTTGTAGAGAGTTATAAGGTCCCCTCTAAGTTCCCTTCAGGCTGAACAACCCCAATTCCCTCAGCCTCTCCTCATGAGACTTTCCCTCCAGCCCACTCACCAGTCTCGTTGTTCTCCTCTGGACCTGCTCCAGCATCTCAATAGCCTTCTTGCAGTGAGGGCACAGAGCTGCACACAATGCTTGAGGTGAGGCCTCTCCAGTGCTGAGCACAGGGGCAGAATGACATCCTGCTGGCCACACTATTCATGATACAGGCCAAGATGCCATTGGCCTTCATACCACCTGGGCACACTATGGGCTCATGTTCAGCTGTTGTCACCCAGCACTCCCAGGTCCCTCTCAGTCAGGCTGCTCTTCAGCCACTCATCCCCCAGTCTGCAGCAAGTGCATTATTGGTTTATTGTGGCCAAAGCATAGGATCCTGCACTTCATAGAATGGTTTAAGTTTGAAGTGACCTGCAAAATCATCTAGTTCCAACCCCTCTGCATAGGAATGGACAACCTCCACTAGATCAGCTTGCTCAAGGCCTCATCCAGCCTGGCCTTGAAGACCTCCAGGGAAGGAGCAGCCACAGTCTCCCTGGGAACCCATTCCAGTGTCTCATCACCCTCATTGGAAAGAATTTCTTCTGAATTTTCTTAATATGTTTTACTTCTGACTACTCAGTATTCATAATAAAGCCTTTATATTCTTTGGGAGTTTAAATTCTGGAATTTCTGTGTTAGGGTTCTTTTTAGGACACATTAACAGCTTTTTTGTTTGTTTGTTTTGTTACCTAGTGGATAAGAGGGATGTGGACATCCTGGAGCATGTCCAGAGAAGGGCCACGAGGATGCTCAGAGGGCTGCAGCACCTCTGCTATGAGGATAGACTGAAAGAGTTGGGGCTGTTGAGTGTGGAGAAGAGGAGGCTTCTAGGTGACCTTCTTGTGGCCTTCCAGTGTCTGAAGGGGGCCTACAGAAAAGCTGGGGAGGGACTTTTTAGACTATCAGGGAGTGTCAGGACTAGGGAGAATGGAGCAAAGATGGAAGTGGGGAGATTCAGATTGGATGTGAGGAGGAAGTTGTTGACCATGAGAGTAGTGAGGCCCTGGAATGGGTTGCCCAGGGAGGTGGTTGGGGCCACTTCCCTGGAGATGTTTAAGGCAAGGCTGGCAGAGGCTGTTTGCAGCCTAATTTAGGGTAGGGTGTCCCTGGGCATGGCAGGGGGGTTGGAACTAGTTGATCCTTTTGGTCCCTCCCAACCCTGACTGATTCTATGATTCTAAGTTGGCTTTGAAATCTCTCCTGCACCCTTAAAACACATGGCAAAAACAATTACTTTAGCCCAACTCTTCATGAGCCATGCTTTTACTAGATATTATGAAAAAGTACTTATGGAAAAAGACGTGTTCAGTAGGCTAATCCAGGTCCTAGAAGAAACTTTTGCAGTTAACACTCCATCTGGCATTCAAACCAGAGACACAAAGGAAGAAAAATGCAGAAATAGATGGAGCACAGCTCTAAACCCCTGACAAAGGGGTAGGTTTTTTTCAGGTGTTGATCTAAAACATCACAGGAGGAATCAGAAAATGTTTCCTACAAATACGCAACCAGTTTTTTTACACTGAGCCTTAGCTCACAGCACAATCTATCAGGCTCTGCTTGTTACTAGCAATGATCAAGTGGAAGATAAGCTGACATCTCAGAGAAGAGGTGCTTAGTTTTTAGCCATTGCTGGTGCTGTGCATACTGAGCCCTGGAGATGATTGCAGCCCTCCAGGTGATGGCCTCCTAGTTATGGCCTGACAAGTTGAAAAGCTTCACTCTGCAAAAAGCCCCTGTTGGGTGAGCTGAGAAAGTACCACTCCTGGAGAAACTGCTGAATCTACTGAATTCGATATTATTTATTTTTATAATCAGAAGCTATCACGAACCACATTCATATTCCAATCACTTCTGTTTTAAAAAAAGATGCAACAAATTAAAACCAATTACAAGTGAACTAAATAAAGTTACACAGTCCCTCATCAAGACTGTAACTGTTTTTAGATCTCAGATTTAAATTCTCTTATTTCAGACCCAACTCTCCTTTCCATTACAAAACAGCATTTAACAAGTGGGAGGAGGGAGGAATGAGAAGTCCAGCTTTGCCTTTTCATAGGGGATCTCCTTTTATCTTTTTTTTGTTTTTTTTTCCCCCATCACCTGAAGCGTACATCATTAGCAACACAACCGGCTGCTTGAACTAACATCTGATGTGAGGACACAGGGCACTGCCAATCTTTAGGCCAAAATTTATCATGCGTTTCTGTAGCTGCATATGTGCAGGCTAATTAAAGCTCTACTGGAAAACCCCCCTCTGTCCTTTGCAGCTCATTTCCTACAGGTATCTGAAGGACTGCAGGCTGGATGCTTGGACAGCTAGGCTTCTGTGAAAAGGCTGGGGCCAGGTGGCAGCAAGAAGGGTTGCTTTTCTGCCTTTCTTACTCTGTCCTGGAGGGGAAAAAGTTACCTATTTCTAAAAGCGCATTGCACAGGGACAGGCAGAGGGAGCAAGAGAGAACAGCCTGGACCAGCTATGCCTGTGCAGCTCCCAAGGAGTCTCCATCATAAGCAGCACCCTGGTTGAGCAAGGAGATGATGCCAAGTCCCTCAGGTGATGAAAGGAGACTGTTTTTGGTCCTTCACACTGAACTGTGGACAGTTTGTTACAAGAGAAGAAGTCACAGCATTGCTAGACTTAAAGCAACGCTGAATGGGAGATCCTAAATCACTTAGGCAAGACAGATATATCTGTAAGTCAGGTTTTCTATACTGCTTAACCTAACTCTTCTGAGTGCTGTCTATATTTTTAATCTTTAAAACATATATACACATATGTAAAAAGAAAAGAAAGACTGTTTCTTTAAAAAAAACCCTGGACACAGTTTAAAAGCCTTTTCTAGCACTCTGGAAGGCTTACCAAAGTAAAGTCCTCCCCCAAACTTACCAAGTCAGTCCCATAAGAGGCTGGATGCTAGGCAAGGCTGGGAACTGCAATGAGAGGGCTGTGGGACAAGATGCTGCTCGCTCCTCACAGCAGCAACAACCTGGGTCCCAGTAGACAGGGCAAACACGGGAGAGTTTCAGTCTCCTCAGAGATCAAGTGGGTGAACTCTGATGCTCTTCTACCAGATGAAACTTACAGGCACCTATCTGACTCTTGATAGTGTTGGAGTGAGTGCTAGTTAGTATTTCAAGGCTACTTGACCACTTGTAGGCCAGTTGCTGTTTTTAGAGGAGGGATCACTCCTAAGATGGCTTGAAAAACACTGCCAGTTCCAGTGGTAGGAACATTATGTGAGAATAACAGGGACTGAACCATACTTTCCTTTAAGCTTCTTGTAATTATCTACTGAGAGACACCTTCGGAATGGCTGTAATGGAGTAAATTTTTATTGCTCTTTTAAACTCGGATTAGAGTTATGGCTTTGCTGTTATGGAATTCAGGCACCTCTCTCTCTGACATGCCCTTTATGGAGAGAAAATAAAAAAAGGCGAAACAACCCACTGCTTTGCCTAAAACAGAGTCAGCAAAATCTAAGAGGATGTCACACACTGCCAAGAAAGATAGATAGGAAGACACATTGATTGATGTTTTTCTTTTTTCAATCTCTCTATATCCACAGCATTAGCATAGCGTGGAACGCAAAGACACCTTTAAAATCATACACGTGACACTTGAAGAAAGCCACTTTCTAAATTTTAACAAGTATCATGGTTTTGGAAGTGAAAGGACATTTTTGAGTGTCAAAGTGCAAACTTAAAAGGGATTCTGGGTATGTAAATCCACCAGCCAAGCTGGACCAGCATCACTTGCAACCCTTCACAATTAGAAGGCTTAAAGTTAGTTTAAACTGCTTTTCCTCCACTAAGGTTCGTTCCTTTGCAACTGGGACAGGCTACCAGATCCACATAGGCACCAACAATACCCTTTACTTAGCACTGGCTCAGTCTGGCAGCCTGTTCAATTTCAGCAAATCATTTCCATCTGAGGACTTAAGTATTTGTGTATATATAAAACCACATCCACACACCTGATGTTGTAAAGCTTGACTCTTGGAAAGCACCAGGCTTTCAGAGGAGCTTCATTTCAATGTGCCCTTGCACTGAAGACATAGGAAGTCCACAAGGGTGACAGAATCAGTCCCTAGTTAACATACATGACTTCATCAGTTCATTTTATGAATCCTGAGGAGCTCTTTTTGTGCTGCTGGATAATACAATGCAGCTCTCATTCCCAGTTTGATAGCATCCAAACAACTTTTGGACTCACATTAATGTTTCTGGAAGGTATCTATTACAGGACACCTTATAAATATAAATTATTCTGATCCCCTGTAGAGAAAATCCACAAGATCATGAGTCCCCTTAATAACACAAAGGGGATACTTGGACATAAATATAAAGATATATTAGTGCTATGTTTTCTTTTTTATGAGAACAATTTAGTTTTCCCCTGTCCTTCCAGACAGATTTGGCATGTGTGATATTGAGAGAGAAGAATCATATAGTTTCAGAATGGCTGACAATCTGCTTTAGGCATTATATCTGAAAGCAAATCAGCAGTAGCAAGGAAATTGGCACTTATAGAGAGAATAAATTACAAGACATTGAAATATCTGTACTGGAAATGCAGAGGGAAGGGACGGAGGAGAGAGGGGTGTGGGAAGGAGGAGAGAGGGGTGTGGGAAGGAGGGAGGAGAGAGAGGTGTGGGAAGGAGGGAGGAGAGAGAGGTGTGGGAAGGAGGGAGGAGAGAGGGGTGTGGGAAGGAGGGAGGAGAGAGGAGTGTGGGAAGGAGGGAGGAGAGAGGGGTGTGGGAAGGAGCAAGGGAGGGAAGAGAGAAAGGAGAGGACAAAAGAGATGAGAGAGAAGTGAGGGAGAGGGAGGGAGGTGAGGACAAAAGAGAGGTGAGAGAGAGGGGGCCAAGAGAGAGACAGAGAGGAGAGTCTTCAAAATCTAGCGCTCTAAAGTTAAGGCACATGAAATTATGCCTGCCTATACAACCGTTGCTTAGCCCCATCATGTAGATGAATTGCATCATAGTCATTGATTATCACATCCTCTTGCAGAGGAAATCAAGCAGGGATTATCAGCGAGGACACAGTTTGGGCAGTTAGATTCACTTTTTGTAGACTGTGAAGGTGTGTTGTGAATGAGGGGAGGGACAAAGAAAGGAAATAAAAGCTCATGCTAGCAGAGTGACAGGTGGAGTCTGATCACAGTCTATGTGAGGTCACCTGTGTACCTGAACTTTCCCAGGCATCCCTACCTCTGTCTTCTCATTTTCTGGGTGTAGGACTTAAAACTGATATGTAGAACAACTGAGCACTCATAGCTGCAGCCTAAGTTATTCAGTGCATTACTTAGAATGTAAGAAGTGTTAGATAAGGTTTACTATTGAAAAGGAATATATCAACCCAGATGATTTTTGTTATTTCTAATTTTCTTAGATTCACCACATCAGCTAAATTTCTGCTTCCCCGCTTCCCATCTGTAAAATGGAGATACTCCCCTTCTGGTTCCAAACACATCTATTGTGAAGATAAATTAAAAGTTTGTGATGTGCTTAGGATTGTTTCTTGAACAGTGCCTACAAAACACTACAAAATATTAAATAATTCTGTCTTCAGAGCAAGCATAATATGTGACTGATTTTCCTCCCCCCTCTACTCTGCCCTGCTGCGTCCAGTTCTAGGCCCCTCAGTTCAAGGACAGTGAACTGCTTGAAAGAGTCCAGCTCGGAGCCACAAAGACGATGGAGTGCAACATCTCCCTGCTGAGGAAAGGCTGAGGGAGCTGAGGCTCTTCGGCTTGGTGCAGAGGAGCCTAAGGGGTGACCTCATTCGTGTCAGTGAGGGATGGCAGCAAGGTGTGTGGGAGTAGGGTAGCTGTTCACTTCGGCTTTCTGGTTTATGCCATTTTTTCTTCCTCCTGTATTTCACTGTGCTTCTTCTGTAATCATGCATTGTATCTTTAGAGTAATTAGATTACTAGCTAAGATAATTATGCATTGTGATTACAATACCTTATGTTATATTAAATTCTTATCTCTTTATCCCAACTCTTGAGTTTTGTGTGCTGCTTCTCCCCTCACTTTTGTGCCAGGGGAGCAGGCAGGTTAGCCCTTGCTGTAAACCACTACACCCTTCCTATCTTATCTTTTCTCCACTCTTCTTCCATTTCAGTTCTAGTCTTGTCTACCAATACTAACTCACAATGTTCACCACTGAAGACCAAAATTTTCCCTTTACTTACACAAGTTTACCTCAGCATAGGTCAAAAGCACATTAGGTAGACATATATAGAGAGAGACTCAAGGCCATGGCAAAGGCACATACCAAACTCAGAGACAATAAGCTGGGAAATTGTCTTTGCTTCATTGCTGTGGAGTATTAAGACTATTTGCATATAAGGTCTACCAGGTTTTTTTGGTTTTTTGTTTTTTTTTTTTTAATGGTTGAATCAGCATTTTCTCTCAGATCACCCAATAGAAGAATAGTAAACAAACAAGTATGAAAGAGCAAAGCCAGAACAAAGGTCCACCTTGCCCAGGATCTTCTGTATGAAAGTGGCTAAAGCAGACGTCTATGGAATAGCAAATTAAAATAAATCAATAAATACGCCTGAGGCAGATATTCAACACTTTACAGTCTAATAACAGGAAGTGTCTGACAACTCAAAAAATATTTTTCTTCTGTAGCACCCTACAAAACTTAGCTACATTCAGGAAATTCCGCTGGAGAGACTGTAATTGCAGAGATCAGACAACACCATAGAGTAGGAGAAAACAGGGAGTATGAACAATAATGGTTCTGGTACATCATCCACCTTTCCAGACTACCATTTCTGCTGCTTGTGCAAAAGATGCTGGTAAAAGGTTTGATTTTATCAAAACTTACATTCCCCCTCCCCCGGATACATTTCAGTATGTGGAAGAGACTTACAGGTAGACTGGGGAAGGGCTCTTTCAAAGGACTTGTAGTGATAGGATGAGGGGCAATGAGGGGCTTGAAGATGGACCAGGGTAGATTTAGGTTGGACATAAGGAGAAAGTTCTTTACAATGAGAGTGGTGAAATACTGGAACTCAGGATGCTCAGGGGTGTGTTTGAGGCCCTGTCCCCAGAGACACTGAAAATCAGACTTGATGTTGCCCTGAGCAGCTTGATCTAGTTGGAGGTGCCCCAGCTGAACTGCAGAAGGGGGTATGGACAAGATTGAGGGTCCCTTCCAACCCAATGTAATCTGTGAACCTTGTCTTCCTCTTCCCATACAATTCATGCAGAGCTAGTTTTAAAGAACAAGGTCTGTTCTTCAAAGAAAGAAGCCTTCCTGTGGTTTTGTATTATGTGTTCCTACATGGAAAATGCAAATTTATCCAAGGTGGTTAAACGTTATAACTGCAAACCTGCACTGCCCTTGCTATTAGGTGATTTCCTAAAGCCTCAGTGTGATTTCTGACTGACCCTGGCTCACCCAGGAAAGTGATGCATTCTTCAACATTTACTATGAACAACTAAATCTTCTTTAAAATAAATAAAGAAAGAGGAAAGGAAAAAATATAAGAAATGAGAGAGAAATGGAGCAAAAAAATAAGAGGGAAATAAACTGTATATGAAATAAAACCAGGGAGTTTAGAATAAAATTATGCACTTGTAGTCTCAGCAGTGCTGTGGACAACTCCAGTGGCTGCTTCTCCACAGATATTCACATAAAGCACCTGACTTTCATGAGATGTGACACAGTAGTGGAATGGCAGTGTTTGATACCACACTGGCCACTGCTCTCTGTCTTCAAAGGAGAAACGTTATAAACATTTGGAAAGAGAGAAAGAGAGGCTAAGCAGGGCAAAGAACAGATGCAGGAATAACAAGTGAGTCCTGCCAGTATTTCTCTCACTGGTCGCTCAGTTTTATGAAGACAGGGAACAATCTTATAAAGAAAAAGCGAGAAACATCAAATGAAAAAGTAGATTTATGGTTTTGCTTGGGTTTTTTGTATGTTTGTTTGTTTTTAAACCCCCATATCTCAGCCAGGGAGCCTGCCAGCTTAAAGCCTTGAGTTTTTGTTTTCCACAAGGTTTGGGCACTCAGGCTGTCCATGGCCTGCCTGTGGTTGCAGTTCTTCCCCTTTCATACCACAGAGCTACTGTTGGTCCAATTTACAGTATCAGCAGGTGAAGGCCAGTTCAAAGATCTGGACTTGTACTTGCCAGAGGTTCTCAAATTGTTCTCTGTGCATTGGGAATGTTGGCCTTTGTTTCGGGAAACCAGTCCTGTCACCAACATAACACTACTGACTCTCTATCAAGTGGTATCTGCAAACATCCAGCCATGTGAGTGGTTGAGAGGCTCTCTATTGTAAGGTCTTACCCAAGTGAACTTGGGTACAAGTGAACAAAAGCTACTTGTGTCAACAATTTTTTCAGAGCAGACAATATGTGAAGCTCTTCTACCAGGATCTGAATGAAGGTTCTGAGGGACTCCAAGAGTTTGGAGTCTGTGGTCTGCAATGCATTTATGAAAAGAAAAGAACAAAACAAAACAAAACAAAACAAAACCATGTTACATTTTATGAACCTGATGTTGATCACTATGATTATGCTAACTGCAAACTGCTGCCATTAGTATTGCACTGACTAACTGCAAACAACTGAACCAAGGGGAATGGACAGGAAAACAAACAGGAAATGAAGTGAGAGAAAATATTATTTGTTAGTAACAGTGTCCTGGAGGAAAGAGTAGAAAAGTTATTGAGTGAAGAATGCCTCCTCACAGTCTGAATGCAGGCTGGCAAAGCTGATTCTTTCCAAGGCTGAACAAAGGCCCAAAGGGAACAGTAAAAATCCAGAACCTTAACAAAAAGGGTAGTCAGATAGATACCAGAAGGGGACTGAGAACGGCTACTCAAGGGGCTTCTCTGCTGCTCTTGATTCTAGGTCAGCTGGGGTTCATCCCAGACTTTTAACAGTTTTGTCTGCTTGTGGTTTACCTTTCTGTGCCAAAAGAATGCTTTGCTTTTAAAAAGCTGCTCTGAACCACTTTAAACAGAAGCTAGTGTTGGAAATGAGAGAAACAGAGCACCATGTAAACAAGACAGCTCCTTGTTTAAAAAGAGGTATGTGGACCTGTCAATGAAGTCTTTTTGTAAGACTATGAAATAAGAAAACAATCTCAAAGATTTTCCCAGGAGTCTACACATACTTCTGTAGATTTATATGTACAATAAAAACAACACAGAACAAATATAAATCCAGACCTGACCTTTGTGGTTTTGTCCCATCTTTAAAAACAAAACCATGGAAGCCCTGAACAACTTCCACTTTTGCCTGTGCAAACCTTGAACTTTGTGATGTGAAAGGAGGTCCCAGGGGTTCAGCCAGGCACCTGAACTGAGTGAGTCAGTCTTCTGAGGTCAGCTCTTCTCTCCCACACTCTTGGTTTCTATTTCAAAACCATCAGAGTTTGTGAGATACCATCTATCTAACAGTGGCTGTGCCACCAACTTTCTTCTCTATAATCTCTTCCTACTTTTCCTGTGTAAGAGTCTTAAATGAAGTTTGTTCCAGACTATTAACCTATGACAGAAGACTGTAGAGATAAGATTTCACTGACATATAGAACAAAGAAAAAGAAAGGGTGTGAAAATTGCAATGACAAGGTTGCCTTGGTAGCTTGGGAAGTATGAGATGAAATGAAATAAAATATCTGACAAACGTCTGGGTAACACAGGTTCTGCACTAATCACTTTGGTTGAGTCAGTCAGAACTGCATGTAATACTAAGTACCAAGAAAAAAAAAATAATTTAGAACCTCAAATCTTTAACTGCAACTGTTCTGCTTTTAAAAATAAACTATATAAGCCCTGATACAAAGACCTATATTCTCAAACTGCAGCATTTCTAAACCAGGCAAAATAAATATTCCATTACATAGAAACCAACTCAGATTACATCTATAAAAGGAAAAGCGATGGCATTGGGGAAGCTACCTACATAACAGTTAAACTGATCAAATGAGTCTCGTGGGTTAGACAGAATCAAGCCATATTTTGCCTGTGTGCCAAAAATAATCTTTCATCTTTGGCTGGGCAAGAAGTTTTCATATATTTTGAAGTGAAGATGGTTTTAAGCTCAACATGCCGCAACTCTGCAGAAAAAGGAGGAGGACTGAAATTAGAGCCAGACTGAAGTGAGTTATTTTCATACTTGCTGTTGTTGAACAGGAGCAAAACATCAAAAGCAAAATCAAGGGGAAAAAAAAAAAAAAAAGGCTTGCATACAAATATCATCCTCTGTGGAGAGTCTTTAATAAAGTGCCTGTGGTAATGCCTACTTCGACACCAACTTGGCAAAAGTGTCAAACTGTATTTCCTTCTGCACAGCTTAATTTAATACGACCATGCGCACACAGAGCACAAACTCAATGTGGTGTTCACGTTTCCCCCAAATTTTTGTGCCTTAGCTTCTAGCTCAGTGAGTGACACCCATCCTTTCTGCTGCAAAGTAGGCAGAAGTTCCAGATTATCTAATCCACTAGCTAGTGTCTTTCAAGTCTAGCTGGAAACTCTCCTCAAGGGGACCCCCTGCCCCAAGGAGTATGCACCAGAAGAAATGGGATGCTTCAGGGATTTTGCAGTTCCTTCTAAGGGATGCTAAGATACCTGTGCTGCTTTTGCATCCTTAGAGTTTTAATGTACTCAGACTTCTGCTCTACTTATTTTATGTTACAAGTTGTCATATACCAAGTATATGGAGCCCTATGAAAAAAGCATATCAAAGCAAAAATGACAAAGTATCTGCAAAGCAAACAGGGTAGGATAAATTCTACACTGTTTGTTTCTGCTAGAGTCCAGAACACAATCTTTTGCTTCAGATAAAAAGAAAAAAACACTAAATGAATGGGTCTTTTTTTCCCCATTGTTGTTTATGACCATAATTTAGCAATGCATTTACTAGCTGCTATAATCATCAAACAGGCCTTGACAATTAACAAAGAAACCATGAAAATGAAAGTAGTGAAATGGAAATGAATCACAGCTTCACCACAGCAGAAAACATCTTTCTGAAGAAAGGCAGACTAGAATGAACACTACTCCAAGTAAATTACATATTAATTAAATTAATTAGCAGTGTTACTATTGTCCCACTTGGCTACTTGCATGCATTTTACAAAAGGACTCTTGCAGCTTTATGAGTTCCTGCCTTTTCACCACATACTTGTGTAATGCCTGGTTCTTAACTGGGAATCCTATTTCTAGTAGCTATGGGTGACAGCAAATGCCTCTATACATCCCACAGCAAATCAGCTTTATGCAGACAATCTCCAGCAGTTAGTCTGAACAGCAAGGTTCCCTCATGCCAACCTCTCCTACTTTCAGCAGAGCTTCTGCATAAGGCTGCTTCTATACTGACAAGGAACAGGATAATACCGCACCTTGATGTCATGGGTTAGCCAATTGGATCTGCCCCTGATATTTAACTCCATGATGCTGTCATGCTAGCTTCACAATGAAAGTACTGTCTGGAGCAGACTCATGGGGCTTGTAGTTCAGATTGTGACATGTGAGGCTTCCCAGTCCAGTTGCTGTTTCTGGTTTGGGAGAGATGCTCTGTCAGCTGGCTTCTGATGCTGCTTTTGCTTTTTCTGTGCTTTTCTGTGGAGCAGGCTAAGATGATTGTGCATTGTAATAATCTCATTAAACTCCTTACCTCAACCCAGGGCTCGTGTTACTTTTCCTTCAACCTCTGTGTGTGCGTTGGTTTGTGAGAGCAGACTGTTAAGCCAGGACAGATAGACAAGAAGAGTATATTTCTCCTGCTTTGCTTTTAGACCACAGCAGTGAACTGGGCTAACTACACGCAGGTGCAGTATTTTCAAAGGTATGATGTAAAGCTGGGTTCCCAATTTCATTTTTCAATATATTCCTCAAGTTTCTAAAGAGTTCCACAACTTCCCAGGAACTCAGACCACCAACCTAAACAGCTATACAGAGGAGGACCCACTTGTCCAGCAATTAATTAATAAATAAGTAAATAAATAAATCTTTGTTTGTGAAAACACCAAACTCACATCTCAAGTTCCCCTTCTTCCTCTGAATAAGACCCTGCAGACAACATAGGGGGTTTCTAGAGCAGCAGGGTACTGCAATGGGCACGTACTGTGTATCTGAAGCTGTGCCAAGAAACAAAGCTGGTGGGGGTAAGACACGGCATGTCAACGGGCTCCAGGAGTCAAAACACTGGGTGCAGCTGATCTGGACCCTGTATAGTCTGCTGGCCATACTGCTGCATTGCAACCAATTTCAAAAGAGAACTGAAGCTGTAGGTGAGCACAAGGTCACCAAGACAATGATCAGTACTCGACAACTGAATGTAGAGTCTTGCTCTCTGTGTTTTTTGTAAGAAGTTCTTATCATTTGGGGCAAGTCTTACACAAACCCAAATTAAATTTCAAGTATTTAAAATGTGCCTTGTGTTCACAAGAACTTTCTGCTGTGACACACAGTCACATCTAAATTAACTACAGAGTAGCAAACAACCTTCTTATATCTGCCAGTGAGACTCCTTGCATCACTGTTAAAGTGCCAAACAGTTTCTCTGTGGTCTTTGAGTAGGAGAGTGTATTAAAGAATCTGACTTCAGGACCTTTGCACATGACAAAAATCAGATATTTAAAGGGACTGACCTTAAAGAAAATATAAGAAAACCTGGGGCCCTTGTAAAAGCTGTGGCCTTATTTCCTTGGCTTGTTGTCAACAACTTGTCAACAACAAAGGAAATATCAAACCAGCATTTGGAGGCAAAGGAAACAAATACAACCAAATACGTAACTCAGGATAAATTTTCAAGCATTGTGGCTTCACAGTTGACAATTTTGAAAGGGAAACTGGCCAGCTGATTTTGAGGAAATGGGTGGTCCCATTACTAATCTGCCCAAACAATTTTAATTCCAAAACATTGCTAAAAATCAGTGCCATAATGGAGCAAACATCCAGCATCAAAAAAACTTCCAGTAAAACCCCAGCAGCACACAGATGCCCCCACTAAAAGATGCATGAGAAGCCTTGCCCTTTCAGCTACACATCCTGCAGAAAAAAAAGGCTTCCTCTGGATGAGCTCAAATTAAGACAGAACATATTGACCTACTGAGCATTTAGTCTCAGCTTAAGCTGAGCCTTATGTTCTGCACTTTATTAGCACACACTGCAGTCGTGTTCTTGGCATAAATGTAGTCACAAATCACCATTGTTTAAAATTATTAAAGGCCTTTCTGCACCAGTATTATTATTAGCATTTGGGCTTAAATGAATAGTCTGCCATTTTTCAGCTACAGTCAAATAAATGAGACTCCAAATTCTGCTGGGAAAGGAAACCCCACACTGTCTCACTTGAATAGAAGGCCAACATGCATTTTTGGCTGTGCCTGTCAGTTTTCCCTGACTTGATACAGAAAATTCAAATGCCTACAGACTAATTTAAGTGGGAGCATAATGCATTAAAAGATTACTTGTGGGATGCTGACATTCAGATACAAACTTCACACCTTCACGTTATCCTCACGATGCAACAAAATACAGTCCTATGTCCCAAAACTCAGCAAACTCCAGGGAAGCTCACTAGGGCTTGCATTGTGTGTAATTTCTGCCTATTTCATAGGAAGGAAATCTGTGTGTAGAGAGCATTTGTTTTAAAGACTTTTTGAGGTAACACTCCTGGAATACTTTAAAAAGGACCATATTTGAAGGTAGGTAGCAGAAGAGTGGCTAGGTGTATTATGATATGGTCAGTCAATCTTCTAGTCTTTGACCTCAATTCTCAGTTGAGGTTGATGATAGCAGAAAGGAAATTTCTGTCTTTCCCGCCAGGAACAGCAAAATATTTAGCAGTATTTCAGATGTTTCTCTCTTCCTCTTAGACAACAAACAGCAAGCACTGTCAGAGAAAGTGTATTTATATGATGGACAAACCAATCTGAACTTCGGGGACCAACTGCCCAATTCTGTTTCTGTTTTACATTTGAATGGACAAAATGCTAAGGAAAGAAGCCATGTGCACTATATACAAAGAAATTCGTGACTCCCAATGTAAATCTTGCTTCATCAGATAACTTGGCTCTATAGTTAATTTCCTTTTTTCTTTTAATTTTTTTTTTTTTTTAGTGCTTTGAATACATTACAATGGTATATTTCATATGTATAAATTACCTCCTGCCTTGTAAGGTTATCATGAAAATGAGATCTTGCTCCAGGCAAACTCAGGGATAAAGGAGACAACCACAACAAGGAATATCAGCCCTTCCATCTCCCTGTATAAACAGTTTGAATAGCCTCCTGCATTTCAAGGGTTCTTGTCACTGATGATCTTTAGGATCTTGTAGCCGAACTCTACACTTCAGCAATGAGGACATCCAGTGGCAATCACCAGCTAACTTATGTGATGCAAGCACTTTCTGCAATTGTGTATTTGATATCTGAGACTATTTTTGTTTTATTTACACCTGCACAGGGTGAATAATACCCTCCTTCTTGTTAGGTGACTGTTTTTCTTCAGCTAAATTGCCTATTGACTCTAGCCTAAAGCTAAGCAAAAAGGGCAGATAATACAGCAGAAGCCATTAAATAATGTTTGGGTTTTTTTCTTTTTTTTTTCCTATCATTAACATGAATACCACGTGCAATTTCAGACCCTAAAGAAAAGCTGTAATAATTTCTGACACTGGCATACAGCAATTGCCGATGAAGACTGACTGCTCTAGCAGCAGTTCTGCTTTATGAAATATTTTGTGCATTAAAATACCTGGACAAAGAACAATTATTTCCTACAACAGTGAATGGTAATTCTACTGCTGTTTCGTTAAGAGAGGAAACTTAGGCAGCAAGCTGAGGTTGCCTTGCAAGTTGAAGGATGACGGGGATTAAATGGACTTCTTCAAATCCATCCTGGCCACAACTGCCAAGGACTGTGCTGCACTGAAAGAGTGCAAGGTGAGGGGAAGTTGGTAGGACGCTTGCTGCCTTTTCATAACTATTCACTTTTTCTGGATTATCTGAGCAAATCCCCACTCAGCGCTGTTGCTAGGATTGTTTTTAGTGGAGGGAAGTCAGAAGTTTCCCGTCACAGACAGATGCATTCATTCCTCCGTACCCGCCTTGCTAATGAAGACGAGAGGAGGGAGTTTAGTCACTCTGAAGCAGTCGCTGCTTGAAATTGTCCCCAAAGGGAGCCTCTGAAAAGAGTTACTGCTTCTTTAACCTAACCGGAGGCAAGACCTTGATAGGGAAGAAGGACAGAGCTGCGACTGCTGAGGGAAGAAAAGAATTGAAAACAATTAGCGTGTTGATGTCAGCTTAAAGAGGGTCACACAGAGATCAGCTTTCCCTGCATCTGTTCTGTAATTAAAAAGAGAAAGGTGCCAGTGTCCACTACTCATCACTATGGTAACATTTAAATGCCACACAGCTGGAACTAGCTGCCCGCTCGCTGCGGAGAGGGATCGGCCAACAGCAGAGCAGGTAGCACAGGTCCATCAAAGGGTGGGCGAGGCCCCTCCGCAGGACTTCTCAGCCCGCGGGAAGGGTTGAGCACGTTTGTACGGGAACGCGTTACAGCCCCGACATCGCTTTGGCTGGCACACAGCGAGGGGAGCCCTCCTGAGATGAAAGAGCAGGAAAGTCATGTAGGGAGAAGGAAAGATGAGGATGAGGGGAGGTAAGAGCGAGGAGGGGTTTCAGCAGGTTTCCGCGGTGGTTGTGTGCCAGTCACCCTCTGCTGACGGCTGCCTACGATCGTCAGCACGCTAATGCTGCCCCTGCCACAGTTGCTTATCATCTTCATTGTCGACTTAATTCACTGCAAAAATATTTGCCAAAACTTTTGTTTGATTTGTCCTAATAACAGTTATTACTTTATTTCTTCAATTAATTACAGACAGCTGCACTCCCTGCTTTTTCTATTCCCTCTTGAAATACTTCTTGCATTATCAGCATTGACAAGAGCTTTGTCCACGGAGATGTGGGTCCTTTTTCTCCCCCTTCCTGGTTTCAGTAATTATTTTTGTGATTGCTTGCATCTTCTTCAAACTGCAGTACTAAAATAACCACACACAAATGATACCAGACCAAACTGATGTCAGTGCAATTAGAGTAAAAAATGTCTACTATGTTTTCCAAATTAACATACAGTCCTGCAGATGAGACCCTATATTATACCCTAGAATTTAAAACGTTTATGTATTTTATTCCTTGGATACTA
This sequence comes from Psilopogon haemacephalus, assembly GCA_013396835.1. Taxonomy (NCBI): domain Eukaryota; kingdom Metazoa; phylum Chordata; class Aves; order Piciformes; family Megalaimidae; genus Psilopogon; species Psilopogon haemacephalus. The sequence continues at coordinate 376,856 of VWZI01006849.1, forward strand.
CTGAACATCAGTTCTTCTCTTAGCTTGAGACCTCTCCATATCACAAGCAATTATGCTGCATGTGTGCATCCATGAGTCTTCAGAGCCCTCACCGTTTAGAGTCTGGGGTCTCAAGGAAAAGGGAATAAGATTCACTGTGTTCCAGCCTAGCAGAGCTCCATCCTTCTTGTATTTTCAGACACAAGTTTCAACATCTTGTCTTTTAAATATGACAATACATTAACGTGACTATGGAGGTGTATATTACATTATATTATTATGTGAACAAAGCAGGAATGATATTTCCCTCCAAAATGACCTGTTAAAAGCCCCTATTAAACCAGGTGAAGAATCATGAACAATTGAATTAATGACTACGTGAAATATATGACATATTCAGCTAGGCAAAGAAATGTCCTATTAACGTAGATGTTTTTAATGAGCTATTTTAAGTTGTACCTGGCCTCCCTCAGCTTAGATGTCCTGGTCATTTATTTCTGATGCTGCAAAAAAACTCTCGGATCTAATCCTGGGTTAGTTCACATTTACTGGCTGTGGCTATTAGAACATATGCAGCCATCAAAATAAATCATTTAACTTCTAGTCTGAGCATGCCACATTTAGCCTTCCAAACAAATGAGGGTGTATCAGAAGTTGAAACATAATGAAGTCTAGCATTTATTTTTATTTAAAGGGCTGCAGTGGCTACAAACTGTTGGTGGTTTCCTGACTATGCACATGTAGGTCCATTACTGACACTACACTGAGCAATCTGATAATTGTTATTCACTGGCAAAGACTTAGCAGAGAATGTTGATGCACAGTCCCACTGAGACAGATCACTCCTATGCTTCAAGTCACCTCAAGATTTCCAGCCATTGCTTATGAAATAAGAGAAAGAAAATACACAACACCACTTGCGTTTGAACAAATAAGATCATACTCATGCTGAAAGAAGGAAGAAAAGAGAATCTAACTCCACTGACATCAGCTGAGAAAAGGTCATGGCTTTTAGCAAGACTAGGAATGTAGTAGTTCCACTGAGAAATTATATATAGCATAGTAAAGGGAAATTCAGTGACTCTCTGAAGTAGCTCTGGCATTATATATTGGTAGAGTTGGCCTTCTTTATAGCATAATCCCCCAGCCCTATGGCCATCAGGCTGTTGGGGCAGTATGATCTGTGAAGTTGATGGAAAAGAAGGAAAGTTTATACTACAGCTTTTGGCATTTTGATCTCACCACAAATACCGCTCGAAGTGACTAAGCAGGTAACCACAGGATGACGATGAAAGAGCTCTGCAATCAGGAAGACACCAATGACATCTCATACCTATTTTACACAGTCCATTTCCTTTCAAGCCCCTAAACATCAAATCATTAATACTTCTCCGTCTGCAAATTCATAAATAGAGAATACTTTGCATGCACATCTGCACCCTAAACCCCTGACACTTCACATAAAATTTTAACTTAGGAAAAGTTGTACCAATCCACAGATCCACTCAGGTCAGCTCTGTCTTTTGTCTTATGCAATGCCAGAAGATGGTAAGGAGAAAAAAAACAAAACCAGGGCCATCGCAGGCCATCATACTCTCCTACTTTCCAGAAACTTGCTGGTGGCTATGTTGGTATACTTCATGGAATTTTTCTCCTACAAATTTGTCTAATCCCTTTTTTGATCCATGCTATTGCTTTGTACAAGTGACATCTCACAGCAACAAAACTCACAGCAAAACACATTGCAAGCAAAAGCAGTCCCAGCTCTGTGATGTGCTGGAACCTGTTGCTGTCACCTACTACTGAAAGAAACATGAATGAGCATTTCCTATTCATTTTCTCTGGACCTACACACAATTTTGGAGACTGCTATCATTTGTTTCCTGCAGGATAAGATCTCAATCTATTCTTTGTCATGTGGAAGTCACTTCGTACAGATGATTTTAGTTGCCATCCTTCTCTACATCTTTTCTGCTTTGGAGATGAAGAGAGGTGGGAGAAGGACTAGAAAAGAATAGTCTTCCACGTGTTGACCCGTGGATACAACACTAATGACATAACATAAATACAGTGCCACCATGCTGTTGTCTATTACATTCCTAATAAACTCTTAGCATACTAGTTGGTACTAGGCATTGAGCCACTTCTGAGGGGTAAGCTGCTTTATAGTTCATCACTTTGTATGCAAAATTAGAATTATTTTCCTCCTATGTGCCTTACTTCACAATTCATACACACGGAGTTTTACCTGTTATTACCTTGACCAACCAGCCACTTACTCTGAGTAACCTATTAGCAGCTGAAACCCTTCTTTCAATTTTCTTTTTGCTGATCATTTATCACATATTGAGCAACAAGCCTCCTAACAGCACAGACATTTTCTGAGACTATACCACTGGCTTCCTTACATTGTCAAAACTGTCTATTCATTCCTGCCCCTTGTTTCCTAACCTTTAAACAGTTATTTAGCCATAAAGGCTCGTACTCTTTATCTCACAACAGCTAAGTTTTTCCAGGAGCCTTTGGTGAGGGACATGTTGAATGTCTTCTCAAATTACAGTAGATAACATTACGATCTCTCCTTGACTCATCTACAAAACTGCAGTCATCTATAAAATACAATTTCTGTTAACAGAAGCCACATTAACTCAACACAACATATTTATCTTTGTGTTTATTAACCCTATTCTTTGCCATTGCTTCCTCCAATATGGTCTGCTGTCTGTTATGATGTCCATTTCCCATGTGAATTCTTTTAGGGCTTGTGGATGAATACTGTCTGCTCCTGGCAATTTGATACTCCACAGTTTGTTGATTGATTCTGTCCTTTCCTTCTGACACTGGAAGTGAACACTGATCCCGTGATACATCCCCCACCCCTCATTTTTCCAGTAAAGAAGGCTTGTAGTAGACAACATCCAGAGTATTTTCTGTCAGCAGTACAAGCACATTTATGTTCAGATGATCATTCTGTATAGTCTCATCCAGTGCATCCCACACATGCTTAGATAAACAGAAAAGACCCTCCCTAGTGGTGACAACCCAAAATCTGGGTGACCAAAGTCTAAGTCTAGACATAAAATGTAAATCTGAAATTTACTCCTGTCCTTTGCATGACCAAGAACTCTGAATACAAGATAGTTGCACTGGTCACAACAGCTGAAAACCCTACAGGTTTTGTCAGGCTGATCCCAGCTCAGTGCTTTGCACCAGCTCTATTGCACAAAGTTCCTCTGTTTCAACAGAGCATCCACTGCAAAATAACACTGAGCAGACTGTATATTAAAAAGCCATCCCACACATATTTATAACTAATTTATTCTTCATTTATTGTGTTGAATAACTAAATTACAACAGCAGCTCAGTAACCTCTTTTTAGTTTAGGAAAGGGCAACAGCTTCATTTGAGTAATATTTTAGCCCAATTAGTCCATTAGTCTCCAGTGGAGACCAGAGGAGAATGGAAACCAGTGAAACAAAAGTCCTGCTGGATTCCTTTTAAGTAACAGACCTCTGACTCATCTGATATCATCTGGCAGCCCTCATGATCCCTTCAAAGATATTTTGTGTTTTCCAAGTGTTCCACAGAGCACTAAGCAGGCATTAGCGAAGAAGAGTCAATGCATTAACATCAGCTGTTGTGGATAAACTTGCCTTGTATGAGAGTTTCAAACCACTCATGTGATGAAGGACAGCTTCAAGTTATCAGAGGATTTTCAGTCTTACTCTTGCCCAAACCCTACAGAGGGTGAGTTAGTCTCAACTGCCTTTCCATAAGGATGCTGACTGAGAGGACTTGCTGCATCTGGTTACCAAACTCCACTTTGGAGACACATGAATAAAAAAGGAGCCAAAACAAAATACACATTTTTAAAATTTGAAAACTTGTTTTAGACTCTTTGCCTTGTAAAATTTAAATACCAGTTATAAGGTTAGTATAAACACAGATAGAAATACTCAAGAGGAAGAATATGAAGGACATTTCTGGTCCTCTCTAATTGGTGATCTGAAAGTGTCTAATTTCAATCAATTACTCATTCAATGAACACAGAGAGAGAGCCTCCAAGAAAATGGGTATCTAAGGCAGGAATAACTGCTCACATATGCATTTGCATCTATTAACAATAAAACAAGTTAAAGTGATTAATTTAGTTCAAGCTTCTAAAAGATAAGTTGTTGGATCAACAAGAGATAAATTCTACTCGACAAATCATAACTGACACATAGGAAGCACCCTGCAACATCTCATTCCTGTCACCTTATAATACCATAAACACCAGATCAGTGATATTTTCTGTTCATACAGGAGAGAATGCAAAGCCCCTGGAAGCTGAGGAAAAGCTATTTCATTCTCAGCAGCACTGCCTTCCAGCATTTTCATCAACCCCAACCACTTTATGTAAAAAATTCCTGCAGCCCAAATCACCTATTCTTAGAAAGCAACCTTATGCCAGCATGTGCATACACGTGTAGTCTCAGCCATGGCTGCAAGTTTAATACTCCAGAGTGCCTCTGATTCTCTAACCACATCTAAAGAAAGTTGCCACTGTATGCATTAGACTGCACCCACACCTACACTGCTAGCAGCGCTGAATGAATTCAAGGCTGGCTTGAATATGTACGTTACTTCAGCACAGAGACTGAAGACATGTCTTAGCACGGGGTTGCTTGTTTTCTGCTTTGGTGTTGCTGTTCAGGCAAGATGTGCAGAGCTTAAATGAGTAGTCACTGGCAAAAGATTGTGCTTCATAATGGGAATGAATTCTTGACTGGTCTCATGTTTTAAGTTACATAATGCTATGACACATCTTTTCACCTGAACAAATGCAAAGGCTTCTGCAAATATATCCAGCACACATGCAATCACTCAAAACTCTCAGGCAGTAGAAGGAAGAGCTTTTAGTCTCACAAATGAAAATCATCATTGTTAATATAAAATATCAAACAGTCTACTGCCAGTGCATGAAAGATGGGACACCGATTTTATAACTCTCATCCGGAAGGAATGCTGGTTGTAAGCTGCACGATACTCACGAACACAGAATTCAATTTATCTGCCTCACAGGGGTGAAAGGCTAAACCTATTCTAGGATTTTCATGGAGAGTTTATTTACGACTCCCAAACAGCATTTTTAAAATTTCTTATATTGTTATTCGGCGTTGCAAGCAACAAGATAAAGAGCAACTCTACAAACAAAATCATTGTTGTAACTTCCTTTTAGATATTCACAAGCCTGAACAGCATGTGAAGTTTCTTCCCTAGATTCCCAACATTATGTGACAGCACAAGAGGAGGAAAACACTTAGCCCTCATCCCCCATTGGGCTAACAGCCGCTGAATAGAAGCTTTAAAGAACAAAAACACTAATCTAGCTCTAGTCATAAGCCAGGGAGTGCAGGGGCTCCACAGCCAAAGTTCCTCTTCATAACAGAAGTGCTGCTCACTTTACTGACAGACACATGTGTAGAAAGGACAGCCTCAATTTGAATTTCTTTTAAAAACTTGACCCAATCTCACTGATACTGAAACGCTGTGCCTGCATCTGCCACTTGTACTGGCATAGGGAACCTGTTGTTTTACCATTTTTAAAATGATAAAATGTTATCCTTCTATGCCACTGCTTGTCCTAAAGAAACGCAAAGCACTTTGCAGCACTTTACATAATGATGTATAAGTTATTATTTCACCAACATGCTGAGAGGATGCCACTCTTCACCACAGCACTGATATCTACAACAGGAAGAGAGAGGTAACCTTTATTGCAGGCAGCACAATAGAAGTGTACAGATTACAGCCTGGAAATAAAGACAGAATGCTAAAATTAATAACCACCAGTACCACAAAAGCTGGAATGACCACAAGGAGGATCACAAAGAGAATCTACCATTCAATTGTATTCACTTTATGTTGATACTTTATTTAACAATAACCCTTTCAGGTGCTTAGTGGCATATGATGCCAGTAAGAACAAACTACAGGAGAACTTTTTTGTCAGTGTTCTTTTGGAGTTGGGAGAAGCTATCACAATAGTAAATTCTACACACACAAACACCCCATTACTAAAGATTGTTTAATATGTAAATTTACTTTTAGATTTTTTTAGTCCATAAAGGAGCTTTCCTCTCAGGAAAACAAAGATGGCAATACATAGTTTCAGCTCATCTGAAAGCCTCTCAAGAAAGAGACATCACTTCTATTTTTGTAGTAGCTTTTGGTCACTAGTTAGTCAGTTTATCAGGAGATATGACTTTGAGGCTTCTAGCTCCTTCTTAAAATTATATCTCCTGATTGATAGTGATAAAGGAAGATAGGCTAGTTGAAAGATGCTTCTTACAGACATATAAGTCATGAGTATTTAGTGTAAGCGTCTGTATTTCCACGCACTTGATAGCAACACCAAAATGAAATCTGACCCCACAGGAACATGCAAATCCTCATGGGCAGGCACAGATAATGACCCAAGCTGCACATTAGGTCAGCATGAGCTGCAGGAGAGCACACTGGGTAGAAGAGGTGAGCAGGCATACATACAAGCACATTAAGGCACACGAACCCGTATATCAATAAGGTTTTTAAAATCAGATTAATTTCAACACAATTAACAAGGCTGTTGAAAGATTTGCTTTACAGCTGCTGCTGCTGCCAGATGATGAAAACTAAGGAAATGAAAATCAAAGGAGGAAACAATTACAATACTCACTGAAACTATTTAGAGTTCTTTTAATAAGCGAGAGAAACAAGTAATTGAAAGAATGTATTTTATTGCTGATTAAGAGAATACTTATTTTAGGTTTTATGTTTTAAAAGAGATTAAATTAACAAATCAGTTCTTTCATTCAAGTGTAAGTGAGACCTCAGTTCATCCTCCTCAGGATATTCCACAGCCTGATGATTTAGAGGGTGGGCACTGTGAGACAGTCAAGAGAAGCAGGAGATAGGACACATTCAAGGAGGAGTGCCAGATGGAGAGAGTAAAGTGTCAATATATGATTCTATCAAAAATATTAACTCTTACCCATTGAAATCTAGCAGCACAACAGTAACTATGCCTTGCTTTTCTACATATTAAGTTATACTAGCCTTTACCTCTTCTGCAATCATTGTAAAACTAGTAATGCCAAACATTTCTAAGCCCTGTGCCTGAACTTCTGGTAGAACGGATGTTTTTAAAAGAAAATGTTATATATATTTCATAAGCAGAAACATTACATTACAAGAAAAAAAATCTTCACCCTTCTTTTTAATGCCTTTTTTTTTTGGTCATATCTCTAGATACAATTAAAAAAAACAGTCAGAAAAAAAATGTTAGCTGTGACTGAGATTTCTTTGAAATGAAGCAGGGTGACCCAGCTAGTTGCCAGATTGTAAGAACAACAGAGGCCACTGCACGTTTTCTCTTAAGTTTGAGATTCTGCCCCGGTGTCATCTTCCTTTTTCTGAATAATGAAATGAAATAAAAGCAAAAACATAAACAGGATATGACAAGAGTTTTCATAAAGGCAGGATTAATAAAAAGGAAAAAAAAAGATGAATATGGGCTTTTAAACAGTACACTATAACCTGATAGAGTTTTGAAAAACTCAGACATATAAAAGTTAATGACAAAAACCCTGGCAAACCTGTCTTTGAAGGAGAAGGCAGCAAAAAAAATTGCAGAACATCAGAGCTCGGAGGGAAAGGTAGAAAGAATTGTAAAAGGGTTAAAATGACTAAGATTAAGAAAGTGCATGACAACCATTCTCAAAGACCCGATCTGCGCTAACAAAACCATATCCCATGCTTTTGATGAGACACTCACAAATGATTTAGCAAGAGGTGCTTTTGAATTATACCAGTGCTTTTTGGCAATAAAATGTCTTTTTTTTTTTTTTCCTCTGAGTTCTCATTTCTATCTGCCCTAAGCTGAAAACATCCTTGCTATAAAATAAGATAAGAAATAAGCAAAACCAGGTTGAAGGTATTTTTAAAGCAGAATTTCCCTTAGAAGGAATTTATTGCAAATTTCAGCAAAAATTTATTAAAATAAACTTAAGAATTCAGGAAATACTAAATCTAAACAATCAAACATAATGCAAAAGAGGCCCCAGACTTTAAGCTATTTAAATCAAGACATGAAGGCGTAGGTTTCAATAGAGCTACGAAGCTTATAAAGGGCAAAGTTCTACCTTTACCTTCTGCTAAAATTCAGTGAGTTCACTGCTCTATTTCATGTGTTTTAAAATAGCTGCTTCAAAGTATAAAAATGGCTGTCTCAAGCTGCATGTTAATTAAAGTTCAGTTCATCTTTGACACAAGCTTCCGTCAGTTTACAATTAATTGCTCTGAGGTCTGTTCTCCAGTGCCAGCTCGTTGGCTTACTCCAAGCCTAAGGTCCCATTATGCTCTGTAGAATGGCATGATCCACTAAAGTCACTTTGCACCCTACAGAAGTGTAAAACTCACACTCCTCGGGGAGAACAGAGCGATGATTTTGCTGGCTACTGCCAATAAAAAATAATTTTTTAAATCAAGAGTAAGGAACTTATGTGTGATAGGGAGGAAAGTGGGGCATCTTGTTGGATCTTCAGCAAGAAAAGCCAATGACAGCCCCACTCTCATCTTCATTCACATGAGCACTTAACAGCTGTGATTTCAAAGGCAAGCATCATGTTCCACTTTCTATGTGATATCAGGACCACCAAATCCCTAATCCAAAACTCTACATCACTAACAGCAAAGCTCTTCCTTATCTTGGCCATAATAAGCTGACCACAAGCTGTTCAGAAGATGACATTGTTTTCAAGAAAATACATTTTTCCTTGAAGAAATACACTTCTGAGCAATATTCAGGTCTCACCTCTTAAATCATATGTTCACATCCTGCAGAGTATCTAAGAAAGAGGCAGGTATGTGATACACTAATACCTACACTTTGGCATCTAACCTGAAATTAAAGTGTCTTTTAAATAAATAAAAACGTTGCTGCATCTGACTCACTTTCTGCTAATATTCTGAATTCTATTTTATGAAACTGTTAAGTCAGAAATTGCGTTTTTATTTGAAAAATAACTTGAATCATGTGAATAGGGACTGGATTCCACTGAAGTCAGGGGAGACTTCACTGGACTCAACACAGACTTTGATTAAAACAGGGTACAGGATTCTCATGGTGAGTGAGTATGTAAGACAGACAATAAACCTAAAGCAGTACCCTCTGAATAACATATCTATTCAGGGTAAAGAAAATCTGGAAGTGAAATCATCCTCAACGCCTCAAAATGCCAAAGCACCAGCAAGACACAGACACTGCATTAAGGGTGGGAAAGTCTAACATTAACATTTGTGTAAGGTGGTTCCCCACCTGCCAGCACTGCCAGTCTGGGAGGTGTCCCCATCCCAGCACCAGTGCAGCAACAATAGCATGGTAGGTCCTCGAGCCTGACTACACATCTGTGCAACTCCAGCATACCATTTGTGATGTGCCGAGCTACTGGCCAGGCTGCCGCACCACAGCTCCCATTGCCCAGCAGTCTGAGGGCACAGGGAGCATCCTCTGAACAAACAACAGGCTGCCATCTGTGCCCCAGCCCAAGATGGCCTCCGGCTGCTGCAGGACACAGCTGCAGCAGAAGCAGCATTATACATGCACCCCCCGCCCCCAGTTCAGATAAACAGCACAGTGACCACCACTTGACAACAGTCTCGTTTCCCCTGGCACTTTGCCCTGGTTCAGCCAAATATGGGTCTTTATCAACTTCAGATAAATCTGCACCGAGCAGCTTTGGAGGGCCCATAGAAATCAGGCGTATTTCATTTAGGCTTGCTGATTTTAAACTGGTTTGGATCACTTTGTGCAGTTTTCTGCCATCGGCAAGGCCCACCCTGCCGCAAAGCACAGCTAGATGCGTATTGGTGTGTTAGCACTGGGCCTAACAAAGAAATCACAAAAGCTCCTGCTTATTACACTGTAAGAAATGTTGCCCCGGGAAAGAAACTGTGAGCCATGGAAGATGTTGGTATACACCAATGCTTTTGTTGGGTCAAGACAATCAAGGAAAATAATTAGCAGCAAGACACTGGATCTTCCATCTCTCAGGAAGCATTGTGGTTCTGCACATTGTGCTCCCCAGAGAGGCTGCAACTGTCAGCCACAAAGAAATTAGGAGACAAGAAGAAAAAAAAAAAAAAAAGGAACACGGAGGATTTATTTGAAAAATTTCATACCAGATAATTGTTTTATTAATTGTGAAATGAGAACACATATTAAGTACTGCGTGGCCTGGGAGTGAGAAATTCAGGAGTATCTTCCGTATTTAGGAAGATAAAGGGGAGATGACTACGGTGTGAAATCAGGAGGAATAAGAAACTGGCTTCCCCTTTTAAGAGCAGCATCAATTAAACCCAGGGGAGGCGGGTGCAGTTTACTAGTTAATTAGTCCAGGGATGTGGTCCTTTCATGTGTAATTCAGAACAGGAACACCTGGTGTGCGGCACTTCAAAGCACGGGGGAGGAAAAAAAGCCAAACAATGCAGGATAGGTCACAAAAGAAAGCAACAGCACAAGAACAAAAACTGTTTATATCTGACCTTCACCCTGCTGTAAATAAAGCAAGACAGTAGGACCCCCTCCTCCCTGCCCGGGGAGTACAAACAGCTCTGGGCTCACTGGGGGAGTCACAAAAAGAAGAGACAGAGAGGGGGAAGAGAGAGACATGGTGGTAACTAATTGTTTTACAACCTAATTAAAAGGAAAACCGACAGCAAGATATAGATAGGGATATAATGATTTTAATCACGTTCTAATATGCAGAACCAAAAAAGACAAGCAAAGGGAAATGTGATCTGGGCAGTGCTGGGAGACTGGTAGAAATGGTACATATTGGCAAGGGAGAGTGGGGCAAGTTTGGCACACTGATATCCTAACTGGGCCCGAATTACAAGGCTTGTGACTGGATGAAAATTGGGGTCAAGTTACAAAGCTTCTAACAAGGAAAAAGGATGGTGCTTGGTCCTGTGCAGAAATAGATGAGGACATATATGAGACCTGCTACTCCATATCCAGACTGAATTTTAGCAGCTTGCTCATAAGTTTCTCTACCCCTTCCCATAAATGCTATTGAGCAGTGAAGCTCCTCTGTAGCACGCCTGAATTGTGCTGAAACTGGAAGCAGATGCAACATGATAAAACTTTTACAGTGCTTTACCTCATCAAACACAATGCAACTCATTAAACCTTGCGCCCCAAAGTACTAGGTGCTATTTCTGTTTTACAGAATGAAAACAAAGAGATTAATTTAGCAGCCGTAAGACACAGAACAATCACCAATGAGTTTGCTGCTCCGTCAGCAAAAATTACCAGAAAATGAGCAGATTTTGCAAGATTAATAATATTTTATTGCATGTTTTCAGGACAGGAAAATCTCTGAAGGAGATCACTCCAGAAGAGCATAAGCATAGCACTGGCCATGAGAAAGAAGAAAATAAATCCCAATTCCTTAATGCATATTTGAAGCAGATCTCTTATCTCTTTATTGTAGTGGTGATTATTTTATTTGCTTATCACTAAGCTTGACCTAGCACAGTAAGAAAAGATGCTGGTTTGTTTTTGTTTTTTTCAAGTACTGGACTGCAACTTAAGAAACATGATTTACTCCTTCAATCTGCCACTATCTTTTGTGAGCCCTGGAGTAATTAAGCTCTGAGCCTCGTTGTGCCATCTGTAAAAAAGAAGTGGTGCAGAGAAACTGGGTTTGTGGAAAATGCCCCACAGAAGGGAGGCAATATTACAGAAAAAAAGCCCACTTATATTTAAATGGCAATTTTGTTGTTTCATGAACTATGGAAAGTTATGAAGCCCGCACATCTTGTTCTCCAACACCGTCTGTTCCCCAAATAATTTAAACAAATGATGAGAAGAAATGCTGCAACCAGGAATGCTTTGGAAAATTTTCACTTGTGAGATACAGTTCTGGATAAAACAATAAATACCATTTGAAAACTCTCTGGACATAACATTGAAGAGCACCATCCTCACATCAGGAATGGCAGATAGCCTGAGAAACTACGGGAATAAAAAGAATCTCTCTTCTTCCCTCTCAAAACACAACACAAAATATTTTTTTTTAAATTTTTCATAAGTAGAAAATGGGTATATTGGGCAACATTCAAGAAAATACATTTCAAAATGGGCTTGGTGATTGTTGGAAATAAACAAATAAAATGAAGCACATTTGGTGATCTGCCTCTGCTTACTTCTCTATCATTTATACCCATGCTAGGGATTACAAATGTGGGAGTATTTTCTAGAATGAGCTTTGCAGAACACTTTTCTGAATGTTTCTCTTCACCCATGCTCAGATAGAAAGAGCAAGCTCCCCTATTTAAGAATTATGTATGTGATTTGGTGAGCAGCAGCCTCTCCAGAAGCTGGATTTTTCTTAATAGAACAAGGACATTATTCAAACCACCACCTAACAGGACTTCAGAGCTGAAAGATGTTAGGGAGTATTTTGGGGTGTTTTTTTTGTTTATTTGTTGTGGATTTTTTTTTTTTCTGGTCATTTGAGAAGACAGAGGGGTTGGAAAAAAAAAAATCATCCACCATAAGTCCTGTTAGAGCAGTACTAGTAAGTTGAGATCAAAGCTGTCCAAGGTTTTATAAGGTGAAGCCACCTGACAAAATCATGGTGCCTTTAAGATTCCTCCATAATACTTCTACATGTAACTCATGTGCACTGCATGATTAAACCCAGCACAAAATATATACACTCCTGCCCATGAGACATGCTCCTCTTGCACTGTTTCTTCCCTCAAAAGGTTCCCAACTCCACCATTCGTAGGACAGGATTAGTATCATCTACACATGCTAGTCAAGAGAACAGCACAGCAAACACTCCCTGGGCTCCCAATTCCTCTCCCAACAAACAAGGTCACAGCCCAGCCATCCTTGTTATGCATCTCAGACAGCACAGGCACAATTGCCAGCCAAGTGGAATTCACAGACCTTGGCTGCAGCTTCCACAGCAAAAATGTTGAAAGTCTTCTAGAAATTGGGTTGAGCTGCCACAGCAGTGCAGTGTGACTGCAGATTTATCTTCAGACATGACCAGCTGAAGGACTCACTAAGCAGCTGCTTAATCTCCTTGATGAAAACTGTTAAATCTGTTTGCCACAGTGTTTTGTTACCTACACCCTTAATGGGGATGCATTTATAATGGGAATGGGTAAGAGCAGGTTGAAAGCAGTTGGTTGGCTCCAAGCTAAGCATGGTAAAAGTGTTTTTGCAATCTATGTGTTCACAGATAGCCTCGGTTAGTCTGTGTGAGCCAGGGGAAGCCACTGTTAAATACTTAAGACTGCTAAATACCACAAGGCCCACAGTGGTAGCCTGACATTTAATCCCAAAGAATAGTAAGAAAAGAATGAGAAAATGTAAGACAACAGCAGTGAAAACCAAAGGAAACACTCATAGGTCACACGTTAGTACTAACACTCCAGTTCTTACCAACTTGGGACCTCTCTAGGTGACGATTCTAGGCTAGGTAAGAAGTCAACTGGTTACAGAAATGTAAACATATTATATGCTATATATATTCTACCTAGCCAATATATAAATATATCCAGCTGTTAAAGACAGAATTACAGCATTTATTTGCCTTTTTACAGACTGTTTTCTGTTTCAATTTCATAATTACAGAACTGCTCTTAAGTCTTGCTACATAAGCTCAGGCTTTGCCTTACTATTAAATTTGTCTGCTCTCACAGTTCAAAATAAACTGGAATCAAAACAACAATCTCTTGGTACTCATCTTCCTGAATGCAGAGGCTCAGTACGGTGCGAGAAGAACACGTTCTCAGGAAGAAAGGGGCCTGAGCAGTTTCATTAAAAGCAGCAAAAAGGAAATAAAAGGACTGAGAGTACCAGATGACAGCAGTTAAGAGGGGTTTCTCCAGAGCATGAATGAACTACAACCTTTCCTGCAAGGAAAGAAAAAAGAAGACCCAAAGGCACAGCCCAAAAGCTGCACGTGTTCTTGCCAAAGAGTAATTCTGATAGCAGGCTAGATTTTTTGGAAGTTATTTACTATGCTAGTGAAAGAAACACTTTCTTTGTGGAATGCTTGACTTGCTGCAATAGGAAATAAAGCCTTCTTTGGTCTGAAGGAGAAAAAACCCATCATCAAGCAATTCCCACCCCATCCTCTCCATCCCCCCCCAAAAAAACCCAAAAAACAACACAACAAACCAACACAACAAATCAACCAACAAAAAAAACCCCAAAACATACACACAAACAAAAACAAACAAACAAACAAAAACAACAAAACACCAAACCAGAAAGAAAGAGAGAGGACACCTTCATAGGTTAGATTTAACTTTTTCTGTTCTTTCTGGCCCCTTAAGACAGGATCCATCCAATTTGTACATCTCTCTAACTCCCTGGGGAGCTAAAAGAAAGATAAGTAAGCAATTTTAGATATGATTCACCCAGACTGTTTCAGCATCTAATGTTCATTAGACAAACTTACAAACTACCTTCCTCCCCACTGATTAACAGTGATTAATGACATCCATCTAGAAGCAGAGGTTTACACTACTGAACTCGAGAACAAGTCACCAAAAGTCCAGGGCAGGTAAAGTTGGGGTGTGTTGCCCAGGCTGTACTCCTGGGCTTCCTGAGCCTGGCAGGGAGCAAAACATTTCCTTAGGGAAGCACCCCATGCTCTCAATTTGCCAGAAGGGAAGCCTTTGTTTCACCACCATCCCCAACTTCAAGGCTTAGAATAGAACAGAATCAGCCAGGTTGGAAGAGACCTCCAAGATCATCCAGTCCAACCTGTCACCCAGCCCTATCCAATCAGCTAGACTTGCTGATGAGCTGTCTGTGAAGGTCTAAATGAAATCAGTGATATCTCAGGAGTTTGAACTCTCTAGGCCTGAATTGCTCCCAGTGAAATTTGATTTAAACCAGTCTCTCTTACAAGCACATTACCTTGTACAAGAACTTGCTGGACCCACTTATATCCATTAAACACCTCCCAGTCTCCCTGAATCATTTGCTGGGATGAAACCAGCAGAATCTTCCACTGGCAGTTGCCAGGTCCTAGTCACACTCCACTGTGCTGTAGTGGCTGTTGGCATTCTTCTAAAGAGCTGAAAGGCTTCCACCAGACACAAAGGACTTAGAACTCAGAAGTTGAGCTATTCCTTGGTTCAGGATAAATGGCTACAAACACCAAGCAGTTAAAAACTCACATGCTTTGGCACTACCTAGCTTCAGCAATTGCCCAGATTGCAATCAGGACACAAATCAGAGCTAGCACACTGCATTTTGGAGAAATATTTTTTTTCTACACCATGGTATCTTCATATACCAAGCACTCACACCAACAAAACCTCTTTGGTGCCTTACAGGAAAGAGTAGCACCTTCTAAACCATTAGCACCCTCCTAGCTAGTGCAACTATGGAAAGTCACTGGGAATAAAAGTGAGCGCAGTGCCGTTTTATATGTGGCACTTCTATTTCCTTTAATGTGTGCCTGATAAAATGTTTCCTAAGCATTGCCTTTAGTATGTGTTTATCCCAAAGGGACTATTCCAGGAAGCCAAAAAAAAAAAAAAAAAAAAAAAAAAAAGCAGCACCCACTACTGCCAGGTTTGCCTTCAAAGCTATGGATACACACTTCTTTCACTTGAATAAATTTCTTTTTTATCTAATACATCCAGTGATGCTTCAGGCTTGTGCTTGATGAACATGTCCTACCTTTCAGCAGAAACTCTGAAACAGAAGTTAAGTTAGCTAAGAACAAAGCTACCCTCATGAAAATATTTGTCATGAAAGCTCAAGTTTGAGGAAGAGGTATGTTTTATTTTTGAATATTCTCACTGGAAAAGACCAGTAACTTTCTAGGGAGTCAATCCTTAGAGGTTGAGAGGTGCTAAGTGCTTTCAACTGTCACCTATTCTAGTGAAAAAGAGGACACGCTTAAACAGGATAGCTCTTCTCGTGTGCAGCTAAAATGAACATTTTCCCTCCGCCTGTATCTTTGTTAAAGGGGAAAAGAAAGAAAGTAAAACAAAAAAAGTGCAGTCAGAGAGTACAAAGAACTCAGCCTCACTTCCAGCTTTAACCATTTGCAAAGTAATGGAGAGAGTCTCCTCCTCAGCCTCAGAGAGACCAAAATAATTCCCACTTCCTCTTCTGACAGTGGGGTCCATTGCCGCATGTGTCCTCAGCCAGGCAGCAGATGACACTCCCCACTCCTTTAAAGAGTACCCTGATAATATGCAGGGCTAAAATGTCAGAAGCTATTAGAAACTCTCCGACACACAATATATCTCCATCCCCACGTTTTCCCCTTACACTGTGCAACAACAGACAACAGGCATGCAAACTGCTCAGCTGCAACTGTTCCAAGTCGAATAATTACAACTTGTCAGAAAGAATTAATTTTCCCATTTCTCATAAAGATGTGTAAAAATTACCATGTTATTATACACTGACACTCTCTGGAGGCAGACACAAAATTTAATTTTGAATTCTTTCCGCATATTAAATTAAATCCATAAATAAGAGTTTAGGCATTCACTCGGAAGCATATGTTCATTGGGAGCGAAAGCCAACACGAGCCTGGCTGTAATGGTTGTTGTAATGTTTTAATAGCTCGCTTCTTCTAAGCACCAATAAATTTACATGATCATAACAGTCGTGGGCATACAAGAAGCCCATTACTGTCTGGGCACAGGCAGCAGCGTTAACAGGATGGAAAAATGGAATGGGGAAGGGGGGGGGGGGAGAACCCTTAAATAAAATTAGGCAACTGCACTTGTCAGCTGCTCCATGATTGAATTTTTAATATTGTGGTCAATTGGTCAAAACAAATAATGGGATAAAATATTTTAATGTATTTAAAACCTGCTTCTGTGGTTAACAGAGTTTATCTATCTCTTTCTATATATGGCTTCAGAATTGTCAGGCTGCGTTTCCATTCTCTGAGTGCTCAGACAAGAGGAAAACTCATCATGGTGTCCTCTTGCCCAGCTCCTGCTGGCTGGTGGCACTGCGCTCCGGACCCTGCCGCGAGAGGCTGAAAAAGGCCATGCAGCTTCTCAGCACTGAGCTACACGGCTGCAAACCACTTTTGGCTGATCCCAGCAGATGCTGAAATAAAGCACGCAGGTAAGGCAGATGGCAGCTGGTGCCACACCCTTCAGAATGCTGGGCAGAGCCCAGCAGCCTTGAAGCTGAGTGAAGAAGCAAGCCACGCTCACCATCTCCATTATCTCACCAATACAACCCCAGCAAAACCCCACTGACTGACCTCACTACAGGCTGGGCCCACACAAAACTGATCTACATACTTGCTGCCTTGGCCAAGACTGTGTTTGAGTCACATAAGTGGGGGTGAGCAGATTAACTCCCCCCTTTTTCTATTTCTAATAATTTATGTTTTAGATACACTCATAAGTGAAGCAGAGTTTCCCAACAGGGAACTGAAATGTATTATAAAGGTTAGCTGTAAAGATGGGCTCCTGGAACTAGTTTTTAAACATGGGCAATGAAAGATAACTGCTAACCTTATGCTTTGCTCAGATTAAATCTCTGATTTCCTTACACATATAGTCATCTGGTTCTTTAAAACCTAAATTGCTTTAAAAAATAAATCCTAGTTATCTCTAAAGCTCTGCTTACCCTCGCCAAAACTGGGAATACGTGGACTGTGTGTGTGTGCAGCACATAGGTGAATGTAAATCACACTTCACGGTGGAGGGCAATCCAGCTCCTCAAAAAAACCTTGTTGTGTTACAGCTCCTCACAATATATTCTTTCCTACCAGAGTAGACAACAGATATTTAAGTCAGTATTATCTCTACAACTGTTCAGAAGAAGTTTATGAGGTAGTAATACCTAGATCCTCACACAGAGCAAAACATAAAGCCACGGATAATCAGCACTTCAACTGAAATCATACTACATTTTCCCAATTCACTGAAAAACCATTTCCCACTGACATCAACAGAAAACTCTCAATGGCTGTTGTGGGAGTTGGAGAGGTTACTAAATTCTCAATTATCTACGTGATACTTCGCTAACTTCCAGAAGTCTGGCCCAGAGTACGCAGGTCTGTGTGACTCACTCAGGGATGAGACAGTCTTGAATATGGCATCAGGCTTGGCTGCAAAAGCATTTTGCTGACTGCTGACTACTTCTTGCCCAATCCACTGTGTCTGGATTGAGCAAGAAGTGGTCAGTAGCCAGCAAAATACAAGAATCCTTCTTTAGGAATATCACTCAAACTTTCATTTTGCAGATAGTGAATCCAGCCAGAGTCAATTATAAGAAACAACCAAAAAAAAAACCCAAAGTGTTTTGAAATCTGCTGAGCAATTTCCAGCCTTTGACACAAACTGGGGTTGTCAGTCTGATTTCCAGGAAATACCACCATAAATGCTGTCTCAGACTGTCTGCTACAGGTGATGCTCACACTATCAATAACGTTACATCACCTGGCTTGCAGATGATCCCAGTGCCCAAATTTGTCAAAATTTCGCCGCACCAAGCCGAGTCCTTAATAATCAAAGATAATGAGATAAAACAAAGGACAGCCCAGCAGCAGCAATGAAGTTTCAGTAAGGTATAAAAAGTTCACCAGCAAGCAGTAATAGCTGTGTACAGACTTTTCAGTTAGGGGTAGAGGGAATCAGAAAGTTAGTATGACAATAAAATCCAAAAATCAGTCATTGAAGGTGAGAAAATTAGACACTGTATTTTTATTTCATTGGGGAGGAGACTGAATTCTGAAACCAAAATTTTGCAGGAGCTTTTAAGGAAATCTTTTGTTGGTGTGGCTTGGCTACTTCCAAAAAACCCTGAACAACTGATTTTTCACTTTTCATCAACTAATCTCGCTCAGAGATGTAGTGATTTACATCCTTGTCACCAACCGTGTAGCAGCTTCTCTGAAATGTATTTGCAACCTCAGTCTAGATCCTAGTGAACAACAATAACAAAAAAACTCCAAAACCCAAATCACCTCACAACCTGAAACCCCCTAAAGCACTTGACATTAATTGGCCATCCTTGCTGGTGGTCTCAGGACACAGGCAGTAGGCATGGAAAACGAACAAGCTCCTGACCTCCTTCTGATCCTCTCCATGAGGGCTGAGACAATGACTGGGCTATGCACTGCCATTTCCTATTTAATTAACCAGCTAAATGGAAGATTTCCTCTGTGGCTAAATGGGAGGCTTCTTTTTCCAGTCTTGCTCTCAGTCCACTGACTCTTGCAGTCACTTAAGTCGACTGTAACACTTCAAGGAAATAATTCCCCCCTTCAATTTTCCTAGCACAAAGGGAAGAATACTGCAGCAGCACTGCAGCTCAATTTACGTAGAGAGATTTATAGCTGTGTCTTCTGATTTGCATCATTCTATTCTTTTTCAAGAGACAACCCATGTAATTATTCTCCTTAAAATATATGATACGTTCACCTCTAATCCCACAGTAGAGAGAACTTCACAAATGTGAGTAAAAGTCGATTCCATGTAAGATGTACAAACTTCAGCTACCTGGTGGTGATGATATATGCACATTATATAATACATACATGTGGAAAACAGCCTTGATGTGACAGCTGAGTCCTGAGGCATCATAGTAGTCACTCTGTGTTTGAAAGACAGCTTCTCTACCAAACCACTCAAACAGTAAAATGAACACAATATACTCTGCAGCTAGAACTATGCCCTTAAGCTTCAGTTGGAAGAGGAAAAGAAAACTTCTCATTGAAGTCTATTTTAATTAGGACTGCAGAGAACTAGTTTGAATGAAAGCCTGCTTTTTCTTTTTCTTTTTCTTCTTCTTCTTTTTTTTTTTTTTTCCCCTTCTTTTTCTTTTTGAAACCCAAGCTAGAGTTAAAAAAAAATCTTGGGTAGGGTGAAGACCAAGTGAAAAGCTGAAGCAAACTTGTATTTGAAGGTCTTTTAGCCGAAGAAATTGCCTAGAAAAACTTGGATTTGGGGATGACAAAGAAAGGATGAGTTCTTATATTCAGTCTGCTTCTCCCATATGATTTGCAGACTGGCTCTGTCACAAAAGCTAGAAAACACTAAACAAGTTATACAGCATTTGCTTAACTGACAAAATATTCACTGATTATTACTGCCATTAGCCTGTTCTTTTTGATTTCCCTATGTATTTGTTTCTCAGCATTTTGGATGTTTAGTATCCTCACATGATGTGTCTCCAAAGCTTTGTCAGATGCTATCTTTCTAGATTAAATAGATACAGAAGGATATGCATTATGCCTGTGACAACTGCCTTGTTTAACGACAGACTTCCAGGAAGGTCACAGAACTTACGTCCATCTGTGCACATGATAATAGCTCTGTAGTACCTGTCTCTCTCCACTCATCGTAGATTTAACAATTATGAAAAGTCTGAATCACAGCACAAAGAGCTGGAAAGCAGATATTGCACACATCCCTCACACCCACCTGCCAGCATTCCTAGTTCTCTGGAATATCCTCTCAGATATTTCAAATGAGGGCTGTTTCCCGCCCCCCCCCNCTGGACAAGGGCAATGTAAAGCCTGTTTAAGCAGATGCAAAAAAATATTTTTAAACAACAAGGCTGCAGAATTCGGTAAGGAGGCAAAACAAGAGAGCTTCGGTACCACTCCAGCACAGGCATAAGGAAACTGTAATCATATCTAATTAGAGTTAAAATAATGTTTCCCTTTGAAATGTTTAATTAGCTCTGTTTTATTACATAAACATTCTTGATGCAGAGCATACTGAGCTAGAAGAGTCTGATGAGTTAAACAGTGCAAAGTGCTCAGGCGCCCAGTGTGGAGCAAAACCTGACAAGGAGTGGCTGTTGTTACCAGATGTCTGGACCATCAGTGCAACCATGATGCTTGCTGCAAACAGCAGGCTATCATTTCAACCTTTGTTGCCTCTACTGAAGCCTCCCATCGTGCTTTCAATTTAACACCATCACAAGGAGACAAAGAAATTTCTTACAATATGCTTTCAGTTCGGAGACAAATCCCATTTAAACTTGTTCAACCTCTCATAACGCATTAGTTATTGTTGCCAGTCTGCATGTCCTCCAGCAACACACTACTTGTTTCTGGAGAAGGGAAGCTTTTTCTCCCCCCCCCACCCCCCCGCCCCTTTCTGTCTTTTTTTTTTTTTTTTTTTTTTTTTTTTTTTCCTTTTTTTTT
>VWZI01006849.1:405316-557385 GCA_013396835.1 Psilopogon haemacephalus
GGTTGTGGCTGCCCCCTCCCTGGAGGTGTTCAAGACCAGGCTGGATGAAGTCTTGAGCGTCCTGATCTAGTGGGAGGTGTCCCTGCCTATGGCAGGGGGTTGGAACTGGATGATCTTTGAGGTCTCTTCTAACATAAACCATTCTATGATAAGTTAATAGCTTGGGAAAGAAAACAAAAATCTTGACCAGTGCTCTTTCATTTAGTCCTGTCATAAGGCAGTTAGTATCAGATCCCAGTTCTTTGAACAAGGCACTCTGATCAAGTGTAAGAGGTTTGTTACGGCAATAATATAATTGTCTAGTATTGACTAAAAGGATGACTCAAGAGAAGTGCATCACACTCACTTATCATCAGTATCTTTTCCAGCTAATGGAAATAAGCAAAGACTAATTGGATGGTTGCAGAGAGTTGCTTCACCAACAGCAGTTGCACATAAAAATTAAGGGTTAAAAATGAAGATAGCAACAGGGAAGTGAACCGTAAGACCTCTCAAAGACTAGGAAACACTGTTCCATGGAACAGCATTTAATATTGCATGAATGGTACAAATCTAGTGCAGGAATAAGTGGAAACTGTAAACAACTTGAGTATTTCTAACTACTACCACCTGGGAATGACATCTGAACTTTGGTTACCAACTTGAACTGTGGATGAAATGTCTTGTGACCTGTTGCTCTGGGGGACTAATGAGATAAAATATCAATGCTGTGCCCTGTGCAAGGTTTGAGCAAACTTTGTAAGACTGGATGCACAGGAGGTGGATCTGTGAAAGTCTGCAAAACTCTGATGAATATCTGCAAACTGATTTAGGCTGTTTAAGTATAATCCAAACCAAATTATATGTCCATAGGAACACAAGGAACATTCATGAGATAGAAATAACGTATCCATTCAAAGACTCACAGTTACTACATTCCAGTTACTGCTTTAAATGATAAGGATGACAACTATCCAAAAGAAACAAAAATTTTCCAAACTCAAACAAATTGTTTTTCTTTAGATCTCTTCTTGGATGAACTTTTCAAAAAACCCAAGCCGAAGCACACAAACAAACAACACAAAAAACCCTGCCCCAAGTCCTCCTCCCCCCATCCCCACTCCACCCCTGCAAAAAAAAAAACCACCTCAAACTCCACAACAGAAAACTAAATAACTAACTGACCAAGCAAACAAATAAAAACTCAGCCCAAAAAAACCAAACCCAATCCAAACAGACAGAAAACCCCAACAAAGCTGTGGTAGAACAGAAACCATTTTGCACAACTTTGTAAATTATTTTGATTCCAACCATTCAGGGCTTTTTAATATGAACAACTAAAAATAAATTTTGAATATATATCTCTATCAGACATATATATGTGTATTAAATATATATCTGTAGTAGCTTCCATTAGTGATTCTAAAAAAAAAGCCTGACCTAATCCAAACTTTCTCTAAAATTAGATGATTCCATTGCCATTTACACAAAATCACAGAATAGTAGAAGTATGGAAGAAACATCTGGAGGTTATCTAGCCCAGCCCCTCTGCTAGTGCAGGTATGCCTAAAACAGGTTGCACATGAATGCATCCAAGCAGGTTTTTCAAGTCTCCAAAGGAGGAGACTCCACAACATTTCCAGACAGCCTGTTCCAGTGCTCCATCACCCACAAAGTGAAAAAGCTTTTTCTTATGTTTAAAAGAAAAATCTCTGTGTTCTAGTTTGTACTTGTTATCCTAGTTTTCTTCTATCAACAAGAGAACTGTCCCTCTAATGAAGATTGACATTTTAAAATGGCTTCTCATTTCTGTATTCATAGGAGTAAAAAGAGTAGCAAAATGATCCAAATATAATGAGAAAAGTTATTGTCATGGTATGCATACATATCCTGATGGAGATACCTAAAAACTGGCTTATCTGGAAAATTCAATAACTTTGTAGGGATCCTGGTAGGCAGAAGAAAGACTGTGAGCCAGCAATGTGCCCTTGTGGCCAAAGGCCAATGGCATTCTGGGGTGGATCAGAAGGGACATGATTAGTAGGTCAAGAATAGTTTGTTTCCCCTCTACTCTGCCCCGGAGAGGCCCTATCTAGAACATTGTTTCCAGTTCTGGGCCCCTCAGTTCAAGAAGGACCTCAGCAAACTGCTTAAAAAAGTCCAGAGCAGAACCTCAATGATAGTGTGGAACATCTCCCTGCTGAGGAAAGGCAGAGAGAGCTGAGGCTCTTTAGCTTGGAGCAGAGGAGCCTAAGGGGTGACCTCAGTCATGTTTATAAAAGATGTGAAGGGCAGTGTCAGGAGGACAGGGCCAGGCTCTGTTCAGGGATGTCCAATGACAGGGACAAGGGGCAATGGGTGCAAGCTGGAACAGAGGAGGTTCCACACGAATACAAGTAAAAACTTTTTTATTGTGATGGTGCGAAGTCCTGGAGAAGGCTTCACAGAGAGATTGTGGAGTCTCCTCTGGAGACATTCCAAACCCACCTGGGTTGGATCCTTGTGTGATCTACTCTACGTGATCCTACTCTGGCAGGGGGGTTGGACTGGATGATCTTTGAAGGTCCCTTCTAACCCCTACCATTCTATGACTCCATGAAAAACTCCCATCTTAAGTTTTTTGGATCAGTGCTTTGGGATAATGAGATTTAAATAGAGTGCAGGAGATTTTGGAAATCCATGAGATTGCTCTCTTTTTATAGTAGAGCTCAGTAATCGTGAAGCATTTCTCATTAACATGACAGTTACATCACCTGTGATTAACACGTCTGCAATTAATTCTAGTTCTGTTTTGCGGAATAAAATTGTAACATCCGTATTATTTCAGATTTATATGACATCTTTCATTGCAAAGTGATTATAACATTCTTTAAGAAACACACATATCTATTATACATTGTTAACATCTCAAAAATGAAATGAGCCACCTGTGGTGGGCAGGTGAACAGCTGAAGCACAACACAATGTATAAATGAAGTGGAAGAGAGAATGGAAGTCTTGGCTGCCATTAAAGCACGACCTCAGTCTCAGTAAATAGGACAAGGAATTTTTAAATCCCCAAAGAACTGAAATCTCAGCCTGAAAGCTTGAGCACAGAGAAAACTGAACTGCTGAGTCACAATTGTAAAGGTAAACCACAAACATGACTCACAGTTGCTGGAATCTGAGTTTTGCTCCAAAGACCTTAGATCTTGCTTTATGATGAGCTACTGTACATTGACTTGTCCAAATAAAGAAAAAAAAAATAATATTAAACTCCTAAACTCTGAAACTGGTGCAAAAAAAGTAGGGATGGGAATGATAACATTGCCTACATAAGTCCAGGATGTACAGAGCTTGCTATAACAGTGGTACAAACCCCTATTACTCAGTGATTGTCACAACCCTGAGTCTTTAAAACCACTGCTCAAAGCCATAGACCAAATACATTATCACTAGTGGAAAGGGCTGGGATGAAGCATTTCAATAGTTACTCAACTCCAAGGACAGCGTTCAGCACTTGTCTTGGGAGACACCAGCTCTGTGAGAACAGGTACTGACAAACTCAACTGTTTATTGCTCAGGAAGGATTTTTTTTTTTAAAGCCTTTTGTCTCTAATGTAGGCAAATGAAGTCTGCAAATATTCACTAAAGTCAGGCATGCTGTGAGCATTGTCTTAATGAGACCATAAGGATGCAAGCAGGAAGAGCTATTTCAGCAGGTCTAAAAGGTAATATCCAACAGTTAGATTTCTTAATTTCACCTAAGTGTGAGCAACTGAAAAGGAAGCATTTAAAATGAGAAAAAGAAGCACTGCCATAGCTGCCACCATGGATTTAAAGAAGGCAGGACAGTTTTAAAGAGTTCATTGAATCAGGTTAAAAAGCAAAACAAGAACACCCAAAACAATCACATGGTACACAGATCCTTTTTCCCTGAACACTTCACCTTTAAAGTAGTTTTCAACATACTGAACATTTCCAAATACTGCATTTAATGTTTCTAAACAGAGAGTACATTATTTATTCCAGGGAATTGTATCTGTTAGTCAGCACAACATCTTTCTCTGAAGAACTTCTTAAAATTACAGATGTGAGACACAATATAACAAATCTGTACCAATTCCTTTGAAGAGATCACAGAATCTCCCTCTGAATAACCTGGGCTGGAAGGGACCTCAGGTGGCCTCTAGTCCAGCCTCCTGCACAAAGCAAGGTCAGCTCAGATCAGGCTGCTGAAAGCTTTACCCGGTCTAGTCCTGAAAGCCCCCAAGGACAGAGATTGTACAGCCTCTCTGGACAACCTGCCCTACCACTTGACTGTCCTGTATGAAGACATTTTTCCTCATGTCTAGTCTGAATCCTTTAGATTTCCATATGTGTCCATTGCCTTTTGTTCCTCCCACCAGGTACCACCATGATGACCCTGTCTCTGTTTTCTCAATCCCCTGGAAGGCTGGCTGCAATTAGGACCCCTAAAACCATCTCCTTCCCAGGGTGAAGCAGCCCAGCTTTCTAACACAGGGCAGGTGCCCAACATTCGACCACCATTGCAGCCTTCTACTGAACTCAGACAGGTTTGCTAATGACTTTTTTAAACTGGGGGACCAAAACTGGACATGACATTCTTGAGTACGATCTAACAAATCCTAAATAAGGAGGAAGAAGATCCATCACTTCCTGCAAGCTACTGGCCACATCCCCATTGATACAACCTAGAAGGCTCCTGACTGTCTCTGCCAGCTCATCCCCAGCTTGGTGCCCACTATGCTGCAGCCCTTGGCTCTCCTTTCAACTCTTTACTGTGGCTCAGCTTTTGCATTACAGACACTGTTTTTCTATGTGCAGGCAATGTCTCTTAAGCTCCTCTGCAATCCCTAAAGTTGTGTTTAACTACAGCTGATCAGAATTGCTTCATTCATTTAAAAGTTTGTGGTTTGTTTTATTTGGTTTTTTTTTTTGGGGNTTGTCAAAAACTCTCCAAAATCTCATCTACCTTTTGACCAAAAAAAGAAAGAGGTGGGATATGGGACCTGAAATCTGACATCCAATCAATTGACATCAAATCAATTGAATTAGCTGCTAAGTTTGTGGTATAATTCATAACGCAGTCATACCACAGATTGTTTTGCGCTCAAGGCTTTCAGGCATTTTGCAGCAGGAATACAGAAAGCAGATGGAGCACAGGTCTGGCACAAGGTCACACAGCATGGCTGTGGCCATGCCAGGCATGGGGCAAGGTGATGATGTGCCAAGACCTAGTTCTGTGACTTAAAGATAGTATCATCTTTTTTTCCCCCCTTCTAGAGATTATGACAGGACTTAATTATAGAATTTTCTGCTGAAAGTAGTATTTTTTTTCAGGTTAATAACCTCAGATTCTCATCAATATCCTCCCATAAATAGGGAAAGAATGGCATCTTTATGTATCTGCAAGCAAGATCCCATTTATACTGAAATGTGTAAGATTACTATAGGGTCAAAATGTGCTCAGTTACCACAGATTAGAAGAACAACTGTTTGCTGGGTGAGTTAGCTTTAAAAAGAAGAACTAAATAAGGAATGTAGGGTTTGATTTAAAAAAAAAAAAAAAAAAAAAAAAAAAAAAAAAAAAATCTCAGCCATTTCCTGAGGTGGAACTGGCAGAGGTCAGGTNCTTGATTTTGTTTATATCTGAAAACTTATCAGAAACTAAACACTATGTAATACAAAATTTGAAAAGGCTGTAGAAGTGATGCTGCAAGCAAATCTTGCTGTAATATGGAGGGGGGAAAGCAGGCAGCTCTTTTTACTTGCACACTTCCCCGTGCTATGTTGCTCCTGCTGGACCTCTCAACATGGAAGCCAAAACTGCCTAGGAAGGCTACGACATTAAGTGGCCTCATTTTCAAACGCAGGAGGGAAAAAAATCTTGTAGACAAATTTTAGCTGCCTTAAGAGTTCTGCTGAACTCCTGCATATCACAGTAGATAGCAAGAGGTGATTCTGCCCCTTTGCTCTGCTCTGGTATGACCTCACTTGGACTAATACATCCAGCTCTAGAGCCCTAAACACAGGAAGAACCTGGACCTGATGGAATGAGTCCAGAGGAAGCCCACAAAAATGGCAGCTGGAAGACCTCTCCTACAAGGACAGGCTGAGGGAACTGGACTTGTTCAGCATGAAGAGGAGAAAGCTCCAGGGAGAATTAATAGCAGTTTTCCAGTACCTGAAGGGGCCTACAAGAAAGCTGCAGTGGGACTGTTTCCCACTGCAGCAACTGGACAAGGGACAATGGTTTGAAATGATGTAAGAGAAGATTTAGATTGGATGTTAGGAACAAGTTGTTTTTTTACCATGAGGGTGGTGGGACACTGCAACAGGTTGCCCAGGGAGGTAGTTGAGCTCCATCCCCAGAGATACTCAAGGTCAGGTTCAACAAGGCTCTGAGCAAGCTGATCTAGTGGAGGATGTCCCTGTTTACTACAGAGGATTGGGTTAGATGACCTTCGGATGTCCCTACTAGCCCAAACCACTCTATGATCCCGTAAGTCTATGTTACTCAGCAAATCACAGTGTGGTAGAAGACGTTCATGAAGCAGCACCTGCATTATTTCATAGTCAGACACACAAAGTCATGATACATATGGATCTTCACAAGCAATGTAGAGGGAGAGAATCATCTCCCTTGACCACTCTCAAAATGCACTATCTTAGAAGTTCCAAAATTACGAAAAATAACATTTCCTACTACTACTTAATACACAAACAAGTCATAAAATCATAGAACCAAGTCATCCCCTTGTTTTTGTTGTTGTTTGGGGTTTTTTTTTGATGGGTTTTGTTGTTGTTGTTCTGAGGTTTTGGGTTTCTGTGTTTTTTGTTTTTTGTTTTTTTTCTTT
Source organism: Psilopogon haemacephalus (assembly GCA_013396835.1). NCBI lineage: Eukaryota > Metazoa > Chordata > Aves > Piciformes > Megalaimidae > Psilopogon > Psilopogon haemacephalus. The sequence goes on from VWZI01006849.1 coordinate 412,156, forward strand.
TTTTCAGAAAAATCCCTCTCAGTATAACCCAGTGTTATTTCTACATTCTCTCTCAAAGGTCACATGAACTTACCACTGAGAAAGGAACACTTAGCCAACAGCACTGAAAACATGACAGTAAATAAAACTATTTGAAAGACTTTAGTAGGTTAAACTTGAGACCTGCCCAATAAACAGCTTTATACCATCATTACAGAGCCGGTAAGTCCACACTGTGTACACTGCAGTTCTGTGTTGCTACAAGCAACCTTTTACCACTTGTTGCTTCACCTTCTGCTTGAGCTACTTAGGCAGCATGAGAAACAAGAAAAAGCAAAAAGCATAAGGAGGTTAACTAGAACTAGACAAAAGGCTGCAAAGCTCAATCAAGGCAGGCATGGATCACTGTCTTCTCAATAACGTCTCTGTTCCCCGCCGCCCGCTGCCCATCACTGCCATCGCTGCGCACACGCACGCGCTCCAGCTCCGAGCCATAAATCTTACAAAGTCACTCAACTGACAGCCTCATAACATGAAAGAGGTATCTGCAAACAAGATGGTTTCAAACCACTGCTGGTGACCCTGAACAAATCAGGGCTCAGTTTCTTTTGCAGCTTGCGTTTCTCCCCTTCAATCACTTAACCGGGCAGATTGATGTGACACTGCAGAAATAAACTAAGCTCCCTCTAAGACACTCTCTCTCTCCCTGGCCCTCCTGCTTTCTGGCATTCACTAATGATTAGATCTGGCTGTCCATATACGGCAGAAGTTGAATGCTCAGAGTCATTTGGGTGCCAGAAATACAGCTTCCCAACAACAGGAGAAAAAAACCAAAACAACAACCCACCACAAAAACCACTTCTCGCTTTTTGTATTTTCATTTATTATTTAAGAATTTCTCTCTTTAAGATAAATATAAAAAGCAAACATGAAAAACAGTGTAACCCATCTCTCCATAAAAGTAATGGCCTAAGACCTTGTAAGAACATGAATGCAAATTGTGCCCTTTGGGAGCGTAACCGGAATACTTTGGTATTTTGCACAAAGTCAGACATGGAAACATTTGCTTTAATACCTTTGAAACACCTCCGTCTTCCACTCCTCTTTAAACTCACAATAGTACCTGAATTCCTTCTACCTTTTAACTGGGGTAAAGGCATAGAAGTTTGAAGTGATTGTAGTATACACACCCCCATGACCCCAAGTAACAAAGACATCAAATGATTTAGCAATGACCATGCTTTTTCACAGTAGAGAATGTCAGGCAATCTAGTCACCCTAAATCTCAAGTGTAATAATTTCTTTGAAACAGGTGAAAGGAAAATTAACTATCTGGCATAAAGAGCATCTACCAAAACAATCAGCTGCTCTCCTGTTTGTGCAGATCTCAGGATGCTATATGAAATCAAGGGAAGAGCAAGTAGAAATATACATATTTACTAATTAAAAAGATTTTCTGTACTCACTTAAATATTTGCAGCGTTGCTTCTGGTTCCACTGCCGTTTTTAAATGGAACTTTCCCAGACAAATAATAATTTGAAGACTGAAAACTTTATAAGCAATTCTCATGACAGAAAAACCAAAAGTTGGGAATTCAATATATTACACTGATAGACTTCAACCAGTTTCTCTTTTGCTGACATGAAACCTTCCAGCTCTTACTAGTGCGACAAGATCTCACCTCTGTAGCACACTAATCTTGGTTTAGATCAGAATTAAGAATCAGTGGGTTTAACTCTACGCCTAGCAGTAACCCATCTGGTCTTCTCTCCAAAGCAATCTGATGGCCATACTTCTGAAGACCGGATCTCAGAAAAGCACAAGAAAAAACCCAATCATAGAGGTATTTGTCACTGTGTATTTCACAGCTGCTTGACAAGGAAAAGGGCTAGCAGTGTGTGTAGCCCTATAATAAAAAGCAGAACCTCAAAACTGATATTGAGGTCAACACATGGATGGTCCCAATTTCACAAGAAAAAGGAGATGGACCCAGCAGTTAGCACCAAGCAACACAGGATCTTTCAGATCATGCTTTACTGACGAGTGAAGCAGCATTAAGCAGAGATGGCCAAACTACATCTAAACAGACCAGCTGGAGTACCAGAACTCAGCAGTGACTGAGCTCCTTACCAAGAAGTGTACACATACTTTAATCTATGCTGCTAGCAGCAGCAGTTATCTAGAACTGATGGCAAGTTTCATGAGGCCAAAACTGTCAAAACTGTCTCATTTGTATTACTGGCTTGCTGTCAGTGGTCTCTGTGAAAATCTTAGATGATAACAGGAACAGCAAGCTTAAGCACATTTACGTGAAACCAGCATTCAGAATAATGCTTTACAAAAATCCATTAGAAACCTCTAGGAAGGAATTTAGGATGGGAACAGTCAGCTGGTCTGCTAAGGTCAATAGTCATGATGTGTCCAATGCAGTCAGCTCCAGAAACAGTCTCTTATATCACCTAATCCATCCACACACAATGATTTCAGAACAACAAAACCCACTGTTATTTATTGTAGAGAGTAACCCCAGAAAAGCCATTGTACATATTTATGTTTGCAACTCCAAGAGTATATAAGTGAAGAGAGAGGAACATAACCACTTCAGAAGCTGAAGAGGCATGTGAGGACAAGATCATGTCAACTTTCAACTCTCAAATCCAGATATGAAAGTCAATACTCTGCTATGAGGAAAGGCTGAGAGAGTTGGGGCTCTTCAGCCTAGAGAAGAGAAGGCTTCGAGGAGACCTTATAATAGCCTTCCAATATCTGAAGGGGGCTTACAGGAGGGCTGGGGAGGGACTATTCACAAGGTCTTGTTATGACAGGACAAGGGGTAATGGGTTTAAGTTGGCAGAGGGGAGATTTGAATGGGATGTTAGGAGAAAATTCTTCACAGTGAGGGTGGTGAGACACTGGCACAGGTTGCCTAGGGAGGTTGTGGCTGCTCGCTCCTTGGAGGTCTTCAAGGCCAGGTTGGATGAGGCCTTGAGCAACCTGTTCTAGCAGGAGGTGTCCCTGCCTATGTCAGGGAGTTGGAACTGGATGAGCTTTGAGGTCTCTTCCAACCTAAACCATTCTATGAATACATCCAGAGATGTACTGAAATGATATCTCGTGTTAAAATTTAATCTTTGTTTTCAGTCTTGTATCTGAAAGTCTGATTTCTAGGGGCTGGTGTAGCTGAAGACATACTGTTGAGAAGTTCTCTATAGCTAATAACTCTTCTCCAGCAGAAGGTGACTAAGATGTCTCTATGCTTCAACAAGGATCATACCAGACTGGAAACGATGATTTAATACTTCCTACTCAGATTTCACAAGAATAATATTGGTTATAAAGCTCACATAACATACTGAAATCCCTAAATCTTGTGCCTGAACTGTATGACATTTCCATTAAAAGGTTTACTATATTTAGAGTTGATGCGATTCCTAAGTAACCCTTATGCCTGGAGAGATTTGCACTTCAGCATTTTGATACAAGTTTGGAATATTCCTACTGATAAATATTTTAGAATCAAGAGTTTCTCTCATCTCTTTCCTTTTGCCTGTTAAAACAGAAATCACAACGTATTGATAGGTTTTCATTAAAAGTAGTCAAACTTAATCTGCTCCTTGGAGTATGAATTTGATTCACTTAAGTTACACTCTCAGATGTTTTTCTTTCTTGTACTGTTTCAACTGGGTCACACAGTTTGTTTCATACCATGTATAGCACATTACAAGCCTGCTAGTTGTGGGAGACTCCGATATTTTTCCATTTTGCCATACTGTCCTGATGCTGTTTCTGCCCACCTCTTCAAAATATCCCAATGGAAAGAAAGCCTGAAAGAAAAGCTATCAAGAAAGAAAAAGAAACAAACCAAATAATAAATAAAATTTTAAAACCCCAAACCAAACCAAATAACCCAAACCAAACAAGAAGAAACCCCAACCCACAATAAAGCGAACCATTAACCCAAACCCATTTTAGCTGAAGATGGGAGCAGAAGAAAGTTCCAGTAGTTTTCTATACACAAAAAGAGGAAATAACTAAAGAATATATATTGTACATCCAGCCTGCTATTTTTCAAATGCGCTCAGTCCAGGATGGCCTATTTGCTGCTTTGAACTTAGTTAATAACATTAAGCAAGAACACTTAACTATCTAAAAGAAGGATCAGCAGCATAAATCAGACATCATTTCACATGTTTCAGGATCAAAGCTGTAAGGCAAAATGATTTGTGAGGATGTTTGAACAGCTCCAATATATCACAGTTCCTTTTGAAGGATACTTAGGCATATTAGTTGCCCAAATGATGATTTCTTTGTGTAGTTGTAGCCAAAAAAAGAAAAGAAAATTGAAACTTTTCATTCATGAATTGGTTTTGTCTATAACCTTGATTTATGTTTAACATCAAACAAAGCAGATGAAGAACGCTGTGAATTTGAATTATCAAAATTAAAACCAGGAGAGTGAATTGATTTTTTTTTCAAAACAGCCAAGGCTAATCAAAGTGACCAGCACAGTAGCCAACTTAATCAGTAGCCAACACACGTTAATAGGAGCAACATAACCCACGTCCAAGATTCATATTTCATTCGTACTTTCTGAAACCTGTCAGGGGCATGGCCTACAGTGCTGTTTGACTTCAGGATAAGCAGTAGCTGTAGCATTCAATTTAAAAGCATCTTTTTCCTCATATGCAAACCCACTTGCCTCAGTGGATTGGCCAGAAAACCTTTCAGCTTAAAACTCTCTAATGAGAAAGACTGAACAAGACTATTTTTTGAGGTCACTTCCAACTTGAGTTGTTCTGCAATTCTGTGAAAAAGAGAACTTGTAAAACCTCTCCATACACTAATAGCCAAGATCAGAATCAAAAGACTTTTTAAGCTTGTAGGTGTGGAGGATGTAGTTAGAAAAAGAGAATGTCAACTTATTCTAAACCCTTCCTCATTTGCCCTTTCCCCCCCCCCCCCCCCCAAAAAAAAAAACAAACCAAAACCCAACCAACCAAAAAAAAAAACAAACCTCCAAAACATCACCCACCCACTCATAAAAGCTCACAATTTGGGCAGCTAGTTTAGAAAATGACAAATCAAGCAGACTGATACACATGAGTCTCTCTGGAGCTCAATATTTGTTACTCATTTTCCCTAAAAAGACAAGATTATTTGTTCTTGGCTCATCATATTTCTGCACTCATCTTCAGGTTTAGAAAGAACTAGCTACTAGGGTTTGGGGTTTTCGTGTAGCTTGGGAAGATTCAGGTTCACAGCTGCTAGGGTACCATACTCAAGAGCTTACATTATTCATAGAGTCAAAGATGGATTCGGTTGGAAAGGACCCTGAAGATCATCTAGTTCCCAACATGCCTGCCATGGGCAGGGACACCTCCCACTAGACCAGGTTGCTCAAGGCATCATCCAGCCTGGCCTTGAACACCTCCAGGGAAGTGACATCCACAACCTCCCCAGGCAACCTGTTCCAGTGTCTCACCACGCTTACTGGAAAGAATTTCTTCCTAATTTCCAGTCTAAATCTGCCACCCTCAAGCTTCAATCCATTTCCCCTCATCTTGTCACTACAAGCCCTTGTAAAAAGTCCCTTACCAACTTTCCCGTAGCCTCATTTAGGTACCGAAAAGCTGCTCTAAGGTCTTCCTGAAGCCTTCTCTTCTCCAGGCTGAACAGCCCCAGCTCTCTCAACTTGTCTCCACAGGGCAGGTTCTCCAGCCCTTTAATCATCTTCGTGGCCCTCCTCTGAATCTGCTCCAGCAGTTCAATATACCTCTGGTGCCACCAGCATAGGAAGTGGACATGGTACTCCATGTGGCATCTCACAAGAGCAGAGGGGAAGAATCATCTCCCTTATCCTGCTGCTCACACTTCTTGTGATGTACCTTAGGGCACAGTTGCCTTCTGGGCTGCCACCAACCATTGCCAGCTCATGTTGAGTTTTTCATCAACTGACATCCCTCAAGTCCTCCTCCAGACTGCTTTTGATCCACTCCTCGCCTGACCTACATTTGTGCTTAGGATTACTCTTGCTAAGGGTCCCTCAAACCCACTGCCCATGTCACTGACAAAGATGTTAAAAAGCACCAAGCACATCTGGGTGCTGCAAACATTACCAGCTGGTTCTCTCATTCTGAGTCACTCCATGCAGAGAACTCCTACTGTTCATGAGAACAGGAGTAAAAGGCATAGGAGAAAGGAATGGTAGTACTAAATCCAGACACCAAAACAGTCTCATAAATCGCTGACCTCTGGTGTGTGGAGGATGGATTATCATCCAGCCTCAAATAACAGCACAAGAAGGAGACAAGAAAGCCAATGGGAAATGAGTATTTTCAGAAAATGTGTTTAATGTTCACAAAACATAACAGCATTTAATGCTTTATAAAAGTCTGTTTAGACAGCAAGTTATTGTCATGGTTTAACCTCAGCTGCCAACTAAGCACCACACAGGCACATTAGCAAGTCTAGAGTCAAAATTCTAATTCCCTGTGAAAAGGGAATTTTTCTTTGATAAAAAGTAATCCCATATCCTCCTCCCAAGACATACGCATGTACCCAACCTTACCACGAACAGCATTTTTCAGTAATTACAGCAAAGAGGGAGGTAAAGGAATGCCTATTTCCCCGCGATCTCCATCCTATAAACATGCAAACCCCACCACAGTCAATTGAACATCCAAATAACCTTCCTAAAAACACCTAAGTACTCTTAGGTCCAATATTATCAAACTAATAGCAAACTCATGCAGGAAGCAAATTTAACAATCAGAGCTTCTGTAGCATCCCTTTGAGAGTATTCTTACAGTTGCTTGCTGTATTTTCTTTATGTTTCTTTGACATTTGAGGCCACATCCATGCCCTCTCATCCTATCACTAAAAGCCCTTGTAAAAAGTCTCTCCCCATCTTTCCTGTAGGCCCCCTGCATCTATTGGAAGGCTGCTCTAAGGTTTCCCTGGAACATTCTTTTCTCCAGGCTGAACAGCCCCAACTCTTGCACCTCTATGCTTAACAGTACTTAATGGATCCTTGCAAGAACCACAAGGACACTGCAGTTTACGGATGCTCACCTAATCATTCTAAGTGACTTCTAATGGGAAAAACTTCATTTATACATTTGATACAATAACACATGGGTTTAGTATCTGTTTAAGTAACAACACTAAAAAAATTTTCACTTCCTTAAATGCTATAGACTGAACTCTGCCCTCTGCTAAGCACTGTATCTGAAAAGGGCTTACTGTAGTATAGATCCCAGCTACATGTTTAAAATATGCCTGACACATGGGAAATTTTCCACAGATTGAATGATACCGAAAATAATGACTAAACACTGAGTCAGAAAAAAGGAATGAGAAGATATTTGCATCCCCTTCATCCCCCCACTCAGCCACTGTAAGTAACATGATGTGTACAGAAAAGATAAAGTGTGCTATTCCATAGATTAGAAGAATTGCAGAAAGGTCAGTTATCTAAACCCAGGAGAAAAAGAGCTGAAGGAATGTATAGTTCCTGGAAGGCAGTTAATATTTTATGTTACAATAACTCAGAAATGTAGGTACCTTAACTTTATCTGGAAATACAGCTCTCTGGATTCAAGTAAAATGATAAAAGACCTCAGCAGTTTCGTTTTGTTTCTTTTTGAAGGGGATCAGATTGGAGGACAGACTCTGCCCCTCTGTTATCCAGTGTCCCAGTACATGAGCAACCTCAGTTGATCAGAATCTTGGGAAGTAAAATCCCTCTCAGAAATCAATGTAGCATATACACATAGGCTAATTGTTATGAGACTGGGCTCAGTGTGGAAAAAGGGAGCTGAATCAATCCTGAAAGCAGTAAAGCAATGCAATGTTCCAAGAATGTAATGTTAGCACTACTGAAAGCAAAGGTACTTTTCCATAGCTTCAGACAGCTGCATTTCTGACAAGTTTTAGAGGGTATACATAGCAGTAAAAAAGAAAGCAAAACTATTCCAGTATCTTAATGTGATCATAGAACAATAGGGGATGAAAGGCATTTCCAGAGATCATCAAGCCCAATCCCCCCCTTGCCAAAGCAGGATTACATAGGGCAGGACACACAGGAATGCATCCAGACTGATCTTGAAAGTGTCTAGAGAAGGAGACTCCACAATCTCTGGGCAGCCTGTTCCAGGGCTCCATTTCCCTCACTTTAAGGAAGTTTCTCCTCATGTTGAGGTGGGATATTCTGTGTTCTATTTTGTGTTCATCACCCCTTATTCTGCCCCAGGGCACCACTGAAAAGAGACTGCCCCCTTCTTCTTGACATCCATCCTTCAGATTTAAATGTTTAAAACTAAGATCCCCTCTCATCCTTCTTATCCACAAACTAAACAGCCCCAGGTCTTTCAGCCCTTCGTTATTAGACAGATGTTCCAGTCCCATCTTCATAGCCCTGTGTTGGACAATCTCTGTCACTCTCAAAATAGAAGCCTAGAACTGAAGACAATACTCCAGATGAGGTCTCACTAGGGCAGAATAAAGGGGTAAGAGAACCTCACATTCTTCTTAATGCACCCCAGAACACCATTTACTTTTTCGGCCTCAAGGGCACATTACTCTTCCATGGATGTCTCATCATCCACCGGGACTCCAAGGTCCTTCTCCCCATACAGAGCTGCTTTCTAGCAGGTCATTCCCTAATCTGTACTGATGCATGGTGTTCTTCCTCTCTAGGCATTGGATCCTACACTCATTCCTGATGAACTTCATTAAGTTCCCCTTTGCCTAGCTCTCCAGATCGTGCTGCATGGCAGCACAGCCTTCTGATGTATCAGGCATTCCTCCCAGTTTCATACTGTTAGTGAACTTGCTGAAGGGTACACCCTATTCCTTCATCCAGGCTGTTGATGAAGATGTTGAACAAGACTGGACCCTCAGCAAATTAATTTGTTAGTGCTAAAAATACAAACCTACAGAGGAACTTACCAGAAAATGTCTGAATCCTTACAAACACAGACAAGACATAGTTAACTATTCTCAGCTGAAAACATTCAGTAACTTTAAAATCCCATCTTCAGTGGGCAGATATACACTGCTCTGATGTCCAAGGCTGACAGTGTGTGCTGGTACAGAGCTCTGAGCCCTAGGGAAGGTGAGCTCGCCCTTGCCGAAAGTGCCCACACTGAAGCAGAGTGGGAGCACAGCTTTCTGAGCCACTAAGTGGCAGCTGAGAGAAACAGAAGAGTTACTAGGTTACTAAACACAACAGTGCAGTGAGGTACTGGGAGGATACTACCAGGAAAGTAAGAAGACTGCAGAAGCAGGGAGGATTTCTGAGGTCTGGAGCTAGGGAAGATGAATAATGTGAGAAGGTAACTGGAGGCTGTTACAGGACAAATAGAGAATATGAAAAACTAATAGCGTACAAGAGCAAGAAGATGACAAGCAGAGTGCCATCATCCACTGAAAAACGGAGACCAGAATCAATTCAGTGGGAAAGGACACTAAGGCAAGAAGACCATTAACAGTACAGACACCATGAATTTACTGGTGAAGATAGGTAAACAGGGAAAGCAGCTTAGTGGAAAAAAAATTTGCTCTCCCTCTCCAGCAGCCTGACAATTTTCTCTCTTTCTCCAGGCTGATGAGAGGAAAGCAACATACAACTATACTCCAGCGCAACTGGATGTGAGGCTCTCACAAGACAACAACAAGGAGTTAACGTGATGAGTAGGGTGACATTAGTCATTTTTTTCCCACACATGTACATAAACACTTTTCAGGTTGCAAAGTCAAAACTGAAAGAGAGAACTGCAGGATTTGACTGTGCAATCTTAACTCACTTGTCTTGTGCATATGTATCATGGCAGCCTATAAATACATCACACCCATCTTTTTCACATAAAATGTCACCCACAGGACAGATTCTGCTTGCCTAACAGTCATTTCATTTGTGGTTTATTTGCAGCATTCGTTGTAAAAGCCTGGCCTTACTTAGTCTATGTTATTCAGACTCTTTGACAGAACAACTCCTTTTTGTTTTTTTCTCTGGTCTCCCATCCACAGAATCATGATGCTCTATCAAATACAGCAGTCTACCAACATGTGTAACTGCAAGAGGACTAAATTAAGGTTGCACAAGTTACCTTAGTATGTTCCCCCTCCCACCTCCGCAGTGCTTGGGGCTTCTATGTTACTAATATAATTAGCATTGCCTTTTGTGGTGGATACCTGAAAATCACTGCAGCACACTGAAACCATAGCTTCTTTAGTTACTGCAAATTCTGTTTTATATAAAAGTTGCATTAAGATACGAAACAGAAAATATGAATAAAGTCAGTAATTAGAAATGCAGAGTATATCCTTCCAATCTATACACAAATAACATCTTAGAACAAGTATGAATATACAATGGCATAATCATCTTCGGAGCACATAGCTATAAAAGAAAAAGCAGCACTATGTTTGAGAGTTTAATAGTATAAATAGATTAGACTCAAAGAATGTGTGCAAACAGAGAGGAAACTAAAAAAAAACCCACAACTCTCACACATTCTGAAGTCTCCTAGAGCAGGTCACTGTCAGAACTGGGTCTCTGCAGCACCAGCATAGCTCTGCCTCCCTGAAACTGCAAGGCACACCCCCACACGCACACCCTGAACACACACACACACACACACACAAACACACACCCCCATCCCCATGAAATGGAGCCAAATTAATCAGCAAGGCTTCCATGGAAAATCAGGAACACAAATCAAAGTCTCCTTTAATGTATTAGTGCTGCTAAAATTCACATTTCATTCTAACACATTGGTATTAAACTTATCATTTTATCATTAAGATTACTGTTTTCTCTACACACCTGCAATATCATCCACTATGATGCTATTGGAAAGTTTTCAGTATCTCTATTTCAGTTAAACGAATTGCATAAACTCCTCAATTTCTAGAGAGGGCAACAGGCACAAAGGCTTCTGTAAAGCTGAAGATGCACAGGTCTGCAGAGTTAAAGCAGCATTGACATTGCCTGAGTCTGATTCATTATCTTCAGTAATACCAAACAGCAAGTATTAATGCAAAATCTTTTAAAAAAATCTTTAGCAGCAAGGAGGAGTATGTAACTTTGGCTGCTTCAATGGATTTTAATTGATTTTTAATCTGCTGATGGTAGACTGTAAATAACTGCTCAAAAGACACACAAATGCAAGTCAATAGGAAGTTTTATTAGTTTGCTTTCAGGGAATTACAGCAATGATTGAAGGACTCCAAAGCATGCAGAGGCCCACAACCTGAAAGGTTTCCTCTTCTCACACACTGCTCACTCAACAATGCAGGCTGCTCAACAACACCTCCAAAAGGAACCAACTCAGCCATAATTTACACTTGACTTCTACACCACAGAAGCCTAGCATTGCTGCAAAGAAAATGCTAACTTTTGTGTGCCTGTGTGTGGAACAGGGCCCTAATTTGTTGGCAAGGTAGCCAGTAAAATCTTTTGTATACAGCACAGCTCATCTACAAATCATTGCACAGAGTTCCAGAAGAGGTTCTGAAACAAATAATGTTTTATTTTTTCCCCACCTTCTGTAGGGAAGGAAAGAGTTTTGTAAAATTTACATCACACACACATTTCTTTTCATTCCTGCAATTGTCCTGCTGTTTGTATTTTTATATAGGCACACTCTTCAAGTGTTCTCAACATCACATTCACATGTTTTCCATCACATTCACATGTTTTCCTTCACATCAGTTGTCTTGCACTATCTGTGTACTCTGGAAAATTAGGACTCCTGAAATATTCTTCTCAGCTGGCATCCAAACTTTCTGCCTTTCCCCTTCCCTCTAATTTCATTCTACTCTTTGAAAAGAGGTCGACAAATGAATCAAGTTTAAAAGAGCTAAGTCATAAATTGCCTTATTTTTATTGATTCTCAACTAGAATAGTAAGAGAATAAAATGACAGAACACCCTTCTTCATAACAAGCCAGGCAAACCCCTCTGCTTCTACCCCTCCTCCCCAGCAATGCAGCCACTGATAAATCGCTCAAACATCACATCTATGCAACATCAACATCCTTGATGTTTTGGAGAAATCCTGAGAATAGCAACCTCAAGCTATACTTTTAGTCCTAGAGCTTGGCACTAGTTATTTATGTGACTCACCCGGCAAGAGAACAGTATGCAGAAGTGCAGCAGAGCACACTGTCAGTTCCATCAACCACTAAAACTTAGGAAGTTGCTTTAGCATCTTGCCTGTAATTTAAACTGACTACCAAAGTATTTGCATACTTCAATAAAAAAGACAAACCACAACCAAAACCTACGCACAATTTTCTTAGCCAGTCTAAAAGTTTGTAAGGAGGATGGCACCATCATCATCTGTTCACATTATTATCAAACAAACAAAGGAAGCTCTTCACATAAATCTTAAAACTCCTAATAGCTCAGCACAGGAGAGTGAAGGGAAATGGGAAAAAAAAAAAAAAAAAAAAAAAAAAAAAAAAAAAAAAAAAAAAAAAAAAAAAAAAAAAAAAAAAAAAAAAAAAAAAANTTGGCAGTTATAAAATGCACCCCAAAATTACTCAGTTCCCTATCTATCTGTTAAAGAGCCAGCTTTATCCAAGTCACAGGCCCTGTGCATTTCCCATTTTGTGGACTAACAGCGTAGTAGTGCAAAGACAGCTGAAGTCACTCAGCATCACTTGTAGCATTCGTGTCATCAGTGACAGAGTATCTGATTATGCATTCTTATGGTGGTGGGAGACGACATTTTATCATACATTACAGAAGCACAGCATTCTTCATAGCAAACCCAAAATCATGTAATTACAGGAAAAAAAAAACCAACCGATCACTAAAAGGAAACCCAAAAGCTATTGAGATTGGAATATTACCCATCTTACCTTCATCAAGATAAATGTGTTAGCTAAAGACACAGAAACAGCACCTTGGTTTCATGCCTAATTTGAGAATTCAAACACTTAATATTTAGGAAGATAATGTCTTGGCCAAATTCCATGAGAGTATCATGGGATGATCCTGGGTTGCATCAAAAGCAGTGTGACCAGCAGGACAAGAGAGGTGATTGTCCCCCTCTATTCTGCTCTTGTAAGACCTCACCTGGGGTACTGCATCCAGTTTTGCTGCTCTCAGGCATAAGAGGGACATCAAACTGGCAGAGCAGGTCCAGAGGCAGGCCAAGAAGATCACCAAAGGGCTTCAGCACCTCCCTATGGGGACAGGCTGAGAGAATAGAAGGCTCCAGGCAGATCTTAGAGCAGCCTTCCAGTACATAAAGGTAGCTATAGGAAAGCTAGGGAGGTACTTTTTACAAGGATTTGTAGTGGTAGGACAGGAGGGAATAGATTGGAGGTTGAAGAGGGCAGATTGAGACTAGAGATTAGGAAGAAATTTTTTCCAGTTAGGGTATAAGACGCTGGAACAGGTTGCCCAGGGATGTCCCCTCCCTAGAGGTGTTCAAGGCCAAGTTGGATAAGGCTTGAGCAGCCTGGTCTAGTGGAAGATGTCCCTGCCCATGGCAGGGTGTTGGAATTGGATAACCTTCAAAGGTCCTTTCCAACCTAAACCATCCTATGATCACTAAGGTCTTAGTATATACCTCTAATGTGAACTGCAAAAGAAGCACCGGTGATTTCTTTATATGCTTTGGTACCTTGGTACCTTGCCTTGCTGCTTCTCAAGAACATGTTTGATTTGGTCATTGTCAACAGATCTCACACACAGGATGGAGCTCACAGATTGCTGACGGAAGTATTTACTTTGGCGGTTATCTACATGCCATGATCAATCAAGAAATGTTATTTCTGACTCATGAGTGGTTAGCACATATTCAAGAGAACACCATGCACAATGCCAGCTGAGATATTTTCCAGGGAAATGCTGACTGTGCCAAAGTCTTCAACACTTTTAGGGATGGTAGCTGTTGCAATGCTCACCAGACAGCTGCCAAAACCCTGCCAGACAGCAAGTTCCTTGACTGCACAAAAGAAAAACCAAACTCTTGGGATGAAATTTCCTTCTAATGACATTCTGCATTGTCTGACTGCCTCAGGTTAATTCCTTGGATAGCTTCATCACTAGGATGTGCCTCAACAAGACAATCATTCTTCTGTTCTGTTTTGACTACAAAATAAATGGTTAAATCCACTAGTTACTGACTCATAAAACAATTTGTTGAAATAATGAATTCAAATATACTAATAGGATACAGAGGTTCACCATTAATTGTTTAATCCACAGTTGCATAATCCTGTATTGAATTATTTCCTCCCCAGCTCCCCCTTTTACCCCTGCTAGGCACTGACACAAGTACAATAATTAAAATATATTTCAACACAACTATTTGGAAAATGGCCAACATTTTCAAGAACTTATAATTTTCTTCCTTCCCCCCTTTCCTCAAGATAAAATATGTTTTTGACGTCTTGGCAAAAAAACAGTCGCAAACTGTTACTTATAATTTGGGTGGGTGGGGGAATAGGGGAATATCACTGTTTTAATCATGACCTTTCATCTGTCCTTGATTTGGAGGGAAAGGGTGGGGGGAAATTGTCCACTCAGAAATCATCCTACTGGGCTTTCGTCTCGCTGATTGACAGCCTCAAGTGGCTAAACACATTCACAATTATAAATAAAAACTATTTCTACAAAAAAAAAGGCAGAATTTATCCTCCATCAAGCAAGATGTGCTAGAAGCAAGTGTGGCTTTTAGAGAGGATGGTGAAAATGACCTTTGAAATACGTGATAAATATCATGTCCATCTCTAGCTACATTTTACAAAAGGATAGTCACAATTTTTATTTACATAATGCCCAGAATAGCTAAGTACTGGCCATGTCAGTATCACAAGAAGGAAAAATGTGTTAATAAAAAGACGTTAACAATGCATCATTATTATATGCCAATAGGCTCTCTTCATCTTAAAATTATATCTGAATATGGACTATTCAGAGGACTATAATCTACAGGGTCCTTACCATGTTTTTTGGTCAGATGTGGCAGATCACTTTGTACTTGTTGTTTAAGCTATACAAAACCAGTGCCTTGTTGGCATTTGAGCTCACAAGGAATCTGTTTAGTGAGCTACAGCATCAGAAAATGTTTCGCTGTTTCCCAAAGTCACTTTTCTCTCAACTTCACCCTAGTTCAGCTTCACAGTGAGGCAGAAGAGTCCAGTACCAGGCAATGAGGAGCTAAAGAAGCATCCTCTGGCAGTAGGTGCGGGTAAGAGCATCAGCAAAACACACAGCAGAAGTAGAATGGCTCAGCTGTTAGAGCCTTCTGTATTCTCTCCCTTAACACCTCCAGTTCTCCAAGAGCAAAATGACTAATTAGAGTGTCAATATAGGCCATTCTGGAAATGACCAACCAGCTCCTACTGTAGAAGCTTCTAGCAGTGTGGATATCACACCACTCCGCAAGAGGCAGAAGGGTGGATAGATGCACTGCAGAACACAGCCTCTAAGCTGTCAAGGTGAATCATGTATCAAGGAAAGGAAGAGACAGAAAACTACTTCAGACTCCTTTGTAACTTTCCCTAGATGCTTATTTCTGAAATCAAAAGTCAAAACAGGAGCAATTTTACAGAAAATGCTATGTAATGATCACACAAGCCTCAGTCACTGTGGAAACACCCACTCTCCTTCCCCTTCGGTGGATTCCCCTAACCACTTCTGCTTCTGCACAGAACCACACCCAAGTCACCAGGTGAGAGGACACACAGGAGCTCCCCATACACCTGAAACCCACCTGGACTGTCTTGGGCACTTCAAATAGGTTTCCTCAGTCAACTGCTGCATTACTAATTGCATTCCTACAAACACTTCTTTTCAGACAACTAGTGTAAGGTATGAGCTTTACTGTCTTTTAGCAGGCTCAGAAGTTTCACAAGCCTTCTGAGAAAAGGATAAGGGTTTCCCCTCTTCTTCCCACCGGCACACCACCTCCTGAAAGTTGGGGAGGCACTGAGCTGAGCAATTTGGAACAGGACCCACAGCAGCAGATCGGCTCAGGCAGAAACAACACTTGTCTGTCTAGGTAAGATCTCTGCCAGCCTTCCTGCTAAAATTAGAAAATGGGCGACAGTACCTTGGCGCCTGTCACTTGCTGGAGACAAATCTTTAGCTCTTTCTGCAGCCAAAGGGTGGCATTTTGATTTCTGCCTGCCAGCTCCAAGTCGTGGTACTACCTAGCTATCGGCTATGCTCTTCAGCAGCAAGACACCAGCCTGACATCAGCTGCCTTCTCCGGCCTCCACCTCAGTAGGATTCTTCTCTCTGAACAGCAGAAATGGGAGAAAGCTGAGTAAGAGTCAGCATCCTGAAACAGGTGAAACTTCCAGGAGAGAGAGCAACAGTTTTCACTCACTGCAGGTTAAAACTTCAGCCTGGTGAGGTCAAGAAGTGAATTCAGCGTGGAAGCAGGCACGCTCATAATTCACACAGTTACATCAATATCACTTTTTAATCAAAAGATCTCAACCTCTTTCACATAGATCACAAACACTAAGCATCACACGGTCCTTGTGACAGAGCAGTGAATTATTGCGCCTACTTTTATTAAAGGTATTTAAGTTGATCTATTACCTAAGGAAGTTACAGATATATCCTACTGTCACAATCTCAAACACATTGATCCTCACAAATCTTCTCTGAAGCAGGAAAATGCTATTTTCTCCATTTGGGGTAATTGGAAAATCCAGCACAGACAGACTGGCCAGATGTAAATGACCTAAAAAGCCACCTAATCTCTGGGCCACCACTTTCTACTGGCTAGGTATTTCTAAAGGCCTAGAGACATCCAGTAAGAAAACATTAAGTTAGAGATTAGGCAAAATTTAGGCCTAAACCTGAGTTGGAAACTGCCTTTAATCATAGAATGGTTTATGTTGGATCATCCAGTTCCAACCCCCCACCATAGGCAGGGACACCTCCCACTAGAGTAGGTTGCTCAAGGCCTCATCCAACATGGCCTTGAACACCTCCAGGGACAGAGCAGCCACAACCTCCCTGGGCAACCTGTGCCAGTGTCTCAGCACCCTCAGGAAATAACTTCCTCCTAACATCCAGTTGAAATCTCCCCTCTTCCAGTTTAAACCCATTACCCCTCATCCTGTCATTACAGGACTTTGTGAGTAGTCCCTCCCCAGCCCTCTTGTAGGCCCCCTTCAGATATTAAAAGGCTACTATAAGGTCTTCTCAAAGCCTTCTCTTCTCCAGGCTGCAGAGCCCCAACCTCTCAGCCTGCCCTCATAGCAGAGCTGCTGCAGCCCTCTGAGCATCTTTGTGGCCCTTCTCTGGACTCGCTCCAACAGTTCCATGTCCTTGTGTTGGTGGCTCCAGAAATGCACACAGTACTCCAGGTGGGGTCTGATGAGAGCAAAGGGGCAGAATCCCCTGTCTTGACCTACTGGCCACACTTCTCTTGATGCAGCCCAGGTTATCATCAATGCATTCCAAGAACCTCTTAGATTGCTGGTGCTCTGTTGTGTTATCCTTCCAACATATGTCAGGGTGGTTGAAGTCCCCCATGAGGGCCTATTTGTTCATAAAGGGCCTCATCTGCTTTGCCTTCCTGATCAGGTCTGTAGCAGACTTCTATTATGATGTCCCCTTCCCATGCCTTCCCTTTAAAACAAAGAGCTTATGGGTAAAGGTTAACACTGCACATGACCAGGTGGAGCTCCATGAATTCTGGTTTGCATTGATGCAGAGGGCAACACCCCCTCACCTTCTCCCCTGCCTGTCCCTTTATCCCTATGCTCCAATCATAAGATCCATCCCACCATGTCTCAGTGATGCCAATGTCATCGTAACCCTGGAGACTTGCACATATTTGCAATTCTTCCTGTTTGCTCCCGGTGCAATCAGGTATTTTCCCTGCTGTACCTCCTTGCAGCCAATGTCATGAGGCTTTCTGCTAGAAACTAAGGCTGCAGCCAAGCATCAGAGAAGGCAACCCCTCATGGGCTTCAGGTTGTCACCTCTCAAAGCATCAACCCTTCCATCACCCATATATGAAACAGAAAATACACAAAAATCTGCAATAAGTATAATGCAAATAAAGCAATAACTAAAACAATAAAAACATTTTCTTTGTAGCAAAATACTCAGCTAACGACCCATTACAGAGATTTTACTTCTAAAAGGTGAAAAAAAAAATTGCTTTCCTCTCTTAGTTGCTTTGTCTCTCTCATAATAAACTATATTGTGATAATTAGATAGATTTACATCGTAGAAATAATGCTGAGAGGAAGAAACATAGAAGCTAAGCTTCTAATTTATTTTTTGAAAGTGAAAAACCTATTGGTTAAAAAAAAGATACCTGCTTTTACTGAGCTATGTGTTGAAGCACTTAGTGTTTGGCTACATCTGCACATACATTATAGAGTTACCATGCTGTTATGGTTAATATTGACAAAGCTCTTCAAAAGAATTGTGTTTTCTGTCAACTGTGAAATGCAGCATGTTTACACAAAACAGAAGACGCTCCTCGTCCTGCTGTCTTAAGTCCACACTTTATCAAACTATCATGAGATTGTTCTCTTACTATAAAAGGCTGGAAAACAAAATACTGCTCTCAGAAAATTATACAAAATCCATGTTGCTGGTGGTTTTTTGGTTTTTTTCCTTTTTTAAAAAATGTATATATTCAGGTCTCATTTACCTTTATATTTGACACAAATGAAAATAAAACAGCATTTTTAAGCTCCTGGAAATGACAACATTATGTTATCTAGATAAGTAACCCAAAGCTGTTATTGAAATTCTGATAGCATTTGCTTTACTGGTAAAGGAAAATTACCTGTAATGCATAGTTTAAATAATTACTTTTAAACAAAAGCTTCTTTTCTACACCGCTTATTTATCTTCCAAGCCCAGCTCAGCAGGGCTATGTATTTTATTAAAATTGCTTTCAGACTGTTAATGGTGGGGTGTGTGTTAGCTGAGGAGAAAGGATGGCCGTTTCCCTCCTGTTTCTAATATTGGGAGTTGGTCCAGACACTACAGAGCCAGAACTCTGTGGTGCATTTGAGTGTGTTAGCTACACTTGGCTTTCTAATGATAACTGGCAACAGCATTTCAGGACAATGGGTCAAACTCAAGCTGGAAAGCTTATAATTGTGCTTACAACAACAGCAGCAGCAGCAACAAGCAATTCTGAAACCTATTCTACTGAAGTTTCACTTGATAGCAAGTCTCGCAATGGGAAAGTGTTTTGTAAGCTGTTGTCCAGTATTTCTCCATTCTTTTCCTCTCATGCACAACCCTGGATGTTCCCTGTGCTCTACTGGGAAATGGTTTAACAACTGTGACCTACTCTATGATGAGTTTATATGGCAGGTAACCAACACAAAACATCCAGATAACTTCCTGGTAGATCTTATTTCCTCTTGGAGGATGCCACAATCAAAATACACTTCGATCCATGAAGTGTAGGCACTGAAACCTGAAGTCCTCCTTCTGAAGAAGCCATGGAGCAGACACACCTGCACCTGTGGCTTCAGCTACATGTCCTAAGTGCAAGTCATACCTGCCCCTCAATAACAGGGGGTGCAGACTGATCTGGTCAGCCCATTCCATGATCACCAGACCTTACGTGAAAAGCATACATATTTACATTCTCACATTAACCTGTGTTTAACATTTTTTTTGTTCTTGTTGCTTTAAAGTGACTAAAACTCTACAAATCAAAACCTATGATTTTTCACATGAGCAAAAACCACAAATGCTACTTATAATTCAGAAACAGATTTGCTAAATTAAATGATCTCCTTCCTTTGTTGAATCTTCCTGGAAGCAGGAGACAAACTTTCCAGACTTCTGTAAATGATCACAATATTGGCCAAAGAGAGAAAACAGGATCTGTACACTGCACTCACACTGTATTTTGGAGATGCTTAACAGCTCTATAGAGCTGACATTTGCTGGAATTTTATCTAATTCTTAAATGATACTTAAAAAACCCAACCAACCAACAACAAAAAAAAAGTTCAGTAGCTGATTTTACAGTTTCTGAGGTGCTCACACCACCACAACAGCTTTAGAAGGAGACTTACTCAGCACCTCTGAAAAACAGATGCATGCTGCTTCCAGGTATGCTGGACCAACATCTCCCAGTGGAAAGCAACATTGTTGAATGCACACAGAAACCAGGAAAGCCACTTAGTAAAGTGCATTCCTCCTTTTTGAAAAAATGAATAAAAAATCAGCACCCACATAAAAACCTCAAAGCCAAAAGAAGACAAAACTTTTCAGAAGATCTTTCAGCTGGCCCAGCTGTACCAGGGCTGGTTAAATCTTGCAGATCAGAACTGGAAACAGTGACAGATCCTCCTGCTGAGAAGCATAAACAAAATACTTGAGCTTTTAATTACGGATTCGCTCTTCATTTTCAGGAAAAAAAAATTTACACACCTAACAAAAAAGGTAGCCATGTGCAGGGCACATAGAGAAAAAAAGTTCATATGAGGAAGGCAGAGGAACTGCTTATCTTCAGGAGCAACTACACAATGGCTTTTAACTGTGTTTAACTGTTTCTAAGGAGCAAGCAAACTCATTAGCAGGACTATTCTGATCAAAGATAAAGAGGTAGAAAGAATCCAGCCATGCACATAGAGAACTTCTTTACAGAAGACATCAAACAATTTTATAAACTACTGGATTAGAATTTCAGTTTCCCAGTAGATTGATCCAAGGCATTTCTAGGTTTATGCCAAGACTTGAGTACCGCCTTCTTACTCTCAATCTCATCTCAGTTGCCAAGCAAAACTGCTTTTAGGAAGAGGTCAGATCAGTCATTTACTTTGCTGTCTCTTACAGATATGTGATTTTCATTTGCTGTGATATTTAGGGAGAAGATAAACATCAGTCCTACCTAATATGATAACCAAGTGTTTAATATTACTTACAAAAAAATAAGTCTGGTTATGGTTGTGTCAAGACTTTTTCTAAAAAGTAGAAAGACAAACCAGTAAGTCTCTGCTTATCAGAGCAGGACATTTTCTGCTTCACTCAGCTTCTCTAGTTATAATTTCCTGATTGGTCTTATTTTCATGTATATATGTAGTGGGTTTGCAGTGATCTGCCCCACCCCCCCGACCTTTTTAAACCCCAGCTAAAACTCAGAAAAACACACTGGAAGTTAATAAATGAAGCTTTATATTTACAGCAATGCAAATATACAAGCAAATATTTACAAGATATAACAGATATTTACAGAAATATACCGTAAAAAAGGTAATACACACCACACCCCTCCCGAAGACCAAAATCCCCAAGAGAGGACAACCAAATCCCACTACCACCTTTCCCCCCTTCCCACAGCTTTATCTCACCACTTAACATGAGCCTGCAGTGTGCACACGTGGCTCAGACAGCCAACCGTGTCCTGGGCTGCATTAAGAGAAGCATTGCCAGCAGGGCAAGGGAGGGGATTCTCCCCCTTTACTCTGCTCTCGTCAGACCCCACCTGCAGTACTGTGTGCAGTTCTGGAGCCCCCAGCACAAGCAGGACATGGAACTGCTGGAGAGAGTCCAGAGAAGGGCCACAAAGATGCTCAGAGGGCTGGAGCACCTCTGCTATGAGGACAGGCTGAAAGAGTTGGGGCTTTTCAGCCTGGAGAAGAGCAGGCTTCCAGGAGACCTTATAGCAGCCTACCAGTATCTGAGAGGGGCCTACAGGAGGGCTGGGGAGGGACTGTTCACAAGGTCTTGTAATGACAGGACGAGGGGGAATGGGTTCAAANAGGTGTCCCTGCCTGTGGCAGGGGGTTGGAACTGGATGATCTTTGAGGTCTCTTCCAACCTAGACCCTTCTATGATTCTATGATGCTGCAGATAAGCTGAAGATCAGGGAAATTAATGATAGGAGAAGAAGTTAGTCTTTTTAGTGATTTTACTCTGAATTAGTTCAAAGGCAGAGAGACAAAGGAAAAAGCTGCCAGAGCCAGCAAGACCCAGGCCAGACTGGCCCTCTGCAAGCACACTGCCTATCTCATGTTTTGAGAACATTTCTCAAAACAAATTTTTTTTTCTCTGTCTCAGTGAAACTTGGTGAAGTGACACTGTATGTTTAACTCTCTCTCAGCCAATAGTCCAATTTCTCACTCAAATTCTCCAATTACCTCAAACCAACACAATATATCAATGGAGGATGTGCATGACTTTAAGTTGTGTCCAACAGAGAGCCATGAGGATGACTGGAGGACCTGACTATCTCCTCTGTGGAGACAGTTTGAGAGTCCTCGGGCTGTTTAGTCTGGTTAAGAGAAGACTAAGAGGAGATCTCATCAATGTGTATAAATACCTGACAGGTGAGCATCAAGTAGACAGAGACAATCTTTCTTTGGTGGTCCACAGTAATAAGACAAGGAACAATGGATACAAGCTTGAACATAGGTTTCACCTCAACATGAGGAGAAACTTCTTTACAGTAAGAGTGACAGAGCACTGGGACAGGCAGTCCAGAGGTTGTGGAGTCTCTTTCTCTGGAGACTTTGAGAACATTCCTGGATGTATCCCTTTGTGAACTACCCTGGGTGATCTTGCTTTGGCAGGAGAGTTGGACTTGATCTCTGGAGGTCCCTTCCAACCTCTAACATTCTGTGATTCTGTGTCATCTGGGAATAATCATCCACTGGTTCCCAGTTACCTGAGCAACTGCCGGGTGCCAAATGAAGAAATAATCTAGGACAAAGTCCTTTCAGAGCTATAAAAATGAACCCAGTTTCTTCTTAGGCAACTGTTCTTGCAGCCAAAATCCAAAAAAATATATTAGTGAGCACTGTTGAACATGCAAACTCTAATACTGTAATACAATTTGGACTTGCTTCTTTGATGTAAATATGATGCTCTTTAGACCTGGTAGATGATCTTCCCAGGTTCCCTCCAACCCCTAACATTCAGTCATTCTATGATTCTGTGCAGTGATCAATCACACAGAGGTATCCACTCACAAGCCACTCTTGCAAACAAGCCTCAGTCACAGATTTTTACAAAAGCTAGCACAAAGTAAACCAAAACTAAAGACATCTATGCAAATAAAAAAATCAGATCTCAAAGTACAGGACGACACAGAAAACAAATGGTGTACAAGAACAGGGGCTTCCTCTCTTTCACAGCCACGCTCAGAAATGCATGCAAATACTGTGACTTTGCAGATGACCAATTTAGCAGCTGGTTTCATTTTGAGACCTTTTTGGAGGGGAAGTAATACTAACAGCAATGTCTCCCAATCCACTTCCCACCACTGCCACCCAGACTCAAATTCTGGGGTTGACCCAAACCATATCTGCAAGAGAAAATGAAGTTATAATCAAAACTCACATTCATATTATATACCAAACTAGACAGAATTTAAGGCAAATGCACCACCTCAGACAAACTCCTTTTCATCATTCCACAGAGCCAGACTCTTTAGCCTATAAAGAGTATTCAGATGGTGGACTACAAGTGTAATGTGCTTTACCACGACTTTGTGGAGGAAGTTTCTGCAGCTATACCAATTCCCACTTCTTTTCCATCAAAATCATGGAGAGGGAAGAAGAGATAAATATGTACACTTCATTTGGGAAAAGTTTGAACAATTTCTTCTTAATGAATTTAAGACAATCAATCAAGAAATAAAACCACACACAACATTCCATGTCTATCAATCTCTGACCGCTTTTCATTTTAATTGGTAGACAACTCCTGCCTCATGGTGATTCAATTGGTTTGTTTTTGGTTTTGCTTGTTTTAAAATAATCCTGCTATTGTAGTTTTCTTTTTACCATCATATTAAATTAAAACACAGACAAAGTTCTATATGGAGATACACATACTGGTATAGGCATGAACATGCCTTAAATTGACATCTCTTTTCTACCTTTTCCATGCCACTTTAACTGCAATTTTTTAGTGGAATCCGTAAGTTTCTATCTTTACACAGACATTTGCACTTACAGTCCAAATTTGGTCAGAGTTCATGTTTTCATGCTAAAGATCATAATGAGAAATCACTATTCCTATTGTGTGGAAGGGCACATCAAGAAAATCAAAAGGCGCATGTGAAAAAAATAGGATTTTTAGCTATTTGAGAGTTGAATGTATCCTGATCAACTGAACCTATAGAAAAGCACAAAAACTGAGCTTTAGTAATAAACACATGATCCAGCACACATAGAGGGACAGCCTGATGCATTACACTGGTTAGTTCAGAGAATATTTAACTTCAGGGCAAAACTCAGATGCCAATATATAGCTTTGGAAATTTGAAAGACTTCATAAATTACAAAAACAAACAAACATCCAAACCCAGAAGACAAATTCTTCCAAACCAAACAACGTATCCCTAATCATCTTCTTGTACAGTTTGTTAGGGACCAATCAGTAAAAACATAAATACTTCATTCTCAGCCCCAAAGTTTTGCAAATAAAATCTATTTTCATAATGCTTCCTTTTATTTTGTATTACTGAATCTTCTCACAAGTGCTCGGCACCAAATTTTTTTCAGATTATAAAATTATTTATTTGCTTATCAGCCATGAAATTTTTTGACCAGAACTTGAATAAAGTTTGCTTCCTGTGTCTGAAAACTTTCAGGTATTCCTTGTGTGATCACAAAATTACAGAATATTAGCAGTTGGAACGGACCTAGAAAGATCATCCATCCAACCCCAATCACCTAGAGCAGATCACACAGGAATGCATCCAGGTCAGTTTGGAAAGTCTCTAGAGAAGAAGACTCCACAATCTCTTTCTGGGCAGCCTGCTCCAGGGCACTGTCACCCTAACAGTGAAAAAGTTTCTCCTTATGTTCACATGGAACCTCCTCTGCTCCAGCTTGCACCTACTGCTCTTTGTCCTATCATTGAACATCCCTGAGCAGAGCCTGGCTCTGTCCTCTTGACACTGCCCTTCACATATTTATAAACATGACTGAGGTCACCCCTCATACTCCTCTGTTCCCAGCTCAAGAACCCCAGCTCCCTCAGCTTTTCCTTAGAAGGAAGATGTTCCACCCCCTTCAGCATCTTTGTGGTTCTGCTCTGGACTCTCTCAAGCAGTTCCCTGAGGTCTTTCTTGAACTGAACAATGTTCTAGATGCGGCCTCACCAGGGATGCGCTGCCAGAAGCTCCCTCTAAAGCATGTCACAATGCTACTGTGCTAAGGGCTCTGTGGATAAATAAATGAAGCACTTGTTCCTCATAGACCTTATTATTCCTATGTCAGACAAATCAGAACAGGTGGAGCCAGCCGGGAATTTCAAGAGGAGAACTTCAACCAGGGCAATACTTATTTTGGTGTTATTCATATTTTCTGGATCTCTGAGTATTAAAAAAATGTATTCTCATTAATTTGTAGGAGAGGCATTTAAAAAAATAAAAACAAAATCAAGAACTCTTGTTACTGTGTGCTGTGAAGAACAAGCAGAGCCAGTCCCTGTTCGGGTAAGCTTTATCTTTTACACCAGAGTCACGGGGCCAAGCACTGCAGTCTCACTCTTACATAGCAATAGCTCTGCCACAGTAAGAACACAGAGACGACTGCAGGACAATTTATATAATTGACTGATCAGTTGCTACACCTGTTATTACAATTACTTGACACGAGCAATTAAACTACTACCTGCAATTGTTCAGACCCCGCCAATATTTTGCCATTTCGGCTGATTTATCTATGATGCATGACTGCTTCAGGCTATGCATTTTGGAAATAGTACAATTTTTTTCCAAGAACAACGTTAAGAAATATTACACTAAATTCTTTGAGCTCTTCCTCTGAAAAGGAAAAAAACAAACCCAACTCTAGTGCTTCAGCTTTGAAGGAAGGTTTGAAATCTGGCAGCCTGGCAGGGGTTTTTGTGCCTGAGAAAAGCCTTTTGTCCTCTGAAGTGCCTCAAGTAAGCCCTTAGGAACGGTCTTTACAAACTTCAGTTCTGAGTGCTTGGCTTTCCGAAGTTGTACTTCCACCACAAGTTTCTGTACTAAAGCGAATGCTGCATCTTGGTTTTACTGTATGTCACCTCCACCCCATTTAACAATCACGTAGAACAGGAAACGAGACTGAAGTAATCAAATGAGTCTTCAAAGAAGAGAATGCAGTGAAGGTACAGATATCACAAAAGTGCCTTGGTAAAATATTTCTTGAAGTAATGCAAACATCCCAGCTGTTCACACACAACCTTGAACCAGGCAACTTTTCCCACATAGCTGACAGACACTGCCACTTATTTTACAGGCTCATTATTTCCCAGCCTTTACAGAATTTCTCCTCGAGCCACTCTTCTGTAGCAGGGAGCAGTTCTGCCCCCATCACACATGAGGAACCAGCACAGTGAAGCTTTAGTCCAGAGTTACGCAGAAAGGCTGTGGAGTAGCAGAGAACTTAGCCTGACTGTGCAGGTCCTGGGCCCGTCTCAACTCCAGATCTGAGCCAACCTTCTGCCAGTTCACATCAGCACCTCCAGAAATGCCTCACTGGCAAGTAAGAACACATACCTCTCACCTGCAAAGACCTCCCACCTCAAATTCTCAACTCCTTTTTATTTTCTTCTGCTTCCGACACTGAAGGCATAGAGGGGGAAGAACAGGAAGTAAGCGGAATTTCTCAATTAATTCTTCCACAGAACTTGCATCAGGCCTTTAGCTCTCCTTAAAATACCATATGCTGAACCTGAGGGCAGAAACTGTGGCCTGAGGAGGAAAAAGGTACCTTATTAAAGGAAAAAAAAAATAATGAGGGGACCAATGAGTCTTGAGGAAAAGATGGAGATTAGGATCCTAGTACATCAAAGTGTTTATCCACACAACTAAAGGAATACCTGTAACTAATCAACTAGAATTCTCTACTTAGATGAACAAAAGCTCAAGTGGGGTTTGCAGAGGGTACAAAAGGAGAAAGAGGGGCAAGTGAGAAACTGAGCCACAGTGAGCTGAAATTAATAGAAAGACTTTGTATCATATCCAAAACAGCAAAAGGGAGAACAGGGGCAGGAAGAATAAGAGCAATAAATAAAACACTGTTAGTACAACTTAAGAATTGCTGAGGAATTGCAAGAGGAAAGTTAGATTCTTCTCTTCAGGCTCATAAGTGCTGGCTTACTTTGTCAAAATCAATGGAGCAGTTTTAGATTGACACCAGTGTAACTACGAACAAAATCAAATTAAGGAGTACAGAATAACTGGAGAAAAACCAAGCATTATTGAGCGTTCCAACACTGGGAGGCACTCAGATACTATACTGCTAAAGGCCATGCTAGTAGATTGATTAAATGATTGATCCATCAGTAGGAGATTTATCCAATATGGGAAGGAAACACAGAGCTCTCAGTCAAAACTACTAATCAGCTATTATTTATATTTTCTGCACGTTATAAACCTACAAAAGAGACAGTCTGTAGAATTTTCAGCAATAATTCCCAATTCTCAAGTCTCGAGGTTAGCTCTAATATATTTCTTCAACATTTTAAAGCATTTTAAAAAGAAGTTTTCACAACAAAAATCCAGGACTTTCACATTCTTCTTCAGACCATCTCTCCTTCTTTGGGTCTTTCAGACTGATACTACACATTACAAAATCTGAACTCAGAGCCATTTGTACTAGGACAGGGAGGATGGGACACCTCACCTACAAAGACAGGCTGAGGTAGCTGAGGTTCAGACCAGAAAAGAGAAAGCTCCAGAGAGACCCAATAGCAGCCTTCCAGTACCTGAAGAGCCCCTACAAGAAGGCAGAGGACCTGTTTCCAGGAGCCTGGAGTGATAAGACAAGGGGCAATAGTTTGAAATAAGAGAAAAGGAGATTTAGACTGGATGTTAGGAACTAGTTCTCCACCATTAGAGTGGTGGAACATTGGAACAGGTTGCCCAAGGAGGCACTTGAGGCCCCATCACTAGAGATATTCAGGGTCAGATTCAACAAGGCTCTAAGAGCAAGCTGATCTAGTGGAGGATGTCCTTATTTATTTCTGGGGGCTTGTACTAGATGGCCTTTAGAGTCCTTTCCAACCCAGACCATTCTATGATTCTGTGGTTACATTATACACTTTCTCCTGTATGAACAACAGAGACTTTTCCTACACTTCACTGCTAGGCTCATCATGAGTTTTGTACATGGTAGTGTGAAAGTAGCAGTTTCTTTTCAACAGTTACATGCTCCCACTAACACAGACCAGCTTCTTGCAGACACCTACTTCCACTACTGCATTGCCATTCCTTATGGCAGTTACACTCTGCCTCTGTTCTAAACTCACAAACTTTAGTAAAAACTAAAGCTCTGTTTTCAGCTAATATTTCTTACCTTTTATTTACTTCCTGGTTCCTTCTAAAATTACAAGAAAATTCACACTGTACCTAGGGCCTTATCATTTTGAATTACTTGAACATTACCCAGCTTTATTCCAAGTAACAAAAAATTATTCTGCTCACCTTACCTTTCATTTCCATGTTTAGTCCACAAAATCTACCCATTTCTAATGATACCTGCAACAGCAGTCATGTTTTGTGACATTTCTGCCCCCCACGCATGCACTTGTTCTCTTTTTGGTAGATGGATTACACAAAGAGAAGGCTACTACTAACTACTCAGGGAAATTATTTAATCTTAATTGTAGAGACTTACATTTAAATAAGTTAAATAAGAGATTCTATATTGTTCCTGCTCCCATAGTTAAACTGTGATCAGAAATTACCAGTTCAAACCCTAAATTCTAATCCATAATCAAACCATTAAAAAAACCCAGCCAAAGTAAAGGAGATTTTTATTTTTTAAGATTTTTTTTTTAAAAGTGTGTTTAAAAGAGAGCGCCAATTTCTTTTCAGAAAGAATGATGTCCTTGGCTGGATTATTTTCTAGTAGGACCTATCCTATCTATCATCAGACAGATCGGGAGGTGATCTGCTGGAGGGCAGCCCTGTGGAGAGGGACCTGGAGTGCTGGTGGATAACATCCACGGGACAGCAATGTGCCCTTATGGCCAAGAAAGCCAATGGGATCCTGGGGTGTATTAAGAAGAGTGTGTCCAGCAGATCAAGGGAGGTTCTGCTCCCCCTCTACTCTGCCCTGGTGAGACCTCATCTTGAATACTGCACTCAGTTTTGGGCTCCCCACTTTAAGAGGGAAAGGCATCTGCTGGCAAAGGTCCAGTCAGCTATGAGGATGATGAGGGGACTAGAGCACTGCCTGATAAGGAGAGGCTGAAGGACCTGGGGCTTTTTAGTCTAGAGAAGACTGAGGGGGGATCTAATAAATGTTTATAAATATCTGAGGGCTAGGAGTCAGGAGGGAGGGGACAGGCTGTTTTCACTTGGTCCCTGTGACAGGACAAGGAGCAATGGATGTAAGCTGCAGCACAGGAGGTTCCACCTCAACACAAGGGGCAACTTCTTTACTGGAAGAGTCCCAGAGCACTGGAACAGGCTCCCCAGAGAGGCTTTGGAGTCTCCTTCTCTGGAGACTTTCAAGGCCCATCTGGATGTGTTCCTCTATGACCTGAGCTAGATTGTATGGTCCTGCTCTGGCCTCAGTGATCTCTTTGGGTCCCTTCCAACCCCTAACATCCTGTTATCCCCTGATCCAGATTTTTTAATTATAAGACAACTTTAATCAGAACTAGAGAGAGATTTTTCACAACTCTGTGAAGCAGTAAGTGGAGAGATGCACCTTCCCACATGGAAGTGTGCATAAAACATAACATACAAAACGTCATCCAGCTTAGCAGTCTTATATTAGTCACACATCACTGATGAATTAAAAGCCTCTGGTCCTGTCCCAAAGTTTAGTGATCACAAGTACCATTATTATTGCTATATATCAACGTATTCTTAATTATGGTTTCAAAAAGAAATCTTTTTACAGTACATCCCTGGGAGTTACATGTCTTGATGCCCCAATGGCTAGGTCATTGTGGGATCAGAAAGATATAATCCAAAACAATATGGAAGAGAACTTCAGAACACTCAGATTCATAGATCCATAAAATGGTTTAGGTTGGAAAGGGTATTAAAGACCATCTAATTCCAACCCCCCCTGCCACAGTCAGGGACACCTTCCACTAAACCAGGTCACTCAAGGTCTCATTCAGTCTGGCCCTGAACTTCTCCACAGAGGGGGCATGTGCAACCTCCCTGGGCAACCTGTTCCAGTGCCTCACTGTCCCCATTGCAAACAATTTCTTCTTAACCTCCAGTTTCAATTTGCTCTCCTCAAGGTTCAATCCATTCCCCCTCATCTTGTCACTGCCATTCCTTGTCTAAAGTCCCTTCCTGGCTGTCTCATAGGTCCCCTTCAGGTACTAGAAGGCTGCTCTAAGATCTGTCTGGAGCCTTCTTTTCTCCAGGCTGAACAATCACAACTCTCACAGCCTGTCTCCAAAGAGCAGGTGCTACAGCCCTCTGATCATCTTTGTGGCCCTCTCTGGATCTGCTCCAGCAGTCACATGTCGTTCTTGTTGAGGGCTGCAGAACTGGATAGAGTACTCCAAGTAGAATCTCATGAGAGCAGACTAGAGGGGAAGGATTGCCTCTCTAAACCTGCTGATCACACATATTCCACCCAGATAGTTATTTGAGCATGTTTGCTCATCTTTACTCAGATTAGGCTTTTAACTATACCACAACAATTTTATTGCAGATTGCAAGTTAGTAAATAGACCTCCACTGTATGTACCTATGATCAAAAATTAGAGATCTGTGCCTTGGGCGTAGCAGCATTTGTAATTGAGAGTTATTTGCTGCATAGAGGAAATGGAGCAGAAAACTTCTCTAAGTCACCATTTCCCTTTCTTCCACATCCTAAAAATAAACAGATTAAAGACATTATGAAAGGTTTACAGTAAGAACCATACAGAAATTTCACCACAAAATGTAAAAATCCCTCATGCTTCATTACAACTCTGAAAAACAATACAGTATTAGCAAAAAAAACTTTCACACAGTGAAGAGGGTTAAAATAGAAAGTGAAGAAAAGCTCTGAGATTGTAAGAGAGCAACGATTTTCAGAAGAAATCACTTGAAGTATGTTGCCTTCATAAGTTGTGGACAAAAAGAGCATTTTTAGAAACTGAAAACCACTGTGATGGGCAAGAATGCTTGCAGACCAACAAGAAGTAATTAGCAAACGCTCTTGGACATCCCCGGATTTATCTTTAGTAGTAGTAGTAGTATATGTTTATTTTCAGGTGCCAACAACTGGTCTCAGTTGAGCTGAATAAAGTTGACAGATTTTCTCACAGTTGAAAAAACTCCAGGAGGCTCTGGAAATCTTTCCAAAATTGAGTAGAATCTATTATTTGTTAAAGAGACAATGACATAAAGCAAGCCACCTGCATTAACTACCCACAAAAAACCACCCAGCCTCCTGGCTGTATTTTTCTGGTCAGCAAGATGACTTTACTCCAAAAGTACCCCCATCACTTCCATGATTACCCTCCCAAACAATTCTGAGATTCTAACTTTTATGTTTCTCAAGTCCTAGATAGCGACCTCTCAAAGGCAAGCATTGTATTCATGCAACTTGTCCATGCACTACCTGCTGCAGTGCATTTTCAAGTTCCAATTGCCACCTGCATTTTGAGGGTATTATTAGCCAAGATACTGCAATGAAACACAGTAACATCCCTCAAACTTTCATCTTTTCTTCAGTATCAACAGCATGCAACTAAGGAAAGAAAGCACAAAACTAGACATTTTGAATCATTTCTCCTGGAAAAGACTCTAATGCTAATAGTTGGACTCAATGGTCTAGCACTACCAAGTCAACGACTAAAACATGTCCCTAAACACCACATGCACACGTCTTCTAAATATCTCCAGGGCTGGTGATTCAATTACTTCCCCAAGCAGCCTATAGCAGTGCTTTACAACCCTTTTGATAAATTTGAACTTGAACCTACAAAAGCCTGGAAGAGAGCTCAAGAGGTGTAAAATGCACCTTCCATCTCAGTAAGTTGTTAATATTGATATCCCAAGAGTGACATATAAGAGGGTTGAAGTTTAAAATAATTCCAAGTATGGAAAAAAAGAAAAGGTTGCCCAAAACACTACATGACTATATGTCCTCAGGACAGCTGGCCTCCTGAGTTGGTAGGTGGGGACAGGTAGCAGAACAGCTCCCCTATGATCCAGGAGGAAGTAGTTAGGGACTTGTTAAGCCTCTTGGATCCTCACAAGTGTACAGGAGCAAATGGGATCCATGCTAGCGTGCTGAGAGAGCTGGCAGATGAGCTGGCAAAGCCTCTCTCCATCATTTATCAACAGTCCTGTCTCACTGGAGAGGTCTCTGAAGACTGGAAGCTGGCCAGCGTGGTGCCCATCCACAAGAAGGGTCAGGAAATTATAGACGTCAGTGTCAGCCAAAAGAATGGCCCTGAGTGCAATCACAGGGCATCTACAGAACGGCCAGAAGGTCAGAATCAGACACCTGGTAGACATGGGAAAGGCTGTGGATGTAGTGTACCTGGACTTAAGCAAGGCTTTTGACACCATCTGCTGCAGCAAACTCCAGGCCAAGCTGGCAGCCCATGGCTTAGACAGGGGCACTCTGTTCTGGGTTAAGAACTGGATGGATGGCCAGGCCCAAAGAGTGGTGATGAATGATGCCACATCCATCTGATAGCCAATCATTAGTGGTGTGCCCCAGGGATCAGTGATGGGCCCAGTCCTGTTCAATATCTTCAATAATGATCTGGATGAGGGGACTGAATCCACCATCAGTAAATTAGCAGATGACACCAAGTTGGGAGCATGTCTCAATCTCTCAGAGGGTAGGAGGGCCCTGCAGAAGGACCTGGACGGGTTGGATAGATGGGTACAGTTCATTAGTGAGAGTTTAAACAAGGCCAAGTGCTGAATTCTGCACTTTGGGCACAACAACCCCATGCAGCACTACAGGCTGGGGACAGTGGCCGGAGAGCAGCCAGGCAGAGAGAGACCCGGAGGTGCTGGTTGACAGCAACTGAACATGAGCCAGCAATGTGCCCAGGTGGCCAAGAAGGCCAACAGCATCCTGGCCTGCATCAGGAATACCATCAAGACCATGCAGGTCATTCTTTCCCTACACTCATTTCTGATTAGGTTGCACCTTGTGTACTGTGTCCAGTTCTGGGCCCCTCAGTTCAAAAAAAAAAAAGATGTTGAAGTGCTTGGACATGTCCAGAGAAGGGTAACAAGACTGGTGAGGGGGCCTGGAGCCTCACCTCGGCTATGAGGAGCAACTGAGGGAGCTGGGGTTGTTCAGCCCAGAGAAAAGGAGGATCAGGGGAGACCTTATTGCTCTCTACAACTACCTGAAAGAGGCTGTAGCCAGGCGGGGATTGGTCTCTTCTCCCAGACAATCAGCGACAGAAAAAGAGGACACAACCTCAAACTGTGCCAGGGCAGGTTTAGGCTGGACATAAGGAAGAAGTTCTACACAGCAAGAGTGATTGTGCAGGGACAGGCAGTCTGGGGAGGTGGTGGAGTCACCGTCCCTGGAAGTGTTTAAAATGAGACTGGATGATTTAGTTAATTAGAAGGGTTAGGTGAGAGGTTGGACTCGATGATCCTAGAGGTCTTTTCTAACCTGGTTAATTCTGTACTGCAATATCTAAGAAATTACTTCCCACTCTGATGTGGTGGAGCACATAGCATCTTAAAGAGAATCTGTTTAGCCTCCTCCCACCTAACAAGCAACCAGCCTCACAGAGCCTAACACAGCTCAACCACTAACCAAGTGACTAAACAGACTTAAATAACATCCTACCGAAGAAATGTGTATGAGCAGAGCTGAGTTTATAGGCAACCTTAGAATGGTTTTTAGACCCTGCTCTCACTGCAATACTCATACAGAAAATTTCTTAAATCAGATATGGCAGAACTACTAATAATCCATTTGCACTCTGGGTGAGCTTGGCTAATGAATTCAAATGAGAGCAGAAGCAAGCCACAGACTGCCAGTTTTTTAATATCCTCACATTTTCTAGTAATGGTGGAATTGTAATTAATGTTTACTTTGTTGTGCATTTTATTGTTGAGTATTTAAAGTCCTCTGGGATACCTTTGGGATATACAGCACTATATAAATGTAAGTTGTTATCAAATAACGATCACCAGCCCTTTAAACTGTACAACAGCAACCTGATTATACTTAACCAAGCTACAGCTCTCGTAAAAAATTGTTATATATCATCTAAATTAGAAACATTTTTCTGCAGTTCAAAAAATCTGAAGTTTTTTTGCATTGAGCATGCAGGTGCAACTTTCTTTCCATTGGCTCAACAGAGGAGCCCCTTGATTGCTGAAGTCTTGGGAATTTTCTGTCCATATGGGGATTTCTGAAGACTCATGGTGATCCTGATAGAGCAGAGGTGAAGCTTTTCAGCTGCACAGGCCAAGTGCTGAGGCTGTGAGCACAAAGTTGACCAGAAGATTGGCTTTGAGTGAAAGAGAATGGGAAAATATTTTATCATCATTTGGTTATGTTGGAAAGTCTTTTATTGTTCTAGTAAATACCATGGACTAGATAATCCCTTCCAGCCCCTGACATTCTGTGTTTCAGTACCCAGAGCCATCGTACTGAAATCAGAGTGGAGAAATAAGATGCTTGTTAAATAGCTTCTATATGTCTGAAGCAGTAAAATTAAGATTTGTTTTGTTCCCCAAAATCATTTGATGAAGCCTACTCACCTTTACCTCCAGTATTTCTCCCAAAGCATCTATAAAGAGCATTTTGTGGATATCATCAGCTATACCTAAGCTGAATGGCTCAATTTAGCACAGAGATCCCCCAGCTTACACTGCACAAGTTAACATGGTGCTGGTACTGTCAATTGGGCACACTGGAGAACTAGAAGGCAGCAACTAACCCTTCCTCCCTGTGGTGAAAAGTCTGATGTCCTCCTCTTGTATGATACATCCACAGAGACGTTGTCAC
Organism: Psilopogon haemacephalus; assembly: GCA_013396835.1. Taxonomy (NCBI): domain Eukaryota; kingdom Metazoa; phylum Chordata; class Aves; order Piciformes; family Megalaimidae; genus Psilopogon; species Psilopogon haemacephalus. The sequence goes on from VWZI01006849.1 coordinate 447,016, forward strand.
TGAAATACATATACTGAGTCTTGCACATGAAACAGTCCATGCAACAGTAACAGATATTTTAGGATTCAGTAGATTCTGGGAGCGCTGTAGCCAGACACTTCAAAATGCCCGAAACATGTGATCAGCACAGTAAAGCAACATTCTATACTCAAACTCTTGTAGAAGATTATTTGCTTGACATTGAACCATTAGAAAGCACCTTTTCAAGCTCTGAGTCCACTGGGGAAAGAGCTAGTTTAGCTGAAAGTCTAGCACATGAAAACATGATGCTAGGACTTTAGGTTAGGAAAAAAAAAAAATCTTGCTTTTGCTCTCTCCTAATAATTACCATGAGACTGAGAGAGTGGGATGTGAGTGGAAGCATGTCTTTTCCACATGACCTCTGCCAAGTCATTTCCCTTGCTTCAGATTTCTCATCTGTGGAATAGGGGAAATGGCATTAACCTCGTTACTGATGAATAGTGTTGTAGATGGGTCTACATCATATCTCAATGATAATAGATCATCTTGTGGAACTTAGAGTATCAGTAATAAGAAATAAATTCATCCTGGAGTCAATGACCTGCTGGCAAGCAATATCTAACCCAACTTAAATTCAGCCAAGAACATCCATCTCAGGATTCCTCCATCAGAGATGGATAGAATGTTCTGCTAGTAATAAAGGCCCAATAGGAGCTGAAACACATCTCTGTGCTGACTACAATGGCAGACTCGCATAGACTCATAGATCCATAATACAGTAATGGTTGGAAGGGACCTCATCCTGCCCCATCCAGGATGACCTAAGGCAAGCCGCACTGGAATACAGCCAGACAGGTCTCAAAATCCTCTAAAGAACAACTCCACAACCTTTCTGGGCAGCCTGCTCCAGTGCCTTGTCACTGCAAGGAAGTGCAGTGACCACACACTGAGGTGGAACATTGAACTTTTCCATGTTCCAATTTGTGTCCATTGCTTCTTGCTCTGTCACAAGGCACTGCCTGCCAATGTTCAAAATCTAGTGACTTGAGAAAATTGCCTAGAATGAACCTGGAGCCACAACCTTGATTTTAACCAGTTCTCAATTCTTCTTAATTATTTTATTTTACATTTTATTTTCCCTCTCCTCCTCAAAAAAACCCCAAAGTAGAACAAACGTAAAATTTAAGCCTTTATCTGAAATTCCCTTATTTTCTTGTCTGGTCAAAATATTTTTTAATTGAAAAAAAATAGAGTGGTTTGATGGCTGTATAGAAAGTTTACTAAAAAAAAAAAAAAACAAACCCAAAACTTTGGAAAACAACTTCAACAATTTCCCCTAACATAAGTATAAACATTTTGTTTCAAGGCTGATATTTCAAAACAAAAATGTTCAGCTTCCATATATATATTGTTCATTTTCATCTTAAGTGAAAATAAATGAAGTGAGCAAAGACTGCAAATCTTTAAGAATGGGATGTTAATTCTCTAAGATGTGGGCTAAGAGCACACTAGCAGAAGATCTCTCTCTAGCAACGCAAATAATAACAATAACATGATATAGATCTTCCACAGATACTTAATGATTTCAGTGGCTCTCAGCCAACTTTCACCAGCTAAGAATCTAGGACAGATGAACAAGCTGAAATCTGTGAGAAAGCAAGGCATGGATTTCTTGAGTTCTCAGCACCCAAATGACTCTTCCTGTCTTCAGGCCATTTCTTGCTGTCAGGATGGAAGCGAAAATTTAGTAAATTAACAAGAAGCAATAGTGCTTAGGGATACTTGCCACACCGCAGAGCTCCATACACACGAGCTAACTTGGATTTTAAAGTGTTACCCACTGATCCTGCCTACTTGCTGGAGCATACTGTCTGTAGGATTTGTCCTCTGCAGAAGGTGGTGGATGGTCACACCTATACACATGCACAGTTTTCCCTAGAAGTACCAGTCTGGGGCTGCCTGAGCTGTCTGAAAGCACTGATTTCTATTCAGTGCATGTCTCTCCACAACATGGTGGCCAAAGTGCATGGGATGCTGTCCATCAGTCACGTCACAACACACCCTGACACGGCCTTCCAAATCCTTCTACCCAACTGGTAAGTCAGGCGTGATATCCTGAGGTGGGAAAAAGGTCTGGGAGGTGTGGGGAAGAAGGTGGATGATGGCAAGTGATGGTACAAGATCCCTATTGTTGTTTCAGTGGAAAGGACACCGCATGTCATAACGAATTCCTGTTAATTTGCACCAGCAGTACAGTTAGACTGAGACCAGCAAGCAACAATGACAAACAGCACTTGCAAGATCACATAATGAGGGGACAAGGCTGCTTCACTGGAGCCGCTTCACTCAATTAGTGGACAAGGCTTTTAATGCTGCTATGCACAACCAAAGCAATTTTGATTACTTAGCTTCTGACTCATTCTAAATGGAGACTTAGCTCTGAAATGTTGGTGTTGGATTTTCTTTTTAGGTGGGTTTTTTTCTTTTTTTTGGCTTGTTGTTGTGAGTTTTTCATAATATAATTTATCTACAGAGTATTTAAATGGTAAAAATCTATCTGAAAGCTAATATATCTATATTAGCCTCTGTCAGTCCCCAAGTAATGCTGAAATATACTTAAAAAAATAAATTCAAATACTATCTCTTCTAGCAAATGAAACCAGTGCAGAAATAGCAAACAATCCACACTAGGACAAAGGCAAGGACCAAATTTTGCTCTTATTTACTGCCATTTTACTATGAAACTTTGGAAAGGGATTTTGATAAAACAGTGACCTTCATGATAGTATACTTAGGGCAGCAGCACGCTCTCCTCACATCTTCTTGTACTAGGTTTACAATTAATGATTTCATTGCTTTTGTTGGCCAAAGACCAGAACTGCATTACCTCCTCAGTAGTACATAATCTTTTGTGTGTTTTGAGGGTTCAGATATTCATGTTTAAGAAGCATGATCTGACGTCAAGAAAGCCAAAAACCTGAGCAAACTTTATTAATGTTCATCTACAGTTTGAGTAATTTCTGCAAGCTTATGTCAAAAAACTTAGTTTTCACTAGTGAGACTGAAGTTGTACAAACAACTGTGTTTAAGGATACTTTTGCTGGGCAAAATAAGGTGCTACCAACTGTTTAGAAGTAGATTCCATGAACAAGACACTGTTGCCAAACTCCCCTTACCATTTTCTTAGGGATTGAAGTATTGACCAAGATCAGGATGACTTGAATATAAATTCAATATTATTTGGAGCGAGGATCAGTGTGCACACCATATCCTAATAACCGTCATAACCAATAGTACATCAGGATCTACTTACCAGCCTCTCCAACTGAAGGTCTATGTAAGTACTTAACATATTCCTTGGCACAGGGAGCAGAAATCAGTTATCTGTTTTCACAGGGATTAGCTCACTCACAAACCTACAGGATTCCATTTCTCCCTCAAGGAAGTTGTATTCACAAGTGCATGTCTATATAGATTAAGAACAAAATGTAAGAAAAGGAAAAACTACACTCAAGACAATTCTTTAGGTTAGGAGAGAGAATAAAAATATGTATCTTCTATGTGCCCATAAGCAGTAGGCTGTACGGTTACTGAGTCATCTTGGAAATAATTTTCATGTTCAGATTTTTATTTTCATCTTTATTTTGGCTGAAATTATCAGATTCAACCCAAGTTTCTGAAGAACTTCAGCTGCTTTGAAAATTAATTTTGGGATGCATAAATGTTTCTGTGGGGGGAAAAAAAACCCCCACCAAACCAAAACAAACACTCCAAACACCTCTAGCTGAATATGAAACATTTCAGTACTTCATCAGCATTTCTTACCAGTGGGTGGAGTGGATGGAGATGGGGGTGGGAGTGGTGTGCAGTTCAGAGAAAGCGTTTCCTTATCAAAAAGTCAAAAGAGATTGTTTATCTTTCATACTTCTCCCTTATCGTATCTAGCACAAAGTTAGATTTTTTGACCGGCCTTTAAAGCATCTGGTTCTGTAGCAGGGTACCCAAACCAATACACCAAACATTTGATACATTAAGGATGCAGCGTAGATGTAGGCTTTGCTTAGAGCACAGAACCAGGAACATTTGAAACTGCCTCATTCCTCAGCTGCAGTACAGCTATGTATGTATAATTTATTGAAGATTTGACTCGGCAGGGTAGCTGCATGCAATCAGCAGATTGTTTTTGTGAAGGTTCCCCTCCTCTTGCCCCTCAGATTTTAACTGTCAGTATAGTGGCCTTTAGAATTTGTTTTCGTAATACCATAAGCAATTTGAACATGTATTATTATGTACTAATCATTGCTTGTCCAACTCCTTTTGGGTCTTACAGATGACAGCAGAGAACAAGAAATGCAATTTAGTTAGAACTTCAAAGCAGTGTTTCATTATCCAAACTGGGGCTCTTTTATGACTCTCTATTTGGTTCTAAAAGCGAAAGGAAACTAGTCACTTAAATGTGTTCAAATTTCCACCCAACTCCTCCAGCTGTCAAAGGAGGGGCTTTATGACAATAGATTGGCTGATCTTGAGATCAGTCACAGGTAGAGATATATTTACTATCCTTAGTCACAATATTGCTTACATTCACATGAATTAAATATTGCCTAAATCCTGCCTCTGAATATTTCTAAACTTTAAAAAGATAGATACCTATATGAGATGGATATGAAATTCAAATATTTATATAGTGGGAGGAACAAAAATACCCAACTCAATCACATCTGAACTCTATGAAAACTGGATCTTTCAATATTTGATGTCATCCTGTGGACTTGTGTATACAATGAAACAGTCCTGAAAAAGTAATGCAGATCAGTTCCACTCCACTCTCATCTTTATTCCTTATTAGCAGCATCTTCATACAGCTTAGCTTTGATTCTGAAGTGTATTAAGCTAGACTCCACAAGGCAGTTTTAGTGGTGAAGCAGAGAGCCCACAACAGGAACTACTGCACAACAGCACTGTGCTTCAGCGCAGAGCCAAGCATGTTCAGAGAAATGCCTGACAAACATGCTTGGGTTTAACATGCTACTGGGTGCTTGATGAAGACTTAGAGTGAAAAATTTGATGCTGTACGTTGTGCAATGGTCACATTACTCTAGGTATTCAGAAAAGTTTATTTAGAAATCAACATCCACAGACTGACCACATTCCATATTTGAAACTTAAATCTTTGTTTTGAAAGCCCCTATACCACAGACAGTGGGGACAGTAGGCCTGGTGCGATGGGCTTCCACTTCTCACATAATGGTAACTCGCACACTCGGGGGACAGTTGTACATATGTTTTTGAACTAAAACTCTAACCTGGCATGATTAATTTTGGCCTTAGCTTTGTCAAAATATTGGAGTCCATATGGCACCAAGCAAACAATTCTACGTTTGTTTTAAATCCCTATGTGTTTTTCTTGTCTATTCCCTTCTCTTCTACCACACACACTGGCAGCCTCTACCAATACGCCAAATGCCAAATCAACCCTGCAAGCTGGCTGGCACAAGTACTCTACAATACTGGCACAGGCTTCCTTTACAGGGGAAACCCTGTGACACATCCAAGCATCTCTGCTTAGCAGCTTAGGAACCTGTCTACCCCAGTCATCAGCAACAGGGCATCTTAATGTGAATGTGAACATGCTGCCCATTTCATTACACCTAAACCATGTGTAAACAAGACTTTACATCAGTGCATTGACTGACCACCACCCCCCCACCCCTGAAAAGAAAAAAAGGCAATCAGTGCCTTATAGCATGTCAGAATCCAGTAAGAAAAGAGAAGATCTGTTGTGGAAAGAGGATGCAAATCACTGCAATGACAACAAGAATAAAAAACAAACAAACAAAATCACTGATACATCACTCAAGTGAGATGAGCATACTCCTGCAACTGAAACACAGACCTGAGAGATGGTCCAGAGAAGGGCAACAAACATTATCAGGGGCTCGAACACCTCTGCTATGAGAGTAGGTTGAGGGAGTTGGGGTTATTCAGCTTGGAGAACAGAACAGCTCCAGGGAGACTTAACAGCAGCTTTCCAATACCTGAAAGGGTCCTACAAGAAGGTTGCAGATGGACTGTTTCCAAAGGCCTGGAGTCATAGAACAAGGGGCAGTGGTTTGAGATCACATGAGATTTGGACCAGAAGGCTGGACAAGTTCTTTACCATGAGGGTATTGGAACACTGGAATGGGTTGCCCAGGGAAGTAGTTGAGACTCCTGAAGACCTTCAAGGTCACGCTTGACAAGGCTCTAAGAAAGCTGATCTAGTGAAGGATGTCCCTGTTCACTGCAGGGGTGTTGGACCTTTGGAGATCCCTTCCAACCCAAATCACTCTATGATTATATAATATCAAAGATTTAGCTGACCCTTATCAGGATTCTAATTAGTACTTGGGGCTCAAATGCTAAATTATTCCCTTGGTGCCCTTCCTGGTTTTTTCTTATGTATGTACCTCTAGCCCACGGCACAACTTCAACTTTATTTTTTAAATATACACGTGTTTACAAGTTCTTGTCAGATATTCAGTGCATAAGACAGCAGGCTCCTTAAATAAGCAGACAAGTAATATTATTTTTAGATAAAGACTCAGAACAAGCATTGGAAGTCAAGCACACTGTACTGAATGACAGGTGAATGCACCCTCTAGTTAATTTTCCATGTTTTTTACATTAAGTTTATGGCCATAGATGAATTTCAGCTCCTAGAGTGTTCTGCAGCTACAGGAACTATGCTTCCAGACAGCCCTGATGACCAGACCAAAATAACACATCTTTTTCACTCTTAGCAGGAAATGGCAAGTATATAATCCATGACAGACTTTTGAGAGAATTGTGGAGCATTTCTGAGAAAGACTAATTTCTTGGGCTGTGTTGTGCTACAGAGCCCAGGCTGGACAAGCCTCCACTTGTTCAGAGGTGCTCAAGTCAGCCCAACGTCTGCAAACTAAGAACAACCCTACGCACTGTGATTCCCTTAAGACTTGGCGAGGAGCCCAGAGGACCAGGTGAACACACCAGCAATAGCTCAAGATGCTGAACACAGCTTGCAAAGTTTGACACTATCTGGAGCTCCCAAAGTGCTGGAAGCTCCCGGCTAAGGCATGCCACCTTGCTGCAGTCCAACTGAGAACTGGTAAGAAGAACAGGTAGCAATAAGTAAATTACTTGATTACTCCCTGCCGCAGCATGTGATGGCCAACGGAGGTTACTTGATAACAAAGCTGAAAACCTTCCTCTGCCAAAGCCTCAAAGAAAAAGGGGGAAACTGGTTGACGAGACACTCGTCTCTCTGCCTCTTCCCACTTTACTAAGTTTCTGTCGGAGCAGCAACTCCACCTAACAAATGAAACTTTAACAACAGTAAAACAAGCTAATAGCTTTGCATGCCAGGGGGCTAATGTGGTGGGCCATTTAACGCTGCACTAAATAGCCCTGGTTTGATTCTCTTTGCCAAGTGCTGAACTGAGAATTGCAACTGCAGGAGCAGTTCTTAATTCATTAGTTAAAGGGGGTCATTGCTCATAGGGTGGGGAAGAGGAAGGGAGAGAGGAAAAATATCAGACGACTCTAAACATTCGAAGCTGACAGAAGGTTGCACTCTTGAGAGACGCAGTATTTAGCTCAAAGCCTGACAAAGCTCTGCAGCTGGGAGGCCTGTGGTGGTTTTACTCAACACTAAAAAGTTGCCATAAGACACTTGTAACCTGTATAATAGGCTTGGTGGGAACAGGGAAGCTGGGAATGAAAGGAAGGTGAAAACATCTTGCTAATAACACTGTGGTTTTGTCTCAACTGGCCCTCAAAACTGCACACTATGCAGGGCTGCCAGCACAGAAAAGCAACAGAAAAACAAATAAACTGTCTTGATATCTGCACGCTTCCTAAAAATCAAACCCCCAAACCAGACCTGATTGCAAAGGAGATCACTTAAAAACTTAAAATGACACAACAAAACAAGTGCAAATTTACAAGGCACCTCTGCAAAGAAAGAGCTTTATTCCTGAATGTCAGAACCCTAAAACAACTGTTTTCTCTAATTTCTGCCATCACTCAGATTGGCCTTGAATTACCTCCTGATAGGCCTCCCATGTGCTTGCAGATGAGAGAGTGTAATGGGGATCTGTTAATTAACTAGAAGCAAAGTTGCACGGTGGGGATCAAACACTGGATGCGTCCTAAAACTCCCACAGAGAAGATGAAATGCAGCGCAAACTTTAAAGACTTCCCGTCATTAGCCAAGACCTTGGCTGCTCCTGGCCCAGACCCCTCCTGTTTCAGAGAACAATGAGGACAATGATGGCAGAAACGAAATAGTGCAGCAAGGAACAAAAGAATTAGCTATTTACCCACAGAGAGAGAAAGGAAAAGAGGAGAGGGGGGGAAGGGGTAAGGGAACTTGCTTTTTTTTCCTAGGGTTTCTGTCTACTTTTAATTAATTTACAGCTGCCAGGGACTAGCAGACAGGGCATACCCAGGAGCATTGTGTTGGAGTGTGGTGTTAATACATGTAACATCTACTGTTTACTCCCAGGCAGGATGGAGAAGTAGCTAGGGCAGAGGGGCAGTAGAGACGGAGGAGAGAAGATCTTCCCTATTTACAGCTACTTGGAAGAGATAGGCAGAAAGAGGTAAAAAGGTTATGCTTATTCCCAACTTCTATGAAGCCACTTCCATGTGAGGTATCGTTGTTCTTTAAAAGAGCTCCAAGGAGGGTATAGATCACGGTGAGCAAGACTGCACCAAGCGCTACAATGAAAAAGGATGACACTAGGACAGCAACCCAGGTGGGGTAACAGTACTGCACTGACAGCTCACCAGAAAATGAAGGGCCAGGTACTGCTTCCCCCAGTAACCCCAGATCAACGGAGGAGATCATAGAGTGGAGACCAACAGCCAAACACATTGCTCTGCAGAAATAGCCAGTTACATTTCACTGTATTTCCAAAGCATTCTGAGCTAGTAAGCCTGGTGTGGCAGCAAAGATAATTAGGGCAGGTAGTGTACTGCATTGCCACAATGGCACCAGCTGCCAGCTTCTTCAGTGGTTCAGTAGATACTTACTGCTCCTGACTTCACGAAGCTGAAGAGCTAGATGTGACTTAACTATGGCTATCCCTCAGACACAGGCATGGCATCAGACTCAGACCTTCCTGGGAAGGCAACTGAACTCAAGATAAAATACCCTAGAACACCCAAGCTGCCATTGTAAACCTACATTTAAGGGACTGACTTGAACATGAAATGGTAATTTGCTTTACCTTGCCCTTAATGTAAAAAAGCTTTGTCAGATAGCTATTTAAGAAGCCTAAACCCTAGCATACCAAAGCAACATTGCATTTCCATTGCAAGTGTAGAAGAAATGCACAGAGAAGTCACAATGCTCAAAGAGTTCTGCATGAAAAATCCACAGTTCCACCTACAAAACCAAGACCTCAGAGAAGATGATGATGATGAGTGCAGACAGAAACTGAAATGAATGGAGTAATTTTCCTGGTAGGAGCTTTATAAATGTCTGCTTGGGCTCTTGTCTCCTTTGCAGAAACAACTGAAGAAACAGAGGATCCACTGAAAAACTTAAGTCTGCAGCTGATCAGGTCTGTTCTCAGGTTAGACACCGGCCTTAGGCAGCAGCGATTGCAGTCTGTATTTTGCACATGACTGCTTTTGATAGGGAACAGGAACAGAAACTAAGGAGTCCTAAAAGCTGGACATGAGCCCAAAGTGAGGATGAAGCATTTACAGTATTTTCTGGTTGCTCAAAAAAAAAATGGTGAGGGAGGTGTGAGGTAAGATCAAACAATACTATTTTATAGGTTTCAAAACTAAGAAGCATAAATGTTTGGTTTCTAGGATACTTGTTCAGAAGAATCAGCATGTGTTTCACAGTTCACCAAGAGAGAGAAAACCTCCTAGGCTTGCAGTTAACAAGAGAAAAAAATCAAAATAAATGAAAAATCGTAAACCCTATTGCCCATCAGTAATACTTGACCTCGAAGGAGAAAAGCCCAGAAAACTTCCCTGAAATTTTGTACAGTGCACCAGACTTAACCCAACACGGAAGAAGGGCAGGGGATGGTGAAGGAACATTCTTTGATACCATTACTAGTGCTCCAGCCACATCCTACATTGGCTACCTTCAGAGATAGGAAATAAATGTAAGGTGCCAAAGGAGTGGGGAACTTTATATCCTATTTGGATGCACTAAAGCCTTCAAAGGGGAAAGCGATGTGTTTTTCCAGAAGCACCTCATTCCAGTGCCTGAGAGCTGTCATGTAACAGGCACCAATCTCTAGTGTTGCCCACATATCAGTCAAACCTAACCAAATTATCTAAGGAGCACATCTCATTTCATGCCACTCTTCTGTCTTCCAGAAGTTCTTGCTTCTTCCTCCCAGCATTACATGTCATTATTTCAAGAGCACTGCTGTTCAGTGTGTGATTACGCTGTCCTCCATCAGTGAAGTCCAGATACCCACCTGGCACCCCAAGGATGACCGTATCATTCGCGTCTCTGGCCCAACACAGCCCACAGCACTACAGCACTCCAAGTGCTGCATAAGCACCCAGCACACCCCTCCTCACTGCTCTCCTTTGAAGCAGTGCTCCTCTTTACATTTTGCAGTGACACATGCATCATTTGCTGCATCTTTAGTCAGCTGGGAAAGCTTGTGGCAAAGCTGGAAACTGAGCCTCGGCTCCAGATTAGCATTACCGGGGTGTTCCTACTCTTCTTCGCAAATGGGGTTCCTGTGTATGTTTACAAGCTAGCGTCTCTCTTCTTTAGAACTACTGCAAGTAATAGGAGGGATTGAACGACTTGGCAGAGCAGCCAGGAGGTCACTTTGGGTCAGAGCTGAAGCACGTTAAGATAGCAGTTGGCAGTAAACCTGCTTACAAGCGTTGTCTTTTTGGGAAAACAGACATCATTGATTTCAGACATCATCGATTTCAAGAGCAAGCATCACCACCCCCTGCTGTCTGACTTAGAACCAAGTCTCGCTCATGTTGTTTATGCAGCACCACCTCTTTGGACCTTTCCTTTTCAAATGGAAAGAATCGTTTCAACTTTTACCAGGCAGAGAATAAAAGGGCACTGATTTTATGAAATGTGTCCAAATCTAAAGCAGAACACATAGGATTGTAGCTTTAAAAGGGGGAAAGTGCTCTAACATGGGGCAAATTTGTGATTAATCCTCATGAAAAGGTCTGAAGTGCAAAATAAGTCTCAGTTGTAAATGCTCTGGTTTTATGTGCTCCTGACAGCAAAATGCCTGTGTTAGAATAAGTGATTTTTTAAAAAATATGGTTTATTAATTCATTTGGCTTATATCACTGAGAGGAAATCATCCCATCACAAAAATCTGCCAAAAAGGTTCAGTTATTATTAGCCTCTAAGATGCAAGCTAATTGCTTTCTGTGTTTTTCAATGAAACCAGCTGAGATCCTGAGGTTCACAAAAAGGATACTGCACATGCTCAAAAATTCTCCTGTCCTGGAGAATTTTAATTACACATTTGACATCAGTGTTCCCCAGTGTAAGAGTCATAGTGTTTGTTAGGCTCACATCATACCAAGACTCCCAGCAAGCCTGTAACTCTGGGCACATCATTAGTCTTGCTGCAGTTAGAAGGATTGTGCAGATACGTAAACTAAGACATGAAATTGCCAAGCCTTTGCAAAATTAGAGCCAGACTACAGACCTTGTCACAACTGCCCAAAATTAAACTCATTTGAAAAAAAAAAAAACTAAAATCCCAAAACAAAGAAATTTCCTGGGGAAATCCCTGGGTCTCCATTCTCTAAGACAGTATCAAAATAGATAGCCAAAGACTATAGTACTGCAACAATCTTTCTAGTCTTATCTATCACCCTCTTCCTTAAAGTTTGTTCAAGTTTGGAAGTAGTCAAAAAATGTTACTTGAACTCTCCTACAGCCTAGTATCTCTCTGCTGCCAGCAGAATTTCTTTGGACTACAGCGTCTAGTTGGTCCAGTTTGGGCAGTGGTTTTGGTTTTTGGCTTTTGTGGTTTTTTGGTTTATTTTTGTGGGTGTTGGGTTTTTGTGGTTTTTTGGTGTTTGTTGGGTTTGTTTGTTTGTTTGTTTTCCTGGAAGTAGGAAGAGATGAAGCAAGCTTGATGCTATGTCAAGGACTGAAATTGGACTGAAATTCAGCAAGTTGACTCAGCTTAGGGTATGGTCAAATGAGCAACAGATCAAGCTCAGGTGAAAGGGGTTGGAAGTGACCTCTGCTGATCATCTAGTCCAATTCCCCTGCCAGAGCAGAATCACCTTGAGCACATTGCACAGCATAGTGTCCAGGCAGGCTTTGAATGACTCCAGAGGCAGAGACTTCATCACCTCTCTGTCAGCCCACCTCAGTGTTCCATCATCCTCAATGTAAAGATGTTCTTCCTCTTTGCTTGAGCAACATACAGAGAAATGAGTGGCATTCACAAGAGTAATAGAAATCTATTTCACTCTATAAAACCAGCAGTAAATAGATCTCCTTCCATCTGTAACAGGCTGCTTTGGAAGACAGCATTTCCTTTCACTTTGTATCTTAAGCCAAAGCAGTGCTATGAAGGTACCAGTATCAGAACAGTGTGCTTTATTTTCCCATAGCACAGACAGGAATAGGCTGAGCTTTCACCTAAGTTTTAATATGACCCATATCAACCCCTTATGTTTCAAACATAAAAAACTAAATAACAAAAATTTCCTTAGAGGTGAGCAAATCATATAGAGGTCCAGATTTCAGACTGACAGTTTTGCCTTGCTTTCTCTCCCCTCAAAAGGTCCTTTCAACCAAGTATATTGCTCAAGAAAGTTTCTAATTGTTCAAAACAAATAAACAAATCTGTTTTCTGACTACTTGACAATACTGCTTATAAAATATTGCCAAGCTTTTGCTTCAGCTCCATGTGGGCCTAGAACTAAATACAAACTCCAGTTTTCAGAATGGTCAGTGTCCGTGACCTCAACCCCTTGCTAAGGTGAACGTACACAGGAATGTCAAGAACCCGCGGATATATGCTTTGTGTGTATTTCTTGTATGGGGTACACAGAGCATTGCATAACTTTAGTGACTTGCCCAGAATCTTAGTCTTCACTTGTGCATCATTGTTATTGCACTGCTGAAACACACCAACCAACCCCAAACCACCAAACCCACTTACTAGCACAGGGAGAGACTATTAAAGGCAGAGGTCTCTCATATAAGCACAACATGTGATCGGATAATATTGTCTGGATTAGCAGCTTTATAACCTAGCCAAGCCCCAGGGCTACAACTGTCTGGTTGCGTTAAACTGAAATCACCTGCAAAACCTCACAGTGAATGAGCCCCTGGAAGTGTCTAATCTGCTAGTTCACACTTGCAAGTGAGAGCAGAACTCAGCAATGGTGAAGAGGTGAACAAACATCACAGCGCAAGATTTGCTGATTAACGGTTCTAATACTGCTTCAAAAAGGAAATATCTTTTCATTGCTTTTGGCTCTTATTCCAAATAATACATTATAAGAAGAAGCTGAAATTCACATTACCAGCTACTACCAATTTGCTCGTGTACAAAACTCTGGATTTCATTAGTTTTGATGTAGAAAATTAGAGATCTCTTCTAAAGCTGTAGGAGAAACCAGATTAGAGAAACATTCCTCTGATTCCTGTTGGCTCCAACTCTGTTAGCCATTTGGAGGTTCCCAATCTACATTATGACCTTAAAGAGAAACTTCCCAAATTAATCTACTTGGTCATGCTTCAATAATTTTCTCTTAATCCTTCGCTAGAGGAACAATTATTCCACAAGCATTTCTCTGTCTAGTATTTGGGGGGTTTGCTCCACGGGACTTGTACAGCCTTACAGTCTATCATGCAACTCAGAAAGGAATAGACATTTTAATCTCTGACCAGTTCTCACTTAAGGCTCCCACTTCTGCCTATAGAGTCTCTCCTGCTCACATGATGTATATAATGATTACTCTCCACCAGCTGCTGTACATCAGGATTTACCAGGAGTTCTACCAAAGAAGACCTGAGAGTTGATGGATGAAATGACAGTCAGGTTACACTGATAAAGAGCAAGCCGCAGATATGGAGCTCAAAATTCTGTGGTCCTGCAGATTGCCTAGAAGATTGAGGTTCTGTGAGTTTATTTCCTAATTCTATATGCTGACCTAAAAAAGAAATAACCTAGGGCACATAAGGAAAGACCCGAATTTTAGGACAGCATGAAGAGAGTGAGCTATCTCTTCCTCTTTGGTGTATAGATGAGCTTAAAAAGAAAATTTTTATGTAAAATCATCAATGAAGTTGTGGATGGACACCTGCACTCATCAGGTGAAGTTTTGTTATATACTATTAGAAAAGCTCTGCTAAAGATCCAATTTAAGAAGTCAATAATTAAAAAGAAAGTGACCTTTTGAAACCTACTCAGGTACTACTGTGTGGGAATTAGTGGTACTATTTTTACTGGTGATGTCTGCAGACCTTCAGCTTCTCTAGGCTGGAATATGCAAGTGGGAAAGAACTTTTAACTAAATTAATTTCCATGCAAAATTTAGAGACAATCTGGAAGATTTTCTTAAAAAACTAACAATGAAATTTGAAATAAACTAAACTAATTGATTTTGGATTTTATCCACGTTGGAAGCTATTTTCTGATATAGTGGTGGGGAGAAATGTTCAACATAGATGACTACTACACATTTATACTAAAACTTTTTTTTTTTTTTTTTTGTTTAAAATTAATTTCCTGCCTGGAAAAGATTAAAATAATTTCCTTTTAAGAATGTTTCACTAGACTGCTGCTCTATCTATACTGCACTATCCAGTTGTGTGTTTGTATCATGACTTGCAAAAGCTTTTCAGAGCACTACTAAATGTACTTAGAACAGATGGGGAAAGGTGATACATGCCATTTTGTCGGCACAGACACACTGATTCTGACGCAAAAACTGACATAGGAATATATTGATTTTCCATACATTTCCATATGCTTAAATAGCTTGAGCCTGGATGTTACTGAAGCATTTAAGACAACATTGCCATTTAAACTTTGATTTCTCCATTTATTTTCTTGTTACCAGAATCAGTATGTCATTCCAAATAGATGCTTGGATAAACAGAAAAAGAGAAGAGAAATGTAAAATCAACCAGCATTGTCATCATCCAAGGAGAGGATTGCTAAATTATATAAGGCTTCTAGAATGCAAGCCATCACAGCTGCCTGGCTACTTCACCTCATATCTTCTGTTGAGATCTCCTTCCCTCAGGTCTGTATTTTCACAGACTCAATTTCTTATTCCTTAGAACAACAACCTCATATCCTCACCCTGGCCACTCGCTACCTTACTATAGCAGAAAGGGAAGGTCTCAAGCAAATAAGAAGCATTGGCCACTCTAGGTAAGAGTCACTCTCTCACTGCTGTGAGAAGTTCCATCATTGCCACTTGTATGCACACTCCCAACTTCACCAAAAGCAGTAGTGTTGTCATCTGCTTACAGCAAGCACTTTATTTTCTGTTCCATGGCTCAGTACTACTGTTTCTCTTCTGTGCTCTGTGTTTCTTACCTGAATTTTAGGAGGAAAACAACACGTCTCACCTATACTAGATAAGAACAATTCAGCTTAGGTCAATCTCACCTAGCAAAATCTTCAGCTAACTCTCTGGCTCAAATATGGCCTGAATTGTAGCTCAGTTGGATAACGTTGCAGAAACAGCATTATCCTCTGTTTAAAACAGAAAGAGTGATGTAGACAGATGGACAAGCTAATTCTATCTAAGCTCACCTTAACCATTATTCTCCAGAAATCACCCCAAAGAGAAAGACAGCAAGGATGTGGGCCAGTGGGTTCACAATCTAGCAAAAAAATCTAAGGGTTAGTTAAACCTGGTTAACTTTATCACTCAAAGTTACTGCTAGATACAAGAAATCTGGCATTTCAATGGCTTATAACTTGGGAGCTCAGTTTCCCACTGAGACAGTGGGAAGAATATTTTTAATAAAAGCAAAACAACTTATTTTTTCTCTCAGCTTAGGGACAGCTGAGCCATTTTGGCTGAAAATTTATTTTTTCTTTTTTTTTTTTTTTCCCCAAATGTCTGAGGCAAACACCCAAAATGGAAAATACCAGCCAAAACTGAAATCACTTGGCAAAGACATGAACAGCTGAAAAGAGTTTTAGGATGTAAAGCATCAAGCAATTTTCAACATAGACATAACTTCCCATACCTCCTATTGCTTATCTCCCCATATTCCTGCATGGTCCAGAGTGGTATACTCCTGTCCAGCACTTTTGACCCTTCACAGGGCAGTCGCAGTTCCCAGCTTATGGGGTAGGTTTTATTCCAAAGCTCCTACTATACAGGGCTGCTAAAATTCATGACAAGGTGAAGTAACTATCGATACGTAGGAGTTAGCAACAACTTCATACCTGTGAAAAGAAAGTTACAGGAAATTTATGAAAAGGTTACATGCTATTGGTACCCATACTAGAAGAAAGAGCTTGGCAACCCATAAAGCTATTTCCAGATGTGCCATCTTAAATAGTGATGAATGCGTCATGAGTTTTAAGAATACCTCCTTAGCATTTTATGTGCTTTTGGAAAAGTCCTGTAAAGAAAAATAAGCCAACATTCATCTACTAAAGAGGAGTCCTGGGGAGGAAAAGTGATTCTGGAATTAGGGATCTTCCTTTGAGCTACCTGACTTGGGACACTGTTGAAAAGGGGCTGCTGAGCTCAACAGACATAGAGCACAAGTCAGTGCAGGAAAGCCACCAGCACAAATTATCCAGCAACAGAAGCCAAACACAAACCCCAGGGCCAGGATTCAGCCTCCTGAACCCCACCTCTATTTGCAGTGTGTATATAACTATTACAAGTTCTGGTTAAAGAATAAGCTTCATTCTTACAGGTGATTGTTCACCTGGAGCAAATGTGGCTTACAATCGCTCTAGGAAAAGATTTGCTTTGATGAATTAGAATCATGTGGTTATTTCACTAGAAACAAAGAAGCAGAAAGCTGAAAAGAAAATACTTAATCTTTTTTCCCCCTCTTTTTAGATTCAGTGACATGAAAGTTCAAGACCTTTATTAATACATCAAAAGAGATTTCCCATGTTTGCATTGTTGAATTTTGAACAGAGAAATATTCTGGAGTGCATGCCAAATACTGTGTTAAGATAAAAAAGGAATTTAAGAAAAAGTTGACCATAACTGGAGTCCTTGGCTCCAGCCAAGTGCCTGTTGTTATGAAAGCAAGGTGCTCTGCACGATCTAATCATAGCACTAAACCTTGTTACAAGCCCTTTTACAGCTCCAATATCTGGGCTACATGGAAACACGCTGGAGAACCTCCTTGTACTATGAAATAAATGTCATTCTGACTGGCATCCTCTCTTCCAGTGAGTAATTTTCCTCCGCTGATAAATCAATACAGCAAAAACAAATGAGAGTGCACAATGGGCACATTGAGGATTACATTTTTATTCATTTCAGAGCCCCTGCAGCAGAGGGTTTTTTTAAACACAATAGCAGAAAATGATGCACTTGAACTGAGGAGAGGGGCCGGGGGAGGGGAAGTGGTGGTGTAGGACAGCATGCCTTAGAGAGGAATAGAGTAGGGGAAAAGAAAGAAAAAACAGGATAGGAAGAAAAATAAGCTCAGATTTTAGAATACAAGTCTAGATTTGTAAATGTCTTAAGTTCAAGGTGGTTTTGAGTCTAGTGAGTATTTAGTTTGGCTCATTGCTAAGTTATTGTTATTTGATACAGTAATAACAGTAATTTGGCTTGCTCCCCTTCCCTTTCTTTTAAAAATTGTGATATTAATTATTCTTTGTTTTGTATAAAGGAGTTGTCCTTACCACTTCCATCACAGCAGCTGTACACTTTCAGCACTGCCCACTGCCTAATAACAAAATAGAGATGCCAAAAAGTATGCTAGTAAGTATAGGGAAACACACCCAAATGCCTAGACTTCAGGGCTTCAGCTCAAGGAACTTGTCCAGTATCCAATGGGGATAGAAGAGACATTTTCAGTTACCTGCAACAGATTTTGACTCAACCCCCAAGGTAAGTGAGACTCAGCCTGGTCAATTAAGTTATGGATGTGTGGCTGTAAGACAAAGTTTCAATCTTTTGTATCTATGAAGCAAAACTGAAGAGAGCCACCCTGCTTTTTCTCCACAGAGTGTTCAGCCAGTGAGGGTGCAACCGTGGATTTACTGAGGTGCAAACCTACAGGCAAAACACCAAGATTTTGAGAAACTGCTTCAACAGATCTAAAATAGAAACCAAAGACATGAACAGCGTTGGTGAAACTCTCAGGCATCGGGTGTTAACCCATTGCAGGTTAAAGCCCAGATAAGACTGGAGATGCACCACACGTACAGGAAGCCTAGAACTAAGACAGCCGAGGAAGGGCTCAACTCCAGGTGTCACACATGACAGCATAACTCTGACTCCAACGTGACCCATATCAAGACCCAGAGAGCACAGTTGTTCTCCCTGAGGGACTACCAGCAAACATAAGCAGGGCATTCTTTTCACCACTGTATATCCACTAGAAATGGACCAAGGTGACAAAGTATTGCACATTTACTGCCATGTGACTGCTGGTTGGTGGCCACTTTCAGTAGTGCCATGGTCTAGGTTTCAACCAGCAACCTCAAGGTGAGAGGCTGTCGTATCTCATTACTAGTTCCCCATGCCTTATTAAATTTGAGTTCATTTGGTTCTCACTGTTAGTGATTCCTACAATGACCAGGCAGAAATTACACAGAAATGTGCCTTTCCCCTTCCTTTTCACATTTTCTCCCCTCCTTTTTTTTTTTTTTTTTTTTTTAAAAACCCACACCAACACAACACACCAGAAAGGCCGTAACACAACAGCAACATAATGCAAAGTGAAATCCTTTTACAACCCTAGGAAGGCCAAGATGTGTGCCAAATAAATGTAAGCAGACGTTATATCCTTTATAATCACAGCAAGATGAAGATGTGAACTGAATAAATGCTTTAAAAACATCATAGATTCTATTAGATGCAAAAGATTGAAGCGTTAGGCACCTTTTAGCTCAACTTTCATTTAATTTACTGCTTGCTGTACTGTAGTCTAAAGGGAGTGAAAAAATCCTCTCTCTAATTTTTTTTTCCTTTTCATGAGCTGACCAAGGAGATGAAATCTGGGTACTTTAATTACCATTCAGAGCCAAAGGCCTGGCCTTTGATATGGAAATCCCACTTCAACTCCAGCTTGCTGCTGCCTTTCCCTGTCCCCTTCTCTTTCCAATCTCCCAACATGAATTTTAAGTAGCCTTGTCAACACCTGACCATGAAAGCTAGCAGAAGCCTGTGCAGCTAAGTTGGTGCTGCTGGTAATGTATTTAGGTTTTTAAATTTTATTTTTTAGGAGGAAGTGAGAGGGGCAGGGGGGGAAGGTTGGAAATTGGACAAACCTAAGCAACTAGATATCAGAATCTTCTCACTCCTTGTCTGCACACAGTGTGGTCTGGCTACACACAGCAGCCCATATTAAAGGGTAAAAGAAAAAAAAAAAAGCAGGGTGGGAGGGGGTGGGGAAGAGGAGGAACGGATGAAAGCTGTCACGTACAGTTACCCTGTTATTGTCATCTGCCTGCTGCATGACTCCCAGCTTTGCTATAATTATTAATTGCACTTGTCAACTGTCATTAATTCCTCTTTAGCATCCCTGTCTTGGAGTAATTAGACAGAACAGCCTCACTGCACTCATTGTTTTGAGAGGCTTCTGAAAGAGCCCAACGGGCTCTGAAGAAACAACCATCATTAATACAATAGAGGACCTCAGCATTAACCCTTTCCAAGGTGCAGAAAATGGAAGCCATTGGCTCTCCTGTCTCAAGTTCCAGTTGGGCCTCTGTCTACATTTTCCTTACAAGAGCTCCCATCCAATGACTCAGAAGCAGCCGCAGGCTTCAGGTGGTTCAGCTTGGGGCACTCTGCTTGAGATGCTGCAAGGAGGCCTAGTTTTCCAAGAGTGAGGACGTGACACTGCCCAGCTGTTAAAGAAGACATGAACTTGTGCCTCATTCTGAAGAAGAAGGCATAAACCACCAGACTGTTTATAAAATTATCTTCACATTTTACCTCTTTCATTTAAGTTTATGGAGGTTCACAAAAAAAAAAAAAAAAAAAAAAAAAAGCAGCTGCAGGATGCTCCTTGATGCTCACTTTTCCCCCTTACAAGAATGAAGGGATGCAGAATGCTTCTTCTGACTATGACTGCCAAGACCCCACAGCACTGCTCTGCTATCTTTGCTCCCATACTAGCCACCCCCACAGGGCCCATCTCCTAACTCCATTATGCATTACAGCTGCTCAAAATTCTCACTCGCCAAATCCAGTATCCTCCACTGGTGTTTCACAGGTATAAACAATGACCACGAACTGCCTTAAGGCCTGGCACTTACTTGATGGCTGTGTGGATGATGTGTGGCAGGCAGCTGACTAGAAATCATAAAAGCTGATGTGTAGAAGAGGTAAGAAAGGCATAATAAAGAATATGAGCAAGGGACAGAACAACCAAATAGGATGACACTGCATTTGTACCATGAGTTTTGGGAACAAAACCGCACTTTCATTGGAAACATCACCCTGCTAATGTTGGGGAAACTGGAAGACAGAGGAAAATATGTATTCTTAACTTCAATTTACTCTGGAGCCTGACTATATAATGGTGGTTTAGAACAGAAACCAACACACAAATAACTGAACAAAACCCCAGAATCAAATAAAAGCCCCTATCAATACAATCCAAACACCACCACCACCAAACCAACCTGCTGGTGCAGAAGAAAATATCTCTGCAACCCTACTCTTACTTTACTGCTTGAATTTACCAAATTCTTTGGTTTTGTTTCACCTCTGCTGTTATCTAATCTACTCTTTTCATATTTTTTAAATTATAATGCTGCAATTCAAAGTTTTTAGAAAAAAGGAAAACTAACTAGGCAGCAGCCAGACATCATTTTACTGCTTGCTTGGGGACACTCCAAGGAGCTCCTGGGACAGACCTGCCTGGGGGTTTGGGAAGACCATACTGCACAATTGCACCCTCAGTCCTACAGCTGGGACTAGAGAACACAGACTTATTATTTATTCCCCTCTAAAATGCTGGAAAGACTTGTATTTGCACTAGACAAGCTGTTTTGCCAAAGCTGGTCACATCAAATAACATCTTCTAGCACCAGCATTCCTTTAACAATTTATTTTAACTAAAATTATATATTCCTGGTTTAAAAAAACAAAAAAATGAAAACCTTGCCTCATGAAAATGAGAAGGAACTTTCTTCAGCCTGCTAGCTTAACTGCAACAAGAGATCTTTGTGAAAAAAAAAAAATTTCCCCATTAAATTTTGCCTATCTTTTCAATGCTTATCCGACTGAGATCAAAGCCACAAATTAATGAAGCAAATATACTCTAAAAACAGGGTTTCAAAGTCATAAAATGTTAAAGAACCTTATTCAGAGCTTCACCTTCTTTGGATCTGGCTTAGTAGCTTGTGACTTACTGAAATAACAGAGAGCTTTGTATAAAGCCATGTGGAATGTATTTATAGTACATATAGAACCAAAAAAAATCTTTCATAAGCATATGCATCAGAATTTTGGCACTGTGCATCCTGCATCAGAAACAAGAATCTGGCCACAGATCTGATCAGCAAACACTCCTTTGCCTCTCACTATTGTGGCTGTAGTCAACCAAAGCAAAAATTAGTGATTTTTTTTTTTTATTTTTTTTTTTTCAAACTGAGGCCCAGTCCAGCTGCACATTAAGTACCATCACTGATTATATCCCTTCTGCATTTTTAAAAGATGGATTTCAATGGCCCACAAAACTAGCTCTGGCTTTTATAACAACTCAGCTGACAGACAAATCTTACTGTTACCTTATTAGTGAAAAGGTCTGTTAACCACCTTGAAATTTCACACAGGACCAACCTTACCTAAGGGTCAGGCTTAGTACAGGATATGCATATTATTACAAATATCCAAGAGATAGTGATACCAGATCATCAGGTAAATAAACCAACTAATTCTATTTTACTTTGCTAATGCCTGATGTTTATTTCACCTTATTACACAAATACAGTGTTTGGACATATGCAAACCAATTCTGACTGCTGGCAATGACACTGCCCTCGGATAAAGCTGGCTGAACTCTCTGATGCTTTCAGGTCTTCAGTGTGATTTGCTGAGACATTCCTGGGGTTTGGCCAGAAGCTACAGCATTAGCTTCCCATTATTTCAAAAAGGTGAAAACCAATAAGTGGTTAACAACCTCTTCAGTGTGAATTTACCTGCTTTCTGCAGTGAACTTCCATCACCAGCATTTTGATGCACAGTTGGGAAGTTTTGCCAATTTTGAAGTGCAACTCAACAGGCAGCAATTTATCAAATAGATTCAGCTGCAAATCCATGCATTCTTCCAACCCTTAATGCCTAAACCCTGTATGGGGGAATATTCCAAGTCATCCTGAGCCCACACTTTCTCCTCCATGCTTTTACAGATCACCTTAAAAAATAACACACCAGTATCATTATGGATGCTAAATTCTTCCTTCTGAAATCTCTCCAGTAAAGAGTGCTCAAGTGATGATCAACCAAAAAGATAAACATTCAGCTGCAATCTCAAGCCACAGTCAAATGGTATTGCCCAAGGCTAACTAAAGAATACGACTTCAAAAACCCTCCCAAATGGATTAAAAACCCAGTTAAACGACCAACTTTAAGGTCATTATAGTAATATCTATATATACACATATAGATAATATATATAAAGGGAAAAACCCTCAGACAATCCTTCTCCAGAGGATTACTTCAACACTTTCAGCTTCAGAGAGGTTGAAAGTGATTCTCTTAAGCAAGCAGCTTTAACCTAAATCAGAACTCACCTCTCCACCAATCAGAAAGAAGTTTTTTTTCCAAAGTTATACTTCTTAATAGTTATATGGGCCTTAATCCTCTGGAAACAGTTTTAGGTCATTATTCTGGGAGTTATTAGGTTGGAAAACAGCTTCTAGGCAAATGATGCTATTCACAAACCTTTTACACCAGAAATAATGGTTGGATTATTTCTGCCTCAAAAGTAGTCTTGAGGTCTGATTTCTGATTTTCTTTATATCTGATGTTCCTGGGAAAAGACGTAGCTATTTGCCATTAAATAATGAAAATTTGAAATATGTAGAAGTAATTTTATAAGGATTATTGTGGCAGTAATGTGAGCAAGTTTGGGTTTTAAGCGAAAGTAAAATATAAGGTTTTTATCTCCTGACTTCCAGTGCCCTTGCACATTTCCAAGGACACCTGAAAGCTTTGGTGTTTTCCCCAAACACCAGTTCATTTTTTCCCTTCTGTCTACTAATGTGTTAGTCATTTTTCATATTCGTTCACCTGCCTCATAGCAGGAGAAAAAAAAAAAATTAAAAGCATAATTAACCTGTTCCCTTCACAACAGTTGGGAGAAGATTCCTGTGTCTAGGATTACTCTCATTTCCAGGACCTTTAAGAGTACTTCCAATCTACACCAAAACTCTGGATTTGCCTTCAGTTGCCAGTGCTCTGCAGAACAGAATGAGTACAGACTCACCAGGCAGCTGAGCTCACAAAACTGGCATCACATAATCAAAATACTCCTGTATGGGAAAATACAGAATTATCTATTTTTTTTCCTAGGTTTGAATACAGGAATTTGGTGGGAAATAGACAGTTCAGTATCTCCTCATTCCAGACAGTTTTCTTCTTAAAAATAAATACCAACCCCCCACAAAAACTATCATGCAATGCATTAAATTTTTAGTAAGAATAAACAGATATTTAAAAATATCATTAATGACTGAAGCCAACCTTTCCATAGTTTCACAGATCCACAGAATGGTTTAGGTTGGAAGGGACCTCAAAGATCATATAGTTCCAACTGCCTCGCCGTGGGCAGGGACACCTCACACCAGACCAGGTCACTCAAGGCCTCATCCAGCCTGGTCTTGAATATCTTGAGGGAGGGGGCATCCACAACCTCTCTGGGCAACTTGTGCCAGTGTCTCACCACCCTCACTGTACTGTAAATTTGCTCCTAACCTCAAGTCTGCCTTCCACAAGCTTCAGTACTTCCTTTTTTATCCTACTGCTACAAGTGATTGTAAAAAGTCCCTATTCAGCTTTCTTATAGACTCCCTTCAAGTACTGGAAGGTATCCCCAAGGTCCTTTCCTCATATTGTTTTTTTCCCCTCAACATTTGCAGATAAAAAAAAAAAAAAAAGTTGTTTTTGCTGTCCCACCACCAGTTACTCCTCTTGCACATGAGACGTCTAGACCTTCACATCTAACATGCACTTGCCCAAAGTAGCCCCAAGTAGTGGGAGCTGGCAGCATTGTGAGCACTTACACAAGCCACTCCACATCTCCTCATTCTGTTATTTTTAGCAGAGTATACACCCAAAAGCTCCAAGTCCAAAAGGCTCTCCTGAAAAATTGGGCACTCCTCCATTTCATAGTGAAATTCAAAGGTAGAACAGAACACCACACGCAGAAATCATAGACAAGTCCACAAAAATTCATCTGTGTTAGACGGTGAAATTTGCTCCCTTTGAGCACATCAAATACTGAAATCTCAGTCAATTTTTTTCCCAAATAATTTCAGAATTTACTCTTGTCACTTTTACATACAGCTGTATACATACATTAAGGGCCCATAATCTTTTTATCATTGAAGAAAATAATTTGATGAAAACCTTAGAATCCTGCTTACTGTAAACTAGTAGTTATATTTTCACCCATTAATTCTTACCCTGAAGATGTCAATTCTATTCTTTGCAGAACATGGGAGTCATAGGGGGAGATAAAACTTCAGCTCCACAAAAAGAGCAGCAGCATCTCTGACTAAATGCTTCAATGAGGAAGTGGTATCACAGAATCTGGTGGCCAAGTTATTCTGTGGTATCACTTTCTGAAGTATATTAAAAGTGTATTAATTTGCTTAGATGGCAACTTCATCTTCATTACTCAGGAAAAACAAAAAAACCTACAGGAAAGGCCTTCTGAGGTAATCAAAAGCTGAAGAGACATAGCATAATTAAAAAGAAGAGAAGAAAAAGAATTGTTGCATTTGTTCTCCTTAGTTATATTAGGAATAAAAAAACAAAACTAATGTAATAATGTATCCCAGCAGCTCAAATCTTCTAATTTATGTAGAATGGATTATTACTTAGACAATCTGACCCTGGGCAAAACTTCCTCAGTTGAGAAGATTTACAATCTAATTATGCAGGAAGTTCTGCTGAGACAGTTTGGGTGCAATGGTCTTCTACTGCATTAGCTTAGCTGAAATTGCTGCTTCTTTGCTCGCTTGGTGTTCCAAGTACTCATATGAACACAGAAAATCTTTCACTTGCATCCTTTATTTCCTTCAGTCCTTCTCACCGTTCTTGTATGAAGAAGCATTCGGTAACAACAGTGAATAGCAGCAAGGGACTGAGATTGCTAATGGTGAACTAGGAGTTGCTTTTCAGGCTTTTGCTTTGGCCCCTGTTTAGTGAACTGACTTTAAAAAGGACCATCAAAGTGCTTTTCATAATTTTTACAATGATAGTTGCTGGGTTATTGCTCCCCTCCCCTATTGCAAATGCTCCTATAGAAAGCCTGAAGCTGACATCTGTTCCCATACCCTTTCTTTTTCATCCTGAATGTGGAAAACTAGTTTATTTTTGAGGGTTGGCTCAGAGATGCTTTGCTGCTGTCTCAGACACCTGAATATTTTTAGCATTCTATTTCATTAGATCAAAAAGAGATCCCTTGACACATACAAAAACCAGTGAGAGTTTTACAAGCATGTAGAGGAAGAGACAGAAAAACTGGGTGTAACCCAAGTTATGCTTTTTTCCTCCCCTACATATATTGCAGGGTATTGATATAGCTAAATATAAAGACATGTCCTGTACCAACATAAAGAAATTGGTGTCTTTTTTCCTTACAGTAAATGTTTTAATTTCAAAAGGTCAATGGATCATGTTGCAGCCTTCAGTCGTGATAATTACTATGTGTAGTAATGCACATTTTTATCTACAGGTGGCAGACCTTTTAAAATAAAACTCAATCAAATTTATTAGACATTTTTCTTGATACCACCACCCACGTTAAAAAGTAGAACTCTGCAGCATAAAGTTCTAATTAACGCTCTGCAATTTAGAGGACACATTTGTCAACGAAGTGGCTCAATTCTCAAAGGCTAGTGACCCCTCTCAAAATTAGAGCCTTAAAAAACAAAAAAAAAAAACAAAAAAAAAAACCAAAACCAAAAAAAAATCAGTTGCCCAGCAAGATTTTTATTATTTAAAAATAATTTAGCAGCTCAAAACTCTTTTATTTTATTTTTTTCCTGTAACACAGAAGTTTCACTTCCTTGATTATTAAGCTGAACTGGCATATTGGTGATTTTTTTCTTTGATAAGCTTACATAGAAAAGGAAAAAAAATAAGAACATCATAACTGACATCTGATAGCTAGAAAGAGAAAAGTGAATCATAAAACTTTCTCATATCTGAGTGAATCACTTTAAAACACCACAACTTACACTGACATCTCATATTTAAGGACTGTCTATGAAGCAGAAAAGCACTGATTCACAGCACTGTATTACCAGTCAATCAAACTTTCATTCAAACTTCTGTCTCAACAAGAACAGTGGAATAGCCCTTCAGATGTGGACAAACTCAGACTGAAATGGAGAATGCTGTCACAGTAGTTCATGTAAGATTAGTCCCTAAATCTTCAGTTATACTGGCTCTGGCTCTCTACCACCTTCCACATGTTTTCCTCATTTCCATCCATGAAAACTAGACAGAAGTGACACCTCGCTGGATTTCCAATACTGATGTGGTAGCAATTACTATTCCCCTTGCAAAGACACTAATTATACAATAATGCACATCTACAATAGCAATCTGGTCAAGCTAGTATAAACTCACACTCAACAGAATATTCCTTCATTCAACTTTATCCACATCAAGATAAAACACACTACTGAAAGAAGGTTCTTATCTTTGAAGCCTTAATTCCGCAAACAAAATTCATGGCAGTCAGGTTAAGCATGAAGACTATAACAGCACTGAACAGACTATGGGATTGTCTGTATCCAAGTCTCCTGTCAGGCCAACAACAGTATTAACCAAACTTCCCCCATCCACTCTCCCTAACTACAAGAAATATAGCTTCATGAGGTATTTTGTACCCATCAATATTACTGAAATATTGCACATACATCCACAGGTTTACAGCAATTTAGGGAAAACTCTTTATCTCGCCAATAAATTTTAAAGGAAAAAAAAAAAAGTCAAACCCAAAAACCTTTGAAAGTCACCTGTCTGGAGGTTAAGAGATTGAAACAGAACTGCAAAGAATCTTGAATGACTAACAGCAAGTATAGATAAACTTAAAACATTTACACTGGGAATTACACATTCTGGAGAACATCCTGATTTACTTGCTATTATTCCCATGCCTGCTCCTCCCCCTCCTCCCTGGTCCAAAAGAGTGGGTGAGAAGAAAATGTGCATGCTAACGTCTTGTGTGGTAACCTAGTAACCTTCTTTTTCTCTCTACAAACTCTTCCTTCATACCACACACTTCCACACTGCTAGCCCTCCAGAGTAGTAGCTGTATGTCTTTATATGGTTTTGTTTTCCTACCCAATGCAGAGGAGCTGGGGGTTATTTCCAATCTTCAGAAGCTTGTAAACAGGATCAAAGGGGAGCCTGGTCATCAGCAAGACGAAAGCTAGAAAAAAGAAAAAGAAAATGCATATCAACAATTTTATTTTAAAAAGAAAATACATCCAAAACATGAAACAAAAGCCTGGGCTCTGCTAGACATCCCCCTCCCCATTTTTCCCTATTTAGTTTATGAACTTTTTGCAGAACAGAGGCTGGTGTAAATTAATGTGTGACCCAAAACATGTCACATGGAAAAGCTGCCATAGAAATATGTAATATTGAAAAACAGAAGGGAAAAAAGGAGACATCAGAATTGAAGTGGGACTTCTCATCATGATAAATCAACACAAAGAGTGAACTAGGAGAAAGATACGACTACATATTCCTGTTTCTCTGGAGTGTTTAAACAGCTAACCTACGCTCATGATTCTGGTTTTACATCCCCAGCCTAACATGCTTGCATGGTTAGCCTGTTTAGCATGGTTAACAGCGTGAATGCAGCACTGGGACCAAAAAGGCCTCTTCATCTGCCTCCACTCTTAGCTGTCACTCTCAGAGCGGGAAGGTTACTCACACATTTACTCCTTGACTTAGACCCCTGCCTTGATGTTCTCTGAGCTGTACCTGAGCTTCCTGCATGGGTAACAGACTGGCATCTCCCCCAGGTATGGCATAACCCAGAACTTCAAATAGCATGACTTCTCAAACCCCACCTCATGCTCCACAATGTAGAAGTACAACACACAAGAGATCTCTGGGCACTTCTTACAGTCATGGCTGCTGCTATTTTATCCTTGCGTTTTGTGGCATGAGGTAAAGGTGTTGGCTGCATAAGGCAGGAGCGTGGATCTCTCTGCAAAGGCCCATAAAGCTCTGCTCTGGTAAGATCTCAGCAGGACTACTGCGTCCAGATTCAGAGTCCACAACACAGGAAGGACACGGATCTGCTGAAGTGGGTCAGAGGAGGGTCATGAAAATGATCATAGAATCAGTCAGGGTTGGAAGGGACCACAAGGATCATCTAGTTTGAATCCCCCTGACACGCCCAGGGACACTCTACCCTAGATCAGGCTGCCCACAGCCTCATTCAGCCGGGTCTTAAACACCTCCAGGGATGTGGCTCCAACCACCTCCCCAGGCAACCTGTTCCAGGCTCTCACCACTCTCATGCTGAAGAACTTCCTCCTCATGTCCAGCCTGAATCTCCCAACCTCCAGCTTTGCTCCATTCCCCCTAGTTCTGATCAGGGGGCTGGAACATTTCTACTATGAGGACAGGATGAAGTAGGTGGGGTTACTCAGCCTGGAGAGGAAAAGGCTACTGGGAGTCCTAATGGCAACCTTCCAGCCCCAGATGGCTGTAGAGAGACTGTTTACATAGGCCTACAGAGATAGGATGAAGGAAAATTATCTGAAATCGGAGGAGACTTCAATTGGATGTCAGGAACAGATTCTGCACCATGCGAGTGGTGGAACACTGGAACAGGTTGCCTAGGGAGGTAGTTGAGGCTCCATCCTTGAAAATATTCAAGATCAGACTCAGTGTGACCCTGGACAGCCTGACCCTGCTGTTGTAGGTTGTCCTTGTTGAATACAGGGGGCATTGTACAAGATGACTTTTTAGGGTCTTTTCCAATCCAATGCAATCTGTGAACATTTTGAGCTAGAATCTCAGCTGAATCCAGGTTAGTTCACAAGAGTGTGACTCCCAGTTTAAATTCCCACACAACAGACTTAAGCATTTCCTGCTTGTTAATTTTATCCATGTGAAAACTTACTAGTTGCTGTCAAACAGCATACTTCAACAGGATTGTTGTATGACTGTTAGGAAAAAAAAAAAAACAAAATTGAGGCTAAAGACTGGCGGTGAGCTTTGACATGCAGAGGAAGATTGCTTTTTTAGGAGCAGAGCTAGAGATACCTATATAGGAAACAATCCTTTGGGAAAATCAAATCTACCTGGAATAAGCAAAGCTTAATTAATTTGATGAATTAAAAATAAAATGTGTTTGTAAAGGAAAGATCACCTAATTAAGGCTGTTTATTAATTAGATAAGGCAATACCCAAACATTATAGGTAGTTAAATTGTGGTTCTTGGGAATGGTCTTGATTGATAGAATCAGCAAAAAATGCCCTGTTGGCATGCAAGAAACCCAGATCCTACCCTGCAAATAAATTT
This sequence comes from Psilopogon haemacephalus, assembly GCA_013396835.1. NCBI lineage: Eukaryota > Metazoa > Chordata > Aves > Piciformes > Megalaimidae > Psilopogon > Psilopogon haemacephalus. The sequence goes on from VWZI01006849.1 coordinate 476,903, forward strand.
GCTTTCTTCTTGGTTATGGTTTTCATAGTATGTACCTAAGACAATTTCTACTTTTAGCTATTTCCCTAGCTTTCTCTCTATTACCGTAATATGTCTTTCAGTGCTTTTATTTTGACAGCAATATGGTTTGGCTACCATTATTAGGAGGATTTTAAGGGCATTATTCCAGATGGAGGCAAGAGATCTGCACACAGGAGTTAAATCCAGAGATAAGCACAAACAAGAGACTCCTTTCAAAAACTGTCCCAGTATGCAAGAATATTCTAGGTATGAATAAGTGTCAACCTCTACCATACATTCTTACATAGACTGCTACATTACTCTGTATGGCATATACTGCCCAATATATCCTATACTAACTTTTCCACATTGTGTTCCACTCTATTGTTTTAAAAACCTTGCCCTCAATTTCAGTAGTGATGAAAAAAACACCTACAGCTTTCAGGATAAGTCCTGCCTCCAACCACAACCTCTGCATCATCATCCCCATAGAGACCTGACTCAAAGAGACTTCCAGTGAAGCAATCTGCAAGTTCCTTTGTTCTGTTAGGCACTGCCTCTTGCCGAGACCACCAGGAAAGTATACTGGCTTTTCTGTGATGATGACAACAGTAGTTTGTGATAGTTTTTTAGGAAATAAACTGAGCAAAGCTCCAAAATTACTCTGATCAGCCTTCCCCCAGCACAAGAGTAACAACAGGACTTTCTGAAAGCACAAGGGAAAAGCGTGGGCAAAAACCTACAGTGGTGGTGGATAGACTCTCATCTCACCTAACCAGGCTGGGTATGCAGATAAGGCCACCTCATAATCAAACATCGCCTCTGCAAAGCAATCTACTGCCATCACAAACATCTGTTGGATCTTTCTCAGGAATGAAAAACAAAACAAACAAACAAACAAACAAAATCAAACACCCAGCCCACTGCACAGCATGCAAAGAAAACACAGCCATTTAGTCACTGTGACTCACATCTCTCCGCATTTCACCTGCAGGGTACTTTGTGCTGCTTCCAGTTATGCACAGTGCAGTGCATTACGGAGAGCAAGAAGTGAGAGAAACACAGAAGCAGGTTTGCTGCCTGTACTTTCATTTTCACACTAACTTTCTCAGGCCTTTAAGTTTTAACTCTTAGATGTTAAGTACGCTTATTAAGGCTAGGATGCATTTGTGAAGCAATATCTAGAGAATTGTGGCTACATTTTCTGCAGATGAGGTCTTCTGTGTCTTGGGGTGTAGGCTGGCAAACTTTTATGCACTCAAATAATCGAGTGCATGTAAAAAAAAAAAAACAACAACAAAAAACACACACACCACACCATTACACAACTATTTTTGAAACCATATCGTCTTCAGAAAAGACCTTACTTCCTACTTCCTATTTCTCATTTCACAAGCCAAAAATCCCATGCTTTTCAGAACATTACTTTTTATGGCATGAACTAGGAAGAATCATTAGCTGGCTCTGTTTCTTTCTACTCCTAATCATAACTAGTCTAAACAGAGCGGGCTTCAGGCTTGGTTTGGGGCTGAGCTTTTTATTTTTGTTATTGCTTGCTTTTTGAAGTCCCATTTCAGCTAGAAAAATATGAGTTATGTTCTGGCAGGTTTACTTTCTCAGTATGGCTGAGAGAAATCTGGAGAGGAGCTAGGTTAGGTTTGTTCTATTTGTGGGAGTTTTTTGGTTCATGTTTGGGGTTTTAATTTTTTCTCTCTCTCTTTTTTTTTTTTTAATCTATTTGCCAACCAGAGTCATTTATCCCCTATTAGATAAAGTATAATAGACTATACCGAAAGGGTCACTGACCTTCCATTTAATGATATTGCCAGCACCAATCTACATTTTCCCGACAGTGTCCCTCAACACAGAATAAATGGCTGATCTCTTCACAATAACAGCTGATTTCTATTTATTAAGCTAAAAAGGTCACCATTTTCTACGGCTGGGCCGCCCTGCACTATTGATAATTTTATGCATAAACAAATGGCAAATTTGTGCCACATAAATATGCATTAGCAATTACTATTTCCTCGGGCAACGCTTGCCGCATGCAAATGTGTCCCTCACAGGGCCTGGTGGCTTTTGTTTTAGCTCTTGAACAGCTAAACAAAAGAGCACAACAAACAGTTTAAAAATCCCCAATCAATGGGAAATGCAAAGGTAAATGACAAAAAACTTGCCCAAACAACTAAAACTAAACCAAAATGGCAAAATTAAAATCATATAAGGAAATAAGTTATTGGAAAGGACCACCTCTTCCCTCCCCACTCTCCTATCTTCAGCTCTGGGGTTTATTTATTTTCAGCAAAGAGATGGCTAAGGTGCTCTTCACATGGCAACAGTAGAGCTGGTACTAAATACTGACCCCAGACAAGAGCACCTAGAACACATGTATAGGTTGAGTACACAACAATTAGGACCCACATCCAAACCAAGCTAGCAAAAAAGAAGGATGTCTGAGAAAATTCAGAGTGGGCCCTTGGTTTAACTTTCTGTGATTACACATTTCCATCAAAAGCGTTTAAAAGCTACACATGAAGGAATTGCTAAAAAAAAAAAAAAAGAAAAGCCCAAAAAAACCCAAAGGAAAGCTTAAACATCATCTCTGAAGATTATATTAGGTTAGGATTTTATTACTTAAAATGCTCAGAAAATACCAACTTATCTGTGCCTACATGCAGATGTCTGTAGCAACAGCCTAATGAATGTTGTCACTTGAGAAAGTTGAACTACATATAATTTCCTTTACCCCAAGGACAGAAAGCTTGATCTTCCCTTGTCTTATCCTTGGACTACTCATTTCCGACAGCAAATCATAGCTGTACAGAAGATGCAGGCTAATAGAAAAATCAGACCCAGACAGCAAATTGGTATGAACACGGAAACCAAAACTGACAACTGTAGGACAAGTGATGATTGCTTTGAATTTTCTCTTTCCACAGAGGAACTTCAGTACTGTAGAGTACCAAGCATGACAAATACCATGTTTGTTATTGTTTGTATGTGGATAAATAGTCCAGTTCAGTAATGCAGTAACAGCACAAAAACATACCAAGATGAGTTGTATGACTCATACAAGCAACTAGCTTTCTTTTCATGTAAACTTTGAGGCAGTAGCTCTATCTTCATGACAAGGACTGGGAAAAATAAAGGCATACAATATAGCCAGCAGAATAAGTTGCACCTCATTCTACACATCTTTATTCAAAAGTCAAATTTAAAACATGTTGGCTTTGGGTAGGAAATAATAATAAACTAAAAAATTATTTCAATAGAAACTGAAGAGATTCATCACGTGCTTCAAGTATTTCTCTAACAGGGGATGTAACACAGCAGGTAATTCACATATGCACATTTCATAGACCCACAGGCTGGAAGGGATCTTGAAGATCATCTAGATCCAACTCCCCTGCCACAGGCAGGGTCACCTTCCACCAGACCAACTTGCTCAAGGCCTCATCCAACCTGTCCTTGAACACCTCGAGGGAGGAGGCATCCACAACTTCCCTCGGCAACCTGTTCCAGTGTCTCACTGGAAAGAATTTCTTCCTAACCTCCAGTCTCAATGTGCCCTCCCTAAGCTTATTTCTATGACTTTCATGTCCAAGATTTTTATCTGTAATGAAAGGGAATGTTTCTGGCAGGTTCAATCTCATGTTCGTCCCACCCAATGAGCTGTCACAGAATGATAATTCCACTGAAGTGATTTCCATACTAAAAATCAATAAGCTGATAAATATATTTTTTGCCAATTGATTCAGGTAATTTCTTGCCTTTCAATTTCCCTGATCTTAGCTTGGATGGCTTTGTAACACCACCTTACAATAAGAACTTTGAATCTGATATAAACTGATACAAGAACCAATTGTTTTCAACTATCTGCACCCTAAGAGCATGTTTACACATGGCCCAGTATGGATGAAGCTTTATCACACAAGACAAAATAGGCCCTCACAAAGCAGAAGTCCTCATTTTCAGCTCTTAGTCCAGAGCACTCCCATATCAGTGAAACATTCCAGCCACAAATCCCCAACTTTGAGTTTCTCTAAAGGACAAGGAAATGATTGATACAACATGGTAAATGTGAGAGATATAGAACTTCCCCTTTGCAATCAACCTCTCTCTGATTTGCTTTTTTCCATTATCACACACAGTAAAATGGATATTGATAGCACCTCTTGCTTTAGGGAAGTTGAGGCACACCCTTACTGCTAAGAAAGCATCTTCAGCTAGGGCATGCTGCCTTGTGTAACTGGCCTTGGAGCTGCTGGAAAGCTACTATTCAAACATGCCCATGCAGTTAAGGGGTACCCAGTCTGAAAGCATACATGCTGCAAATCCCAAAGAGTTCAGAAATGACAGATCATGGAAATTTGCATACCATTTTGTTAAGTTCAATGTAATTGAAAGACCCATGATTACACACAAAGTTCTCTTAAGGTCGACAATAGAGCAAAAAAAGGCATGAGCAGGTAAGCTAAAGCAAGATCAAATAAATTGTTTAAATGTCACTGCCAAGGTAGTTCTCACGAATGTCTCTGTGGATAGTCTCCTGCCATTAACATAGTTAGAAAGTCTGTAATAACAAGATTATTACTACATAAAATATTCCTGCAAAGAGACACTGCTGCAGAATTGAAATGATGTAGCTCAATCTGTTAATGTCCATCCCACATATGTAATTGTGATGAACAGTGGAGAATGAAGTTACTTAAATCCCTGTTAACAAGTGTATTTTAAACAGTATCCATGAGTCTTTCTGTATTGCTACTGTGTCGACAAAATTTGATACTGGTAATAAAGATCATCCTCAGCTAGATCATAGTAAGCCCAAAAATTAGCATTAGCACTACCAAAGCAAAACTTCCAGGGAAGATACCAAGAAAGCATGGTCAGGCATTGGAGAAAGCTGCCCATGGAGCCACTGTTCCTGGATGTATTTAAAAGATGTGCAGGTATGGCATTTCTGGACAATATTTAGTGACCATGGTGGTGTTAGATCAAGGTTGGATTCAAATCTTAGAGGGCCATTCCAACCCAAATAATGCTATGATTCTGAGAACTGGCAGTTTCCTACAACAGTGGGTGGAATTATTTTTGTGTGAAGTACACAGTTCAAGATGAGGCAGGAATAGAGAAGAAGCTATTTGGTCAAATTCTAGCTTTCTTTCTCCTGATAAGTTTGGCTTCTATTCTTCTTTTCTAACTCCCGTTTTCAATGAAAGATAGCCAAAAATGGTTGAAGATTTTGTTTTACTTAAGAAGATAAATGAGCAGTTGCACAACTGCAGCCTTCATGGAAGCGTGCTTTTAATATCAGAGATTTCAGTTCTCGCTCTGATTTGTTCACAACTTTTATGGAAGGCTTTAAAACTAAAGCTATCTGATAAAAGTATCCTATTTCTTATATGATTCCAAATGCACGAACAAATTTCACAGATTCATAGAATAGTTTAGGTTGGAAAGAACCTTGAAGATCATCCAATTCCAAACCCCTGCCATGGGCAGGGACACCTTGTACCAGATCAGGCTGCTCAAGGCCTTATCCAACCTGGCCTTGAACACCTCCAATGAGGGAGCATCCACAACCTTCCTGGGCAACCTGTTCCAGTGTCTTATCACCCTCAATGGAAAAAATGTCTTCCTAATCCCCAGTCTAAAACTGCTCTCAAGCTTAAAGCCATTCTCTCTCACCCTACCACTACAAACCCTTGTAAAAAGTCCCTTCCCAGCTTCCTTGTAGGCCCCCTTCATGTACTGGAAGGCTGCTCTAAGGTCTTCCTGGAGCCTTCTTTTCTTCAGGCTTAACAGCCTCAACTCTCTCAGCCTGCCCCAACAGGGGAGGTGCTTCAGCCTTCTGATCACCTTCATAGCCCTCCTCTGGGCCTGCTTCAGCAGTTTACAAACTTTGATACTGAACATGACCATCACCCAGACTGCCTAGATACTTGACCTATATAGCTTTTCTGTGCTATACACTTGGAAAATACAGCTAGACAACAATACAGCTGCTGGCCTCTCTGCATAAAAGGTTTCACAACAATTTAGTCATATGCCATTTCTTCACTTGACACTGTAGGTAACATATATTATCAGATCATTACACCTGGACACACAGAGTGCCTTGGAAAGACACTCAAAACAGACTTGTTGCAGGCATTTCAGATAAACCCCACCTTTCTGCACCCCACCCCCTCACCCAAGATGAAGTATTAACACTTCAAGCTGTGTTCTTCTAATGCAGCCATACCCCTCTTCCTTGTTTCTCCATTCCACTCCCTTAATTGCTTTCAGTTGTTTTAAAGTGAGAAACCCCAAAAACTGTCAGCAAGAATTTAGCATAGATTAGTATAAAAAAATTAGTAGTTTCCTTAAAGAATATATTATGATTTTCTCAAGCTCCTCCTTCCTCTCCCCTCCCTACTCCAACAATAACCAAAACACGACCCCACCATCAGCCTAGCATCCGAAAAGCAAACTGCATTTCTTCTTTACTTCATTTTCACTACAAGTAGTAACTCCATGATTAAGACTCAGCTGACAGTTCTCATGACACAGAAACTGTAAAAGGATACAGCTCACTCCTCCAGTAGCTGAATCGGTCCTGGTGTATGAGGAGGATAGAAGGAAGACTTACATTAGTCAAATAAGCATATCTGATCTGATATCCACAATAAGGGAATGCTCCCCGCTCAAAGCTACAAATTCACCCATCCTGGGCAAGTAAAGGCTCTCAGCAGATAAGAGAGTTAAGTATTCCACTCAAAATAGTAAGATAAAAATTCTGAAGGTTTCCATATGAACTTGGCAGAATTGACCAAATGTATCCATCTGTTCGCTTTCATATAAGCAATATGTACACTGCCAGTGATGGACCTCTGCTAGGGCAGGGCGCTGGGACTTCAATTACATCTGCCACTTCCTCGGTTTACAGCAGCCTCATCAGCAAAGCATGAATTTTTTTTTAAAGCCTCAAAATAGCATCCTGAGGAAACACACATGAAAATTACTATTTCTACATTTCCTCCCTTTTCTACCTGATGACTTCGCCTCAGTACCTAATATTAATATAAAATGTGATGTTCTGAGCTGAGAAACATGGAAGCACTTCAAGAAAGCCTTTTAGTGTCTCATTTCCATCTCCTTAGCTCAGAAGGGACTATTTCATAAGCAAATTTGAACACCTTCAAGCAACTCATGATGAGAGTATCCAGAATCAAATTAGTTACCTTGCCTCTACTAAAACTGGCAAAGCAGCAAATCTTCATCCCTTTTCATACCATATAATCACCAATACAACAGGCTGACTAGAACCTCCAAATATGGCTGCATTTTACATACCCTACACTTCAATTATAATAATTTGATACAGTTCTTTTTAAAAAATCGATATTGCTGATAATGTTGCTTGTTTGAGCTATGACAATTTTTTCAGATGCAGCCATGAAAATGTGGTCCCTTGAATACAAAGCAATATTTCTTAATTCTGCACCTATGGTACCAGCAGCCCATAGCAAAAGGCAAAGTCAAACTTTGAAGAGTACTAGTACAGAGTTTCGGAATCACTCAGAGGACACAACTGTCACTAGCCTACAACAAAGACCCTCTGCTATGTACTTTGTATTTCTTCCCCAAATATCTGCTGTAATTATCAGCAGGAAGCTGATCGAACTATTGGTCAAACCTTTACCACCATTTCATTAGGATTGCAACGCTCCTAATAATGGTTGCCCTAAAATAATCTACATATAATGAATAATATGTATAATGTGTGACAAAGTTCCAGATGCAGCCTCATCAGGGCAGAGTAAATGCAGAGGAGGACCTCTCTCAACCTACTAGCTCCTGTATGCTACTCCTATTATGTTGCCAAACTGCTTTATCCTCAAGGCCTCACAAGCCTCTTCCCAGTCATGGGAAAGCTCCCTGGTGCTACAGTGGAAAACACTACAAAGGGAGTGAAAACTCAGTCATCTCTTCTTCCAAATTGTGAAGACAGATGAAGTAACATTACTCAGTGTAAAGAACTAAAGCACTGGAGCAGAGGAGTAAGCAGTGTGGGTGACAATGAGAAAGAAAAAAATTGGTTAGAATGCTTGGCAGAACACAACACTGCCAAGGGACACTATCCCTGCATCTGGAGTAACTCCTGGACTTCCAACCAACTCAGCCCATCTGTTGCAGTTCCATTACTAGCAGAAACACTTCCTAGTGGCCAGTGCCTGCAGCAGTAATAACCTACCACAAGCAATTACTTCAGTAGCTCAGGTAGTAGGGCTTTCTGCTGTGCATCTGTAACTAACAACTCTTTGATGACTTAAGTAAGACAGAAAGGCCAATGGAGCCCAGGTCAAAAAAGGCTGAACAGAAGTAGGCATTCAACAAAACACTGTACTTCAGAGTGTAGTGTCATTCCTAATTCAGAAAGCTGAGATTTAGTCTTTGTGCATATGCATTGTGATACTAATTATGCGATCACATTCCAATTTTTTTCTAGAAGGGACTCACCCAAGAAGAGCCAGAACTTAAAAGGATGGTGAGTTGCATACTTAAAGAGAAGCTGCCTGCTGGACTACTAACTCATCTGTTTTAGACACCAGAATGTGAGAATTGAAAGTTACAGAGAAGGAAAATTCTGCTGCAGTTCAAAAATCTTTGCAGGAAGCCCTTACGTCCTACAAGCCCCACTTTCTGACCTTTCTGTATATCCCACTTTCTGTATATCTGAACATACACTTGTGGTTGACACATTTTGCAGTCAGCTGATGCTATGTTTTAAAGATACAGTTACTATAAAGTGAAAACACCTTGCAAAGTCATGATCTGAGCCAGATGCATTAAAAAGTGGATCACAACAGTTCACTACCCTACACATGGAAGCAGAGGGGTACCTCTGATGACCTGCAGGTAGAAGTCTGGTCCAACAAAACTGCATTTCCCTCTCTCCACTGACTGAACAGAGGTCTTCAGAGAAGATAATTTCTGCTTAAGTAAGGAACAGGAACAACCCAAAACACAGGACTCTCCCCCTCAACACAAGGAGACACTTGACCAGCGAGGGCGACAGAGACTCGGAAGAGGCTGCCCAGAGAGGTTGTGGATTATCCTCTGGAGACTTTCAAAATCCATCCAGATGTGTTCCTGTGTGACTTACTCTGGTTGACTCTGCTTAGGCAAGGGTGTTGGACTTGATGTCTGGAGATCTCTTCCAACCCCTACCATTCTGTGATTCAGTTATTATCATGGGAAACTAACAGAATCAGTTAAGTGCCTGTATCTACCTAGGATTAACCACTCCAGGTAGTGTAGCAGCTGACGAGGTTAATGCCTGGTTTGCCACACTGTTCTTTTTACCTCCTGGCTGCACATTGATTTTGCTTTCAAAGAAGAGTAGAAAACACCTTTCTTTCCTCAGGGTTCCCTGAGGTAGCAAGGGCACTTCTCTGGGGTATGCAGATTCAAGCACTTTCACAGGTGATCCAGGAACCCCTCAGACAAATAAATACATAGAATTAGGCAGGCTTCAACAAACTGGATTGCTGCCAGGATTTAGGTTGACAGTAACTACATAGGTAGGGTGAGCAAACTAGGCTGTTTCCTTCACCTTCAGAAACTTTCCCCTGCTATCTGCGAAATGGATACACTACCAACAAGCTGGATGTTGTGACAATCAATGAACATCTTTACAATATACAAGTAACATGGTGATAAACATCACAGAGCAGCTCCTAGGAAGTTGTTCGTTCTCACATGTATTTGTTATACCAATACTACTATGGAATTGCTGTTTTTAACAAAAGGTTTGAATGTATGCAGATTGTGCCTTTGAAGGGGCCACATGAGCAATAAGGATAAAAAAAAATAATACTGAATATCTTCTGTCAGCACCATCATTTCAGTGGTCTGATATGCGATCATATAATTAAAGACTGTATCATAATGCATATGCACAAATGGGCTGAATTAAGGTTGTGCAGACAAATCTAATTCTGGCATTTCCGATGCTTTGAGTGCCTGACTTCACAATCTTAGTGTTCATTTAACAAACAGTTTCTGTATGTAATACCATACATTATATACACATGGCACTAACACCTTCCACAGTGCTGCACACTGATTCTGCAAGCTATGTTTACACACATAGGAACACAGATGTACTGCAAAAACAGTACAATACCCACTACTGTTCTGACCACTGCCCCTTTCCCCCCCTCCTGTAGTGTATTCTCACCATTTTATTTACCACCATCAGGAATAAACTTCTCAGGGGTGCCAGCAGATGAAATGTTCTTTTACCTTTTAAGAACATGGAATGTGTCAACACATCAAGCTTCTTAACCACTGCTAGAAAAAAAAACCATTTTCAATAGCATCTACTGTGTATGAGCCATTTGTAGATCAGAGTGCGTGTGTACAAATACATAGAGTTCTTGCCCTGGGCCCTGAACAGAGACTCTCCTGTTTACAGCATCCTGCAGAGATGCCACTCCTTGGCATTTTTTAAAAGATAGGATTAAAGCAGACATTGCTTTTGGCCCAGTGCTACACATGGCTCCTTAGCTCATTGTGGATGCCCAAGAAGACTTTGGCTTCTATGGCTGAAGAAAGGACTGTTCTCCACTGGTGCCAGACGAATGACTTGACCGTTTCCCTCCTAACTCGCTGGCAATAACTGCCATGGATTTAACCATGAGTACAACAAAATTCTTCCTTTTACTATGTTGTAGTTACATTTGGGTTTATCCTTGGGAAAAGACACTTTTCCCTCCCTATGTTCTTGATTTCAGGTTTTTTTTCCCTACATGCTGAGCAGAATTTTCATGGCAGCCCTTAAAATGACAGAAAAAGCTCCATTAAGACACTCTGCTATGCTGTCCTGTATTGACACTAACTGTTTTGTCTGCCAAACTCTGGTCAGACACTAGTGGTTACAGGATTAGTTACTCGATTTTCCAGCCTGCCATTGTATGCCCTCGCTGTTCTCATGGTAACAATTCTAACTGGGATCCTTGTGACACACAGGTAGTTCTGCCAGCTAAGGACAGAGTAAGGTGCTTCCTCTCCAGCTGGAAGATGGGCCAGCTCAGCAAATGCCCAGTATATATTTCCCTAATCGTTGTCCATTGCTTTACAACACTGCCATTCACCAATACCTAAAATACACCTTTCAAAACAAAACCCCTCACATAACCAGCCTTAAGTACTATGTACAGTGTTACAAAATACACATGCTGGTCTACAGCTCTCAGCCAGAAGTTCTCAGACACATTTTTGATACAAGTACGTGTGACAAAATATATTGTTTGGTCAAGAGTCTAGCATGTGTGCTCTGGTGTACAACAAATAGTGCACTGTTAGACCTCCTGAGGCAGTGCCCTCACAGAGGGAAAAAGTCACCCTGGTTTGTACTAATGATAGCCACAGTGAACTCCAGGACTGAAATAATGGGAATTGCCTCTTGTACAGTTTCATAAAAACAATGCTGAGCACTCAGAGGTATTAAAACCACCTTGAATCTGAGCTTTCCAAGATGCAGTTTGCAGTCTTACATAGCTAACAGTCTAGATCCTTCACTCCTCCTTATGCCAGTTTTCTCTCTTCATTTCATAGAATGCAACCTACAGTTGTCCTAGAATTTCAGAAAGTGATACTTTTCTGTAGAGGTAGTTATCTGACATTGGGTCTATAACATAGGAGGGCACTTGTAGCTTCTAATCATCCTCTCCATCTGTTCACCATAAACAATGTTGATCTTCAAATTACACAACCTACACAATCCTGAAAGAGTCTCTTACTTTCTGGTAGGACAATCTGCTCCTTTCCTTTCCCCATTTATTGCAATCTGCAGGATCCTTGCACTGCCACACATACAGAGAATGAGAACACATCAATCCACCCTAGATAACCTCAAAAGGCTGAATCAGTTAACCAAAATAGGTAGAAAACACAGCTTTCCAGTAGACTTTCCCTCCCCTTGAAGCTATTTGTAAATCCCTCTCTTTGCAGCACAGACCTTGCAGTAGGACTCAGACGACAAATGTATGTGTACCCAAACAATAATGAAATCATGAGGTGTCACTTTAGGGTCTGAAATACTGTTTCCTGCAGCTTGCCCTGAGCAATTATGGCAAACAAATCATACTGTAGGCATACAGCTTTGGAGCTGGCACAGCTTGGCATTATGCCAGCTACACCTCTGCCCCCCCACCCCGTACAATGGCATAGGTGGGCAAGAAATACAAGCCAGTCATCAGCACTACACTGCCTGGCCAGGAGGCAGCTGTTTCAAAGGGTTCCAGGAGTGAAAACAGGCAACAGTGATGAGGAAGGAGGTAACTTAGGAGCTCCCGTATCTGACCATGGGTGCTCCCACACACAGATCAAATTAAAAAAACTAATACACAAAGAAGAAAGGGAACAGCTGCACAGTTCAACAAAATCTTAAATGACCTTTTTGCCTGAAAGATTTGGTGGTAAAAGAGCATTTTGGGTTATCTTCTTGTAGTAATATTGGGTCACCTCTTCCATCACTGTATGGCTATTGGTCCTCACATGTCTCCCCCTAGCAGGAATAGAAAGCTGACCCACACAAAGGACAGCTGAAATACTGATTCCATATCAGAAACACTATCACCACAGCATCTGACTTCCATGCAGTGATCTCCAACCAGGTGAGACATCACTGGTGAAACCTGAGATCACTCACAGCAACCACATTCCACCACCAGTGAACCTCCAGGCCTACAGCAGTGTGAAATACTGCTCTCAGGGTACCATTTGCTTGGTATTATCAGCCATGAACCAAGAAAGTCAGGAATCCATGGTGATAACAAAGAACTGCCAGATATGGTTTAAAAACAAGGTTAAAAACAACAACCAAGCAAGAAAAAGACACAAACACCAAAACAGGTCCATCTACCTCATAGGCAAAAGATGCTCCAAAACATGGGGTTCAGTAACACAGGGTAAGTTAGCCCAAGCAGTGAGAGCCAGGCTATCAGTTGATACTTAAGGGCAGATGGTAAGTGGCTAAGTAGCTGCCATCAACTTTGAAAGCTTTATCCCACACCACAAGACTGGGTTTGGTGTTGTTAACACACAAGCCATTGCATCTGCTCTTCTTTTAAAGCTCCATCTCCTAGACATCTGTGAGTACAAGAGAATTCAGCTTGCATTGTGTTTTTATTAGGTTTCTATCCCTCTTGTTTCAGGGGGAAGTTGTTACAATATCTACTTCTGACTTAAGGCCTGAAGTAAAACAAAACCAAGCCAAGTTTATAGATGAGTCTTAAAATTATTTTTATTCTAGGCACTATAGAACTTTTTTTTTTTTTTTTAATCTGGTCTAGTATTACTAGAAAATGTCTCCAGGTACTTGAAATTTCAGGCATAAACAAGCTAGGATAGCAGGCACGAGTGCAAAGGGATGACTAGCAATGGCTTAGCCTCAGCATATGCCCCCAATCTGGCAAGCAGACCTAAGAATGCAGCAATACAACTTTTCCACAGCTCTTGATAGAATTTGTTAACTATACTGCAACATGCTATTTGTAGCCTCTCCTGCCTCACAAATGGAGCATTTATACACAGATCCCTGCAAGAAACAGATTCCATGAGATACTTCGGTCTCAGGCAAAGTTACTCCAGGCATCACAAGCAGTGTCTTCCTGACACATAGCCGAGGCAGGGAGGATGCTCTATACTATGCTACATTATCAGTGCTTCAAGTCTTTATTAAACAGATATTGTAATGAGTAAGGACTTGACATTTTTGTCTCAAAATACTTGCCTCTATTGTTTTGTTAACATATTCATTTTGCTGGCCCATGGAATACCCCCATGGAATACAAGCAAGCTTAGTATCAGGTTTGCAAGAAGAACCAACACAGAGTACACACTCCATGACTCTTTGCTTCACATGGGCAGGTGCTCGAACACTTCATTTATGTGATAAAACATTACTCTTACAAAAGTTCTGAATCAGACAATTCAGTATTGAGACTTTCACCTTGTCAAAACAACTTCTTTTTTAGGTTAGTTGTGATTTTGTGGTTTGGTTGTTTTTTTTTTTTTCCATTTTGTTTCGGTATGTTTGGTTTGTTTTGTTTTACTTGAGTCAGGGCAGACTGGTTTTCTGGGCTATTATTTTTCAAAATTAGCAAGGACTGACAGGTCCTATTGTCTTGAAGGTAAAGTATGTGGTATGGCACCTTTGCAATTGTATCCTAAGCAGTTTGTAACTGCTTGCCAGACTGTATTGCTGCAACAGGAAAATGAGAGGTTATCTATGAGCCCTAACTGTCAAGGAACAGGTTCCTTCACAGCAGCTTCTTCAGGTCTTTTCCTGGGAAGGGGGTAACTGCAATTTTAAGAAATGGGACATTAATAAATCCACCCTGGCACAAGAAATATATCCAAAGGACTAGATGATTTATGATTTTAAGTTGCAAGAGTCAAGATATATTTCAGTGTCTAGAAAAAGTAACTGACAAGATGACACCACTGTGATGGATGACAAGTCTTAACCTTGTCTCACCTCCACTTACAAATCTTGCCCTGCTCACTGTGTGATTGTTGAGTGTCCTATCCTTTTAGAGTCAAGCAGATATTGCCCACTACCAGGGACCATGTCTTTTTTCCTACTAGTTCTGAACACAACCCATTTTAAAACGAAGACAAAAAAAAACCCTTAAAACTCAAGATGCCATACTATCTGCTGATTGACCACATTGCAACACTCATAAGACTGTCCCTCTTCAATAGCCTTAATGCTGGAACACCCCTCCTAGAATGACAGGCTGAAGGATCTGGGGTTGTTCAGCCCAGAGAAGAGAAGGCTCCAGGGATACCTAATAGAGGCTTTCCAGTACCTGAAAGGCTCCTACAAGAAGGCTGCAGAAGGACTGTTTGCAAAGGCCTGCAGTGACAGGATGAGGGGCAGTGGGTTGAAATGAGAGAAGAAAAATTTAGATTGGATGTTAGAAACAAGTTCTTTACCACGAGGGTGATGTGACACTGGAACGGATTGCCCATGGAGGTAGTTGGGGTGCCATCCCTGGAGATATACAAGGTCAGGCTCAACAAGGCTCTGAGCAAGCTGATGTAGTAGAAGATGGCCTTGCT
Organism: Psilopogon haemacephalus; assembly: GCA_013396835.1. Classification (NCBI taxonomy): domain Eukaryota; kingdom Metazoa; phylum Chordata; class Aves; order Piciformes; family Megalaimidae; genus Psilopogon; species Psilopogon haemacephalus. Next base: position 492,026 of record VWZI01006849.1, read on the forward strand.
GACTTGCAGGAGGGTTGGGACTAGATGGCTTTTGGAGGTCCCTTCCAACCCTTCTGTGATTCTATAAAGCTCCATAAAACTGTAACTTAGAAATATTGCTAGTGTCCCCAAGTTCCACTGCAAATAGCTTTATCTTCCGGTAGAGACTGTCAGCACTCCCCCTCTTCTTCCCCCTACTTTTTAACTGCACAATGTAGAAGTGGGAAAAAAAATAATTAGGCAAGAACCTGGAAAGACAAAAGACTGTGTGCATTGGGGAGACAAATATAAGATTTAAACATTGGACAGATACGATACAAGCTCACAGGTAAGTTTAAGAGCTGGAATGCTGCTGTAACAGAAACCAATGGAACACACTCGGAATATCATTAACCATAGTGGGATGTCTCCATATGCCAAGGATGCTGGTGGCAACAGGATTAATATCCCAGGTACAAAAGAAGAAAGAAGTAGGTTTCAGTGTGGTTTTTAACTCAAGACCCTGGGGGGATGGAATTAGTTCGAGCCTGGAACAAATCTCTGGAAATTAATGATAAATCAGAGGGGTCAATGTACTATAAGGGACACATCTAAGGCCATTATTTTATAACAGCTGATGGCAAGAGCTGCTCAGGAGGGGAAAAAAAAAATGCTGATTTTACAGATACTGAAAGGGTGGGAATTAACACTCTAGGGAAAAAGCGCAGAGAGGACAGCAGGATACAAAAGTCCACAAAGATTTATTGAAAACCAGAGGGGAAAATGTAAGCTCAAGGAAATGAACATTCAGAGCACACAAACCAGACACTGAACGTTAATTAGAATACTGAAGTAGGCTCCCCTAAAAAAAAAAATAAAAAAAAATTAAAAAAACAACAAACTGAAACCAACAAAAAAGGGAGCTCACCAATAAAACCAAGACCAGAACTGCAGTTAAGAGTCAAGGTGCACAGAGCAAGAAGCCCCATGATCCCAATCACAGTTCAGTCATACTGACTAGATATTTCCCCCTGCCTTTTTCTGTTTCTGCCTACCACTGGCTAGGTAATAGCAAGCTTAATACATCAAGATTTATGATTAAGGAGTACTTAGAAAAGATTGATTTGCCCTGCCTGACAGCAAACATGAATAGCCTGGAAAAAAAAGAAATAAAGGTCTAGAAATCACAGACTTCACAAGACATAAAAAGGGACAAAAGTGCTGGCCTTAGTGGCTTTTATTTGAAAAACAAGTCCACCCTCAAACTTCAGATTACATACCCCTTTGTACTACAGACAGGATAATAAAATGCTCTGTAGAATGATATCAACAGGAATTTCGCCCAAGAAATCACCGAACGCATCAACTTTTCCACCCTTGTGTGCCTTGCATATTACAGTCTTTAAATACATGTATGGAGCCTAAGAAAACTTAGAACAGATTAAAACCTGTTCATAGAGCACCATACACTATTGTTTACTTGTCAGACATCACATTCATCCAAGAGGGTCTGGCTTTCAAAGAAATCAGATAATATACAGAGTCATGACCTAGGTCATAGTTAAGTGCTATCTAAATTCACCCATGAAGGATGAAAACCTCATATTCAGTGCTTGAAGTGTATACAAGGCACTAGATCCTCACACCTGAAAGAAGGATTAAACATATTCCCTGCATACTGCCAGTGTCAGCATCCAAAAATTCTCCCTTCCTCCTTGAGTGATAGCGGCTGTGAAACTCTCTTGGTGGACTGACATGCACTGACACATATTGACCACACATGAGAGAAAAATGTGAAGTCTGCTACCTGCCAGCTGTCCATGCAGTAAAAATTGGTTGCTCTACTGGTGGAAGAAGGCTCATCTGCTCTTTCCCAGAGTGATCTCCAACTTCATTTTGAGAGAGTGCTGAGTAATGTACAGCATGCTCAGAGCTCTGCAATCCCCTACTTATCACGTGCTGCAACTATCCAGGACTTCATCCTAAGCAGCTGTCAAATCAATATTTTCAAGAGCAAATTCATTAAAATTGTATAATTATGGTTGAAACTTTGAGACATCCGAGACATTTAATCATACAGCTTGGATTCAAATTAACTAAGTCTCAAATACTCCAACTAGTCTTAAAAACCCCAGACTATACATCTATATGTTTGTCAAATGCCACAAAATTATTCAGATTATTAAAAAGGTCTTATCCTCAAATTACTCTTCTACTTTTAAAATTCAGCTCCCATAGTAACAAAACTTCCATGGAAAATAATTAAAAAGAACAAAATTTAAACAAATGTACACATGCTACAGTGCAGATCTTCCAAAAGAGACAGTATTTACTCCTTAACATATAGTCAGGAACTAGTCATTGCAGAATTTAAATTAAAATAGCAAAACTCTCATTAAAACTCAGCAACATTACGCATGTAGTGGCAGAAATGCTACAAGCTACAAAGTATAATCATCAGGGGGCTAGAATACCTCTGCTATGAGAACAGGCTGCAGAGGAGTATTTACTAAGGCCTGTAAGGATAGGATGAGGGGCAATGGTTTGGAGTAAGAAAAGAGGAGATTTAGATTAGATATTAATTAATTCAAGCCAGCACAATTAGGAACAAATTCTTCACTATGAGAGTGGTGGAACAGATTGCCCAGGGAAGTAGTTGAGGTGCCATCCCTGGAGATATTTGAGGTCAGGCTTGACAAGGCCCTGAGCAAACAGATCTAGTGAAGGATGTCCCTGCTGACTGCAGAGGGCTTGTACTAGATGATCTTTGTAGGTCCCTTCCACCTGAACTGTTTTATGATTCTATACAAACTTACACCTGCAGTTTCATTGAAGTTGGCCAACAGCACGGAACAAGCACATCAGATAGCAGGAAGACAAACCAAAGCTTACAATATTTTCTTCAAAATAAGCATCCAAATTACAACTTTTAAAGACATCTCCAAGCCCTCAGGTTCTCTCTAAGTGCTAACTTCCCACTGTAGAAAAACCTTGTTTGCTGTCTTCCAGGAACCAAGCAGTAAAAATTGTTAGAAAAGCTAATGGTGGTGCTCATTATTTATTTGTTCTTAAACTGAAGTAGAAACCATTATGCAAAACTTCATACTTGGAAAGGATGAAAAATCTCTAATGCAAGTCAGGATCAGATAAACTGGTAGTTACCTGCAGCAGCTTAGGTGTACATGAAACAGAATAAATACATAGAAGGGATTCAGTGGGCAGTGAGGGTGAGACTGTCAAAGAGAAGTGAAAAAAAAAATTGTCACACAGGGTTAGCTGTTTATCTTCTCACTGTAGGGCACAGAATATGTATAGGAACAAAAAACCCAGGTTGCTAGCCTTCAGATTCTGACCTCTGCATTTCTGCAGCATAACTAAATTTCACTGTTGTCACAATTAACAACATGAAAATTATGCAGCTGATGTCAGCCTGCTATCAGAGTGGTTCTTATGCAGGTTTTTCCCCCTCAATGTAGAACTGGTTGCATTACTTTGTCCTTTTATTTCCCTTTCCGTAGAGAGCCTTCACCTCAAACTAAATCTTAAATAGAAGCCACTAGACTTTTCCTTACAATCTGCTTATTAATTTGCACCTCAGCAAAGGCCAGCTAGAACTCTATTGTTTTGCTAATTGTCAATTTTCGTCTTGGAAAGGTGTTGTATATTTTCTTCTTTTGGCAGGTTAGGACTAATTCTGTATGTTAACATATAGGTGGGTGGTTAAAAAACATTTTCTTTTAGAATGCAGTTCATTAAGATGTGCTGTTGTGTTTATTTCCTTTTGCTAACTTCCTTAATTTCCTATGACAAGTCTTCTCGAGAAGTTTGTAGGGACTGCCCTGCCCAAGAAAGAGATAAAAGGATAAAGCTCCTTTTCTAATAGATGTTTAAATCAAGTTCTAAAAATTACCTGGGGGGAAAAAAAAGGGGGGTTGGGGGGGGGAAGCCATAAATGAAAATTCAGTTATAATCTCCAATTATAAGGAAAAACCAATAGCAGAGAAGTGTAGGTATCCTCAGGTCAACTTCACTTGTGGGATACTGGTTTTAAAGAATAAGTACTGTTAAGAACTACATATGTAAAATAGACATATGATAAACCAACCAACAGGCTACAGAAAGCTCCACAGACCTGGCTGGCTATTCACCAGACTGATACAGACCTGGTTTCGCTATTTAACTGCATAAACATGTCAAACTCGAAGCTGGTTTGTCTTTGCTTCACTGCTACTTCATACAGGGGCAACCATCCACCCACACATCTTCACCAGACTATTGGCTGCTTAAGTTCAAGCTGCAAGTCTGCCCATATCTGGGCAATACTTGCCCCTGCACTCATCCCTCCACACTGATGCTCTGGAATTCAGCTCTAAGTGCTGCTTCTCAGATTCAGCAGCCACAATCCTAGAATTCTTAATTTTCCAAAGCAGAACAATTGGAGATGTCAGCTTGTCAAAATCCAAGCTGCAAATGAAGAGGAGTACAAAACCACACCTGTTGAGTAATGGCTTTATCTCAGTCACTAACTATACATGCGAAGTAGGTACCTTGTGGTCCACTGTGGAAGAAATAATTTAAATCATTCGAGTTACAAAAACTAGGAAAGGCCTGAGAAACACTGACCCATGACAGTGTTCTGAATAATGCTTTAGGGACAAAGGCAAGACAGACTTCTGCTACAATATCAAACAGCCAACATGACAAATCAAGCACGATTACAGTCTACCCAAATACAGAGAAGTAAACCAAATAACTACAGGAAGACTTAAGACAGAAAGCCCTAGGTTCAAGTCAGTCCATGCTTTATTATCACCTTCATGTAAAGCTGCATGCAGAATAAGGAAGAGGAACAGAAAATAACGTATTGCCAATGCTTCACTAAAGGTCATGTTCATTTACTATATTAGGATTGACCAGTATCAACTTATCAATCACCATGTGCTAAGGTTTTCAACTGGTGGTTAACAGGAAAAAAAGTTATACCAACACATTTCAAAATTAAAAATTAAACAAACTGAAAATCCTGGCAACTGGATCTCTGCCTGAGAGACAGATCTCAGAGAAAGATCAAAAGGGATGATTTCATTAAATTTCTATTAGCAGTCCTAGAGAGACGAATCCAAGCTTTGATGGCAAAAATACTGCAAATAATCGGATTCCGTACACTTTAACTCTAAACAACCTCAAGTCCTGACCAGCTTTGATCACCTGCAACCTTCAGAATCTGAACCAAGTCAGTTATGCTCTCAATAACTTTAAACTCGATTTCCAAAGAAATCTGGAAAGCAGGTCAAGAAGAACTGGCACCAGAAATGTTTGTTAAAGTTATATAAAGGTGCAGGAAAATATTTTATTGTCCACATTGGAGAACATTCTTAGTTTTACAGACTTCTCCCAGCAAGCTAAGACTTTTTACAATGCCCTCCAGCTATACATTAGTGAAGATGAAGGACATTTATACCTATCATACCAGAACAAATGTGTCCAAAAACCAGGAAGAAGTGGTGCCCCTGGCTCTGGGGAAGCCTCTGTAATTAAATTATCCTATTTTACATATATAAGTACACTCAAAATTTAAAGAACCATGAGTCTGTGCACTGGAGAGTTTGTGATGTGAGCAAAATACTCAACTTGGTTCTGTTGAGTCACTGGGGAAAAGAAAAACAAATAATTAATGTCTTATTAAAATCTTAAGTAAACTAATAATAAAAAAAAATCAATTCCTCTAATTGGAGCTGAAACATTATGAAACTGACTCTCATGAAACTTCCCGATCTTCCTGGGTTGGTGTGACAGGAATGACAACAGCAGCTTCCCATATAATCTTTGGCAGAGACCTGAGCTGAAACCACAAATATGACATTTGGACCTAGACTCTACCACAGCATCAGGATTTGACTCACATTCTTACTTTTTCTTTTCCCACTTGTAGAAAATCTAGAAAGCAGTAGAAATATTGAAAGCCTAAAACAAGTAAGATAATACAGACCTTAAGCTGATAAATCCAATCACATGAGCAGATTGAAGCAAAACACCTCGATAAATTCTGCCCACAATAGAGTCAGCATCCCAGTTTGACACTGAAGATCAGGAAGAAGCAGACTGACTTTTGTATTCAAGTTGAGTCAGTCACCTATTCTTTCATTATGGACAAAAAAATCAGGATATATACCAAACAGGTTGAATTTATGCTCAAATGAGCTTCATTATGTAAGGTAGAACTGAGGCTTCTTGAGGTTTTGATACCACGGACCCAGGTTAGGAGATCCAACAGCTATATTGTCAGATGTTCTCTTTGGTAACCAAAATACATATTTTCCTATTCAGTGGTTAGATGTTCAAACGTAGCTGTACTTTGGCTTTGACCTAAGTTTCTCTTTGCTCTATTAAAGTATCAGAACTTATAAGATTGTTGCAACAAGTTCACAAGGCTCATGTACACAGACTGAATTACCTTACAATGTCATTCTATTATGCCCTGGCAAAAAGAGGAAGAAAACTCCTCAGCTGGAGCCTAATATTTCACCCAGTGGCGCTCCCTGCCAGTGAAAACGGAACACTTCTTGCCATGGTTGTGCATGCAGGCATACTACAATCAACACTTCCTATGCCAATACACTGGTTTGAAGATAGACAATGCTGTAAGACAAGAAACCGCACCTATTCACAAAGGTGCCGTAGGCATAATTTCACAGGATGCATCAGAATCTCTCAGTACTCCACAGATGAATTCAGCATTTCCAGGAGGCCATTTAAGAATCCAGAAAAACATTTCCTCACTCAAAACACAAACTATGAACAGAAGATACTAAAAATAAATAGAAATCAATAAATCTAATTCTGACCTGATAGGTACTTCTCTCTTGAAACAAACAAACCCAAATGGTTCCCACACCCCTGGACTGCTCCAGTTTAGTAGTTCAAGTGTATTTACTATCCTCTGTGTCTTGCCCTATGCTCCACTCCAGTGCAAGGACCCTGCAGTTTTGTCTGTCTCCAGACCTATTATCCCATGGTGCACAACACTGCCCAGAAAAACATACATCAACTGGACAGAGCCTCTGGGAATCTGACCTGAAGCAAATGGAAACAGTGGACCAGATCACCTATTGGAACAATCCTGGAAGTCCTCTGAAAGACAAAATTCTATTTTCCTCTCTGAAATTCAAATAATAAATTTATAGCAATTCCACTATGTCAAGAACTTCAAACAAAAAAACCCACATTCCATTTCCATTGTTATCCTTCACACATCCAGTAGGGCTTGACAGTAATTCTCCAAGCACCAGAATGAAAGATTAAATACAGTAAAGCCTGAGCATTTCTATGAGGAGTGTTTTTCAAAGTGTATCAGTGTAGTGACAGATCAGAGACAGGAGAAGCACTTGACTCTGACCTCTGCAGAGCATGAGCTCTCTGGAGCAGAAACGCCCACTCTCATGTGCAGCCTTCATACTACAGCAATACGCCAATCTTTCTGGCAGCATAGTAACCACAATACAATAAAGAGGCAGGTTGAGCTTTTCTGCCTAAGTATATTTAATTTAGTACGGGGACAAGGAAAGGAGAGGAAAATAGTAGAGCCAAAAGATTTGCAAAGAGAGATACTCTGCTACTCTGCCTGCGGTCCTATTAACACTGCACTGGCTTGAAATTGATGCAGCTTTAATAACTAGAAATCATACCAGTGCAACAACTCTTTCCTAGCACTTCTGGCCCAAGCCAGGATACCCAGCATCTTTCACCATGCTCACTGACATGAGACATCTTCAAGATCTGACAGAAGGAGGTGTCTACCAATACAATCAGAATGCACTTTTTTCCTACTAATTTTTGTTCCCTAGAAAACCCAGTAAAAAGTTACTCCGATTATATCCCCAGTTAGAAATACTGACTTCTGCTGGCATTAAAATAGTTTCTCAAAGCCAGTGGAAACATCTGCCAGAACATCACTTCCATCACTTCCTTTCAGAAGTGTCCTGTTATTCAGTTCTCAAGTATTTTATGCTATCCATGACCTATAGTTATAAGTTCATTTCTAGCCAAATTCAGCATCAGGAAACTTTCAGTTTATTCTTATAATGCTTTCCTCTTGACTCCATCCTACTGCGTCTCAGCTATCACCCAAGAATAGAAGCATTACCCTGTTTCTGCTTCAGACAGATGCAAAAAGCCCTAAACTGAACACCAAAACATTTACCTTTACTCTTACAAGGTCCAGTCATAACCCCAAAAATCCTGTGCTTTTCTGGGAGATGCAGACCTGCACCACTATGCACTGCTTTAAATCAGGGCATACCTCTATCTGCTTTCTGTGCTGTTCTCTTTTCTCAATTTTGATGCATCCAGTTCCTTAATTACTGCTACGATGACATCCACCCATTACACACACATCTTAGCTAAGGTCTCAGTTATTTCATGCCCCCTTGCCAGACTAGTGAGGTTCATTCAGAACACTAAAAGCTATACAAGTACTTCCTATATTTGCTTTCTTCAATAATTATGACCCTCCTTTCTTGGTTCTTGTTCCTCTCAAATGCTTGTCTAACTATTACATCCATCTCTTAATTAGCCTAGAAACTGGCAAAAAAAGTTTCAGAAGGAAGGAAAAAAAAAAAAAAAGGTACCTCTAGAGGTAAACCTCTCTCTGCCCTCATGAGGGCCAATTTCACATTTCCACTTTCTCCAAATGGAAAACTTGGACTTGCTGGAGACTTGCAGGCCAGAACGCATTCCCACTAGAGTTCATCTAAGGAAGAATCAGCTTAAGCAGTTGTATTCAAATAGTATTAACGTTTTCAAATCGACTTCCTATTTTCCTACTGGAAGCTTTGCCAGATACACTCTTCAACAGATACTAAAATAATTTGTATAGTTGATATGCAATCCAAATTTTTATTGGAAAACTGCCAGATTCGACATCTGTGAGAAAGTGGGTAATTTTTATTATGCACAGAGAGCATGCACTCACTCTGACATTTTCTACCTCTACACATCTCTTTCTACTGGAGCTGCTTTTGTGATTTTATATGATCAATGGGCTGCCAAAAATTACTTAACCCTTTCATTCCTACCAGAATCCAAGACCCCACTATCACCATTTTAACTGTCCATCTGTTGGGAGGTATTTGAAAACATCTCTTTACAACAGGATGTTCTTATTTGTTACACCTCTGCCCCTTCTAATGCAGCAAACAGATAATGATTTTAAATTTTTGTTCTGAGGTAGCATCTTCTGATTATTGTCAAACACGAGAAGGAGAATAGTCTTATATAAGCGAAGGGTTAATTCTTTGTTTCCCCTTGTCTTACTGGAGAGAGGGTCTGTCTGAAAAACTGCTGGGGGAAGCAAGAACAGCAAAGTGCCTTTGGAAAAGTAGGCCTTCCTGCTGAGGAACTGCAATTCCAGCCTGGAAATGTTTTGTTTGTTTGGCTTTGGGTGGTTTTTTTGTTTGTTTGTTTGTTTTCTTTCATTTGACTTTGCTTAAGGTACCTTCTAATTTATTAACAGCTGTAAGTATTTGGTTCTGCCCCCATGCCATCTAAAAGGTCAGACTGTCCAAGCCACTGAGGTATATGGAGCCATGGTGATATGCGCAAGCATACAACCTCTATGACTTGTACTCTAACTTCCTAATTTAAACAACAAGCAGCATCACTTCTGGTTTAAAATAAAATTCACTCTCTCGTTTGCAATCAATAGGAAAGGCAAAATATAAAAGATATAGATGAAAGGAAAGAACATTTTATGTACTTTTTACCATAGCAGGGAATTTTTTGTTTGCTTTTGGTTCTGTTTTTCGGTTTGTTTTTTTTTTTTTAACCAAAACAAAACCTACAAACTTTGTTTGAAACGGCCTGCTGACATTCCTTTAAATAAATAAAAACAAACAGTCCTTGACTGACTGGGGTGCACTGATGTTCATCATCTAAGTGATTTGTAATGCTGAAAAGGTTTATCTCTTTCACTAAAAAGATTACCAAATTTTACTTCTCAAAGAATACCAGTTTTTTTTCTTATCCCAACACTGTCCTGCTGCGAACACGTGGCAGAACTCCTGGCACCTAAGCAGTTGAAAAACATATACTAAACAGAGGCAATTTGTTGTTGTCAAGGCAGTTATTTTCCTTTTTTTTTCCCCCTCTCCCCCTTTTTTTCCCTCTCTGTTAAGTGTTGTATTTGAGGCCGAATCCAAAGCTAGAGTGTGGGAACTTGTGCTACTGATAGTTGCTTTGTTGTTTTTTTTTAACTAGACAAATACTAGTGACAGGGTCATGGTGCACAGCCTCTGGTGCAAACATTCAAGCTCACAGTCATTCCCACAAAACAGAGCACAAGGCAGAACTATCAAGAGATCTTTGCATTTGTTATTGGTTTTTGTTTTGTTTTCCATTCTCAAACTAACAGAAAGTTGCAAAATCGTAAACAAGGTAGTGACTGAGAAGCATCCTATCGCTGCACTTTCAGAAGATGGAATAAACATTATGTATTTTCTAAATCCTCATCCATACTAAAAATTCTCAACATATTCTGTCTAATTTAGGCTGTTTACAATTAGGGTCAAGGATACTTCACTCGCATACCCTAAAGCTGTGTGAATAGCAGTCGTATTTTGCAACTGACTTCTACAGATCTCATAAAGTTCAACAAACCAAGTCTGGTTCAGAAATGTACTTGAAGTTTGACAAACTCTCATTGATTTGAACAGAGTTCAATCCAAATTCAGAGTCTCCAACAGATTTCAAGATAAATATCACTGTTACTGCTTTATACACAGGTAAATCGAGAGACAAATCACATTGCAGTAACACAGCAGAAGCAGCACTACAAAGCAAGAATCTAGACTTCAGCAACTTCTGCTTGACTGGAAGACCTCTAGCAGATGCTGCTTAACTTACTCATTTAGCAAATCCCCATGAGAGAAGAGGAAGAGTAAAGAAGAGGCTTAAAAACAGCAGACATATCAGAAACCTAGCATCAGTCTTTCTAGAAATGATGGTAACTGAGCATTACCATTGCCTGAACATACTTCAACACTCACTTCCCCTCCCAAACTTAGGCTGATAAAGTAATACAGTGCAAAAGTAAAATACTGTTAAGGTCTCAGAATGACAGACAAGGAATATTAGAATCCAAGGAATACAACAGAGAGTGTTCATTCTCCTATGTATAATACATTTCCCTTCTTGGATATAAACTAGCCTGAAATACTTAATCCCTCAGACAAAAAAAAAAAAAAAAAAAGGGAAAATAAAAAAGGATTAAGTATGCTCAAAAGCCTTTTACTGGTATCCCCATTTCCTCCTTAATAAATCTCACTGATAACATGATGCTTAGAGACATGTTTCTGCAGCCCTCATAATGTGAAGGACATGGACCCAATAGAGCAGGTCCAGAGGAGAGGCACGAAAATAATCAAAAGGCTGGAACACCTCTGCTGAGGACAGGCTGAGGGAGCTGGTGTTGATCAGCCTGAAGAAGAGTCCAGGGAGACCTAATTGCAGCTTTCCAGTGCCTGAAGTAGGCTACAAGGCAGCTGCAGAGGAACTGTTAATAAAGGCCTGTAGACAGGATGAGAGGCAACGGTTTGAAATTAGAGATTTAGATCGGATGTTAGGAACAAGTTCTTTACCGTGAGGGTGGTATGATTGGAATGGGTTGCCCATGGATGTAGTTGGGGTGCCATCTCTGGAAATATTCAGGGTCAGGCTTGACAAGGTTCTGAGCAAGCTAATGTAGTGGGGGATGTTTCTGCTCATTGCAGGGGAACTGAACTACATGACCCTTGGAAGTTTCCTCCAAACCAAACCATTCTATGGTTTGCTTTAGCAGTGGGCTTAGCAAAGTTAGGGTAACTGTTGGACATGATAGAATTAAGGGTACTCTCCATTCTAAAACATCGTCTTTATAGTGGCCATCCTGCAGGATGGCAGGCTTTACACAAAATCTAGTGGAATGCTTTCATTGCTCTTGGAGAAAGGAAACACTAACCTTTACCTCAAATGTTAGCTTTCATAGTTGAGATCCCACAGAAAAATGTCACCTCTGATGAATTCATCACCTAATGAGACCAGTCTCTGATAGGTAACAAATACACATCAAAGTAATTTTACTTGTCATTAAATTGCAATTCCTGACATTATAAATATATAGGCAACACATGAATGTGTTTATATAACCATACACATGCTTTTTACAATTTATCTGGTTGTGATGTTCAGCATTAATGAGGCTGATGAGCTCTGAGGCACCAATGGCACCCCTTGGTTTTCGAAGACATACCAAAAGTCCCAGCTCCTATTAGCCCCCACTTCTTGCACTGGAGATTTCAGCAAACTCCAGTATGTATATCTTTAGGCTAAGTGGAAAAATATTTCTCAGGGGACAATTTATGCCCCAGCACCAACTGACAAAATGAACAAGAAAAATAAAGATTGCCTTTCTGGTGGAACATGAAGAACTAAATTCCAGGATGGAAAGTCATTGGAGAAAATTTATCTCTAATCTTCATGTTGTTCTTCAGCTTGGCATTTCAGGAGAAAGGGACTATTCTGAAAGGACAAGTGAGTTGTTACTTAAATAGAGGATGTTTTTGTAATTGCAAAGTATTTAACAGAATACCTAGGACTTAATGTGAAGATATCAGTTTCCCAAAAGACTGATACCTTAGTATTTTCCTGTTGCGCAAAATGACCCCCAAATATATCTGTATCAGAAATTCTAGAAGGTTTCCATCAACTGTGCATTTTTATTAAAATGCATAAAAGAATATCTCCAAGCAACAAAGTTATTTTCTTGGCTAACTTGTAAATCTGCACTATCAGCTTTGGGGTGTGGGCACAGCATCATAATATTTGTCAAATCTGCCACTGAGGAGTGCAGTCTTAGACAGCTAACAGTAGACTTCTCCAGCAAAACTTTCTAAAGTTTCTCTGCACTGCTGCTGAACTGCCTGTTCTCCAGGGAAGTCTCATGCAAACTCTAAAACATTTCTTTACTTCAGAATTAATAGCATTGTACTACTAACAGAAGGGACACATCAAAATGCTATGGTACATGGACACTATTACACAGCAACACTCATTTCTTCTATTTTGAGACCATAGAAATGGATATTGCTACACAGGCAAACACTTGCTGCTAGGAACATTGTCAAGCCTTCAAGAGTCACAAAATACATCTGTCTGGAAGAGATTTCAAAGATCATCCAGTCCAACCCTCAAACCAGCACTGAAAGGCCAACAATAACCCACGTCCCTAAGCACCAGTTCCACAAAGAGCTTGAGAACCTCCAAGTAGGGCAACTCCACCACTGCCTGGGACAGACCATTCCATGTTTGAGAACCCTCTCTGTGAGGAAATATTTCTTAATATCCACCTGGAATCTCCTGTGGTGCAGCTGGAAACCATTTCTTCTAGTCCTGTCACTTGTTCATGATGTCTCAGCAGTCACATACGCCCCATGCATGTTAACATACATCCTCAGCTCACAGTTCTTGATTTACTGCCCTCTCATGAAGGCTCTTCAAATTATCTTTTCTCTTTTTTTTTTTTTCCAAAGATATGCCTATATCCATACAAACAAGTAGAAAACCCTCCAAAACTTCTACTTAATAACACCATGTAAGTGACAGATGATTTTGATTCCGAACTGAAATCAGAACAAGTAGGTTTTCTAAAATTGTAAAGTTTCCAGACAGTTTAGAACTTCAAGAGAGGATGAATACTTTTAAAATCCTATCAGCAGAAATGCTGTAAACAACCATAGTTAAAGAAACTCAGGGTTTGTGATGCCCGTCACTTATATTTAATGATGAGCCACCTTTTTTATCATATGTAGATGGTAATAGAATATGGATATCAATAGTAGGACTTCCATATTAAAACATAGCTGCAAAAAGTTTATTTCAAAATTTTTTGCTTTCATGCAAAGCAAGTTCAGAACAATTCTTGTACAATTGGTATTTCCTTACTTCTGAAGGCCTAACATTTTGAAGATCACTATTTTCAGAAAGGGGCAAATGTAACAGTCTCATTACACGATGACCACCTTCTATATACTAAAATAGCATCTCCCTACAAACATCTCCACTCATAGAACCTTAGTCTTATGTACTTACATTCACTTTGCTTTTATAATAGTCAAGAAGGTACAAACACCAGTTTAAATCTAACACAAACGTATCTGTGCATATATAAAAATATACACACAATGTGTGTATGTGGATGAATAACTTCAGTTATATGAGCAACAAGCTGATCCACAATAATTACTGTGCCCACACAGAGCTCCATTTCCTTCAATGTACCTCATTGATCTGCATTTGTCTACTTTTAACAATACTCTTAAAATAAGTTTACCAAATACCATCATGCTCATGATACAGAAATAATGGAAAAGAACAGTAAGCATGATAAATACATCAGCTAATGGGTAGTAGGCTGTACAGCTCTGCAGAAAGATTATTACGGGCATAATGCCATAGATTTATTTATGGCTTAAAGCAGTGCATGTCATAAGCATGCATACTTTTAGTAGGTGGAGTCATCTGACCCAATCTGGCAGAGCTTTCACATGGGAATGGCAAGGACTCCTCATTACCCATGAATTAATGCTTTTATTGGCAAAAATTGTCTCTTATGTGTATTCCTGAATGAGAACAATGTGAAGCAGTTTCTAGTGATTCACGTAAACTCTTTCTGCTTTTGAAACACTGGCTAACAAAATCACTTCCTTTCTGAGTTCTGCTTCAGCTCCTCAGTCCTTCCAGCCATGCAAGCCTGCACGTTGAGCTCACTTGTCCACTCTAGCAAAGAGCCTCAATTCAGAGGTAAAACACAGTTACTATTTAATATGAAGCTCCTGTCATAGCTTAGCACAGCAAGGTAATTCAACTGTACATCACTATATGGAAAATTTAAATATGCAGATACAGTTACTTGTCTTTGTGTTCAGACAGACATTAGTAATGCTGCTACAGGTCTGAAATGAAGCATGTGCTTCTTCAATGAACCATGGACTTCACATCTTTCTGGGAAGGAATGCTCACTGGCAGCTCAGTTCTCCCCAGCAAAGCAACGACTGACCCGTTCAGTTCACATCTCACTCAATCACCAGCTCCCCATCTGAAAATCCCCAAGTCAGGTTTTGAGCACATACTTTTCTCCTAATCTGTTGCATCTCCCAAGACCACAGCACCTGCAGACATGATTGTACAGACATCAAATAGGCTCCATGTGTTTGATTAAACTTGCATTTTAAAAAGCATTACTGTAGTATACAGATGACATCTCTGAAGGTTGGGAATCAGGTTAAGGCTTTATCCTTTCAATTGCCCATAACAGACAAAAAGAAAAAGGTTTGGGATGCTAAATCAGAGCACTTTCAGTACCATAAAGAATTCAGCCCAAGTCCTACTATCCAGCCATTAAAAACTTGCTCTAGGAAAATGGGTGCTGTGCTGTCCACAATAGCAAAAGTCACCCTTCCCATCCCTCATTTTCTCTACAACATATTCACTTCTGCAATTGTCCTTTAGCTTCCCTGCTCCGTCACAATGAGTAGCTGCTTCTGTCTCGACTTCCATGCCTAATGCCATGCTAAAAATCAAATACATACTGCACAGCCAGGCTGAATTGTTGCTCAAGGCAGCTGGCAGCACCAACCTCCAGCACCCTGTAACTGTATTTTCAAAAATGTACACACTAGGTATTCCCTAAGGAAATTTTAATAGGCAGGCAAACCAAAAACTTGGCTTTCACTGATATAATCAGCAAGAACTCTGTATCTGCATACAATGCACACAAAACTATTACAATGATGCTCTGCTGAAGGAAAACCTATTTTAACTATGCTCAGTTCAAATTTATCCTGTATGATGCTGCAAGATACAACACTAGCCTCACATGAAAACTTGTGGCTTCATAGCTTTACTGACATGAAGAGGCAATAACCAAAGCTTTCCTCCAAATAAAAATTACATATCCTAAGGTTTAATCCAAACAGCCACTCCCCATTCTCCATACAGGCTCTGCTCTTGGCTTTGATTCACAAGAGGAAGGCTTTTGGTTGCTCAAGCCAAGCCACAAGTGATCTGCAGGTTCCTCCTGGAGCCAGAAAGTGCTTCAGCTTCATTATTATCCAGCTTGGAACTTGCTATCTGGGCTCTGCACCTCCAAAACACAGTTCAGAAGGTGCTTCATCCAGGCATGTACAAGTCAACTCCACCTCCTATGGCAGAACGTGAGCTCTTTTGCTGCCAACCCCTGTGATTAACAAGGCAGTGAAATCAAAGTGTCATCTTTGACTAAAGCACAGGAACAGCTTACATTATCCTCCTCTCTGCAGTTTCTGAACCAAACAAGTCTTTGATGTATAAAATTTTTTTTTTTACTCTTGCTCTGTTTCCATGCAATGAAAATAATACATAATATTGGCTTCGCCTTACAAATACTTCTCTTATGAAAAGCGTTCCATTTGTGCTGACTTTAGTGGAAGGTGTGTGGGTGTGTTAGAAAGAAGAATGAAGTCCCAAGACACTTGTATCTCCCTGTGCGCTCAGAGGAACAATTCAAACTTTGTTTAAAAGCAAAAGCTCAGCTACAGACAGTGTGCAAACCATCACCATGGAATTGCCTAAATTCCAAAATCTTAAAGTCCAGACAAGCCGACTCAATCTTGCTCAGTTTGGACCCCACTTAATAGCATATTTAAGTTGGGTGTTTTGCTTAAGTGCTTTGGCTGACTATAGACCTAGATAATACAGCAACAAAACTAAGATAATAAAGTTACCATTGTCTCTGTATCTTTCCTTGGAAGGCTGGAGGGAAGAGGAGGTTTGAATAGATGAAGACAGTTTAGACACTTGTGTCCAGGGAACCATTATGCCTCAGCACCCTACTAATCTTTTCCAGTTTTCCTTCCTTACAGACTCCACAGCACCTTTGTTTCCTTCCATTTATCCTCCTCCTCCCCTCCCTCCCTCCCTTCCCTGCGCTCTCTCTTGGTGGCCATTAACTACGCTGACAGTTTGACAGGCTGAAATAAGGAAATAAAACACTTAAACATTGTTTCCTGATGTATGCATTCATCTCCTCTGCCAAACACAGATATTGAGGAGATACTTCACTCCTCCTGTCAGCTTGCTAAATTATAGCCCAGCTCTCAGAGCAACATGACTCTCAGGTCTTGTACATTCACTTGATCTGTCTTCCTATCAGAAGGCCATGCTAGGACCATTTCCATGTCTTTAGCAGGAGCTTCTTGTATTTATACTCTTAATACCACATTTCATATGCCTAGGGTTGAATTTCTATTAGAAACAGAACCTCATGCTTCTTCCTCTGAACATGCTCACATTATCATGACAGCTCCAGTTCTTGCTTGGATTACGATGAAACTACTTCAGGAAAAAAATAAACTAGATTGCATTAAACTTTATGTCATTCTCATAATCCATTACAGCAGCTGAGTAAACCGAACCCCAGCTTTGCTTTAACCAGGTTTATTAGACTGTTTTATTTAAGCATTTTCTCCTGGTTGACAGAAAACATGCTGCTGGAGACTAGAGGCATCCCACCCTTTACATAAAAAACATTGCTTACAGCATTGGCTTACAGGAGCCAATGTTGTTCAGCTCCCTGGGGGAAAGCTGCAGTGATACTGTCACTGCTCATTACCTCCAGTGGGTGTTGCTATGAACAAGCCTATGGGGAAAAACACAGGGAAAGGGGAAAAAAAGAAAGTATTACAGAAGCTCATAAACATGTCCCATGTCTGGAAAGTTTGCTTGATCCATACAACGACAAACATACAAAAGCCTGGCAAGAAACTAAGTAACTGAACTTCTTGACCATTTACAAAGTCTTCCATGCCAGTTAGACAAATACAAACATTCCATAGCTTATCTGCTATGCTGGATGCAACGGAGTAAAGTTGTCTTCCTGTAATTTCAGTAGCTCCTAAGACCTTTACAGAGTAGCAGAGTGCTGTGGCCACAGCCTCTCAGGGATACTCGATGGCCAGCATCCCTCACAAAGCAGAACGACCTTACATCTTCACTACCCAGAGATGGCTGAGGAGTTGTGAGAAACAGGACACCGAAATCCCAGACACATAACACTGCCTCTTGGAAAGTTGAGTGTAACAAACAAATACATCAAGAACCCAGAATACACTGTCACTTTTTTCCACCCCTGGATGATGGGGAAGGTTTCAGTTAACAGGTGGCACATTTTAAGCTTCTAAAACAAAGATCCCTCTTCACACTCCAAGGTAAAAAAAAAAATCTTTCAGAGATTCACTCTTTTTCTTGCTTCCTACTTTATTATTTCAGATATCTCTAATCATGACTGAAACAAACAGTCACTGAAGCAAGTGAACCCAGACCTGCTGGAGCAGGTCTAGAGAAGGACCACAGCGATGATCAGAGGGCTGGAGCACCTCTCCTGTGACAAGCTGAAAGAGTGGGGGCTATTTAGCTTCAAGAATGGAAGGCTCTGGGGAGACCTTAGAGCTGCATTTCAGTATCTGAAGGGGACCTACAGGAAGGCTGGGTTTGAAACTGGAGCAGGATAGATTTAGGTTGGACATAAAGAGGAAGCTCTTTACAATGAGAACTGGAACAAGGTGCTCAGGGATATGTTTGAATCTGATCTTGAATTTCTGCAGGGACAGAGCATTAATGTGGCCCTGGACAGCTGAAGGTGTTCCTACTGACTGAAGGAAATAAATATGTCAGACAAGATGATCTTTGAGAGCTCCTTCCAACTCAATGCAATCTGTGAATTCTACTTACATGTACATTTAATTTGTGTTTTAGGTGCCTCTAATTAAAAAACAAACAAACCAACACTTTCTGTTTGGGGGTGGGGGGCAAAGTAACAACAGGGACATCCACAAGCAAAAGTCTGTGTAAGTGATGCTGTTGATATTCCATTCTCTCTAAACATTTTTTCCTGTTTCTAAGAGTTGCTATTAAACAGTGGAAAAGATTCAAATTCAATCACCCTAAAAAGCTAGCAAAGCCTGAGTGGAAAAGTAATCCATTTGCTCATCTAGAGACTGTAAGGGCTTTGCTACTGCCTTCCAATACTGACAGGCCAAGAACAGCATTTCAACTGGTTACACCCATTCCTTTCATTATCCTCCCAAGATGCATTAATAAAAGGAGCAGCCTGTTATGTGATGTTATTTAACAGAGAGGTTTTGAATTTCATGAATGAAAATGAAAGAAAACATCAATAAAGCAAGAGGAAACAATTTCCTTACTACTTCCTCTACACAAGACTGTAAGAGAGGTCATCAACCAAAAACTATAAACTCTTTACTGACAACATCCCTAAAAGTATTTTGAATTGACTTAGTTTTCATCACTGAAAACAATAAAGGGCTCCCAGTGCACTGTCACAAGGCATCAATCTTTTTCCTCTACCGTTATTTCACAGCTCTGGGGAGACCTTCCAGTATCCTAAGGGGGCCTACAAGAAAAGCAAGGAAGAGACTTTTCACAAAATTCTGTAGTGGTAGGATGAGAGGAAATAGATTGAAGCGGGCAGATGAAGACCGGAGATGAGAAAGAAATTCTTTACAATGAGGGTGGTGAGACACTGGAACAGGTTGCCCAGGGAGGTCATGGATGTCCCCTCCCTGGAGGTGTTCAAGGCCAGGTTGAATGAGGCCTTGAGCAACCTGGTCTAGTGGAAGGTGTCCCTCCCCATGGCAGGAGGGTTGGAATGAGATTATCTTCAAGGTCCCTTCTAACCTAAACCAATCTATGAACCTACAAAATAAAAATGTAAAAATAAAAAGCCCAAAGACAATCCAGAAATTAAGTCTATTAATCTAAAATAAAATGAAGCAAAATATATTCAGGGAGTGGTAAAAATACCACAAGACTGAAATGTCTTTTAGTGTTTATAGAGTTGTCATTGTTATTTTTCCTCAGCTTGTTTTTCCTTGGTTGTTGTGAAACAGTAAAATATTGGGTTTTTTTCCTGAGCTAACTTGTCACCTCCTTGCTGAAGTTTATTCTTTGCACCCTACTTATAGAAAACAAACCTGCTACTATCACTGTTTTAAAACCTGTATACCATAGACCAAGACTGATTTGTAGTCAGTGAATTTTGCTTAAGCTAGAAGCCACAAATACATGGTTACAAGAGTGTCATCTGGACTATGCATCCACAACAGCCTGAACTTTTAAAATATGGGCAAGGCAGCACTCACAGGGGTGTCATCCTGCAGCTTGCCATTCCTCTGCAAGTACCTCATGTTCCTTTCCCTGTAACAAATGTGATTCCTCTGCTACCAAGAGAGGTCCATCAGGCAGGTTTGGAAACTGTTGTAAAGCTTGAGGCTCATCCAGAAATAAATGGCAACCATTGATAAGCCTTGGGATGTGAAACAACAGCAACAGCATATCTACTAGGGATGCAGGTTGAGCATTAAGCTAGCAATATATGTAAACATAGAGGAAGAAAAGCTGGGCCTGAGCCAACAATGTGTGCTTGCAGTCCAGAAGGCAAATGGCATCCTAGGCTGCATCAAAAGCAGCACAGGCAGCAAATTGAGATATGTGACTCTGTCACTTTGCTCTGCTCTGGTGAGATCTCACCTAGAGTACTGTGTCCAGCTCTGAGGTCTTCAACAAAGGATGGATGTGGACCTGCTGGAGTGGGTCCAGAAGAGGCTCACAAAAATTACCAGGGGGCTGGAACACCTCTTCTGTGAGTACATTCTAAAGGAGCTTGGATTGCTCAGCATGAAGAGGAGAAAGCTCCAGGGAAGCCCAATATCAGTCTTCCAGTACCAGAAGTGGCCTACAAGGCAGGTGCAGAGGGACTGTTTCCAAAAACCTGCAGTGACAGGTGGAAGGACAATCCTTTGAAACAAAAGAAGAGATTTAGATTGGATGTTCAGAACAAGTTCTGCACCATGAGAGTGGTGTAACATTGGAAGAGGTTGCCTAGGGAGGTAGTCAAGGCCCCCCATCCCTGGAAATACTCAAGGTCAGGCTTGACAAGGCTCTGAGAAAGCTGATCTAGTGGAGGATGCTCCTGACAACTGCAGGGGGGTTGGACTGGATGACCTTTGGAAGTTCCTTTCAACCCAAACCATTCCATGATTCTATGAGTATCATTCTGCAGCAGGTTACATGGCTTGCTGCCAACTCCAAACATCACTGGGCAGGCTTCCAAAAAGGTATCAATAATTCACAGTATTAAATCATAACTACCATCATGCCCAAAATACTTGTCACAAACCCCATTCAGTTGTTGGGGACTGGGAAAGAATTTAAAACAAAATAAAACATATTTTTTTTTAAAAGTGTTCAAATGTAACTCCTAAACATTTAGCTCCACCCTACTTTCTTCACCTAATAAATGCTTCGGATAGAAGTGTAAAGCAAATCTTTTCCCAGGAGAAGCCTTTGAGTTCTCTACCAAACCAAGCCAGAGATGGCCATCAACTTGAAGGTTGATGCTCCTAGAGGATCTGCCTCCTGGGGCAGGGCTGTCAGCTCCATCATCTTAAGAGTTGCCAAATCCACTTTGGACACCCTGAACAGACTTCAGCTCTGCACACTGGTAGCTGGAGACAGCTGCACACATTTCAAGTGGTCATACAAGAGATAAAAATCCAGAGTCATAAAAGTGTGTATTAAAAAAATGAAGAAGTCTTGTGCTTAGAAGTCTCTTTTGTACCTTCTCAAGTATGTAAATTACTGAGTCTGATGGAGTAATGAGAACCAGTTAGAAGATGGCACTTCCTTCTGTTGCTATGATAATTAAAAGGGCAAGCTATTAACTAGCTGTGGAAAGAAAAGTTATATTGGTTGTTCTGGGGATTACGGTCCTGTCTGTATCCTACCTTCACTAATCATTGCATTTAGTCATTAGACACTTTGCCCATTCCCTGGAACACACTGCTGCTGATTACTGTTTGCTGATCTGCTCTTCAGTCAAGATGTGAAACGCAGGGATAGTGCTAAAATGCCCTTTAGAAAGGCCAGATAATGCCGTTTCTAGTTTGCACAACAGGAATTACATTCTTCCACAGATACAGGTGTCAGCAACATCCCTATCTTTTTGTTAATGTGCTCCTCACACACAGCAAAACGCTGCAGAAGAAATTTGTATTGGTCCGTCCTCCATGTTGCTACTTACTTTTTAAAATACCTATTTTAAAATATATTTTAAAATAAATAAATAAAATCACATCACCACCACATCCTCTCCAAAAAGGTAATTCCAAATTAAAAATCACATGGTGGTTACAAATGCTGGCACACTGGATGGAAAGCAGAAGTCAGCAAAGGATTATTGATTACACAAATAATATTTTAAAATATATCCATTAGCATACACCTATCCAAGATGAAAAAATCATGCAAATATGCGAGATTTTATGCAATCACATGCAGATCTCAAGGCTTCTGCAAAGTTGCTGTTGCAGCCTTTGTCTTGCAAAATGTAGGTGCTCCTCTTCACAGCCACTCTATTACAGACTGTTAGGGGTTGGAAGGGACCTCCAAAGATCAAGACCGACCCTCCTGCCAGAGCAGTATCATCTAGGGCAGATCACACAGGAACACACCAAGGTGGGTTTGGAATGTCCCCAGAGAAGGAGAATCCACAACTCCTCTAGGCAGCTTGTTCTATGTCTCTGTCACTCTCAGTGAAAAAGTTTCTCCTTATGTTCACATGGAACCTCTTCTGCTTCAGCTTGCACCCATTGCCCCTTGTCCTATCATTTGACAGCACCGAGCAGAGCTTGGCTCCATCCTCCTGACACTCACCCTTCATGTCTTGCTAAACATGAATGAGGTCACTGCTCAGGCTCCTCTTCCCCAAGCTGAAGAGCCTCAGCTCCCTCAGCCTATCTTCAGTAGGGAGATGTTCCAATCTATCTTTGTGGCTCTGCACTGGGCTTTCTCAAGCAGTTCCCTGAGGTTCTTCTTGTACTGAATGGCCCAGAATGGGACACAATATTCCAAATGCAGTCTCACTAGGGCAGAGCACATGGGGAGGAGAACCTCTATCAACCTACTAACCACACCCCTTCTAATAGACCTCAGGATGCCATTGGCCTCCTTGGGCACAAGGACACATTGCAGGATCATGCTCACCTTTCTGTCCGCCAAGACTCCCATATGCCCCTTTCCCTTATACTGCTCTACAACAGATCAGTTCCAAACCTATACTGGTCCATGGGGTTATTCTTTCCGAGATGCAAGACTCTGCAGTTGTCCTTGTTGCAATATAATGTTATTTCCAAAACTGAGCTGTTGGAGTAAATGAGGTTCTATAAGTGATGCACCTAGCTCACAGCACCAAGAACATGAGAGGCCTCTCTGCTACATGTCCATGCTGATTATACGTTTTACATCATGCAACCACTAGAAACAATATCATTTACATCTTATGTTACTGTATGAACAATCCAATTTATAAAGTGCCTATTGTGTTTATACACAAGAAACCCTCTAAATCCTGAACATTAAACAGTGTTAGTGGATGACAGCCAAATCTCCCAGAGTCTTTTGTATGCTGAACTGAAAGTGCTTTAAAAATAAAGGCAGTTGAAAGAGAAGGCGTCTCTAAATTCAGTTATTTGACGCTATATACTGGTGAAAGCAGCAGATCTCTAAAAAAATTTAATCATTCCTCATAATGAAAAAGTATTCTTGAAGTTACCTGAAAGCCTGGCACCTACCCAGAAATGCCATCATTTTTAACATTACACTTCAGTAATTACTAAAGAACTAATAGTGGAGAAAATATCCCACACTAGGGAGAACCCCATTGCATTGCCTGTCTTCTACTCTGACAGGAAAGGTAGGTCAGTGGCAAAGAATGTCTTGGTCTTATATCTGTCACCCTGGATCAACAACTTTAGGGATAAAGAGACTCAGTAATTGAACGCTGGTAGATGACTGCATTCCCAAATATTGCAGATTTGTCTCCAGGCTGCCTGGAGTACCTGCATACTGTTATGCACAAGCAGCATCTGCTTTTACCTAATTCATACAGATTAGCTACCTCCACTCTTCTGAGGCATCCAGAAGCCACCAACTAATCCCAGCTGCAGCAAATAGTGTGAAATATGTTTTAAAAATAAAAAGTAAAGTAAAAATAGAAATCACAGTATTTGATTCAAACACAAATTATTGAAATGCAGTCAGTCATGGCAGTGATCTAATTAACAGGACCATATCACTGCTTGGGAGAGCTGGTCCTTCTGGAGGACTGTTGCCAGAGAAGCAATGGTGTGGCAGCAGCATGGGCCAGAATGAAATGCTTTGGGAACTTAATGGCAGCACAACCACTCAATTACTAGAGGCTGTGGTCAGTCAGACAGTTTTTTTCTGGATGTTTCCTGATATATTTTCTCATGACCGTCTCGGTACTGGGCCTGGTCCTGAATTTCTCAGAAGATTAGATCTTACATGAGCACCACTCCATCTTAGAAACAAATTGACTGCTGGTTATGGACACTTTCTGTTCTAAGACTTCTAGCAAAAAGTTGGCCACCTATTCCTACAGCTTGCTCAACCATCACATTTTCTTAACAGAGGGCATCTTATCAGAACATCTCTCTCAAGATGTTAAATATTCTCTCTTCCCAGGCCAGAAAAATTGCAAGAAAGGCTGTTCTTGCCTCATGTTAGTAAGACAGTTGCTGTCTTGGTCAATGTGCTGCAGACTGGACCAGACATCTCAAATAGAAAGCAAAGAGCAGACACTCCCTTGTTTGGCAACTGTAACAGCTCATATTTTTCCTAGTCAGAATCACAACACACACTTGCCCCTGGGGTTGTATTAGTCAATATATTGGTCAGATTTAACACTGGCATCTTTCCTTCTGTTCTAAATGGAATATGGTTTCAAGTGAAAGGTTCCTCCATTTTGTTCTTAACTTCATCTAGATTTTGACCACATCACAAACATTAGAGGCGCTGGTTTAACCAAACAGGTTTGCCAACTTTTTGTTTCACTCTGTACTTCTCCATAGCAGAGAAGGATGTACCATATCAATGAAGGCTATGTTTGTCACCATCTTGTAAGACTAAATGTGTATCAGATAGTGTTTGTGTTTCTATTCAGGAATGGGACAAATGACAAAGCACAGAAAATAAGTTTTGATAAGCTTTTGAAGTGCTGAGGACCAGAGGCTGGGAAACCAAGTTGGAAGTCATGCTACCATTTCTCCACTAATTGCATCTCAACATGCCAAACTGGACAATCAGCATTCTTAGTGATGATATTTCTCTATCACTTTCCCTTCCTACTACACCATTTGTCATTAACACATGCTGATGATTTAAGCTGCCCAGAAAACACCCCAAAAATGCAGTGCAGCTGGTACCTCTGAACAGGTAAGAGTGGACTAAGTCAGAAGGCAAGGGCAGCCTGGAGACTGCCTGCAAACTATAGTAGAGTACTGTATGGAAGCTGAACAACCCCTCTTATCACACACCTACCATTTATAGTCTTTGTATTTTATAAATAATTAGCAAAACGACTTTCAAAAAAGGCCAAAGAATTAGAATTTTAGATTACACACTTACAGCCAGACTTAGCATGCCTGGATGCTATTCTCTCAGGACAAGTTTGCAATATACTCCCTTCTTTTAAAAACAAGTGATTAACATCTGGAGACTGAAGTTTACATCACCCCAGAAAATGCCAAGAGAAGCATGTTCATCAGCACTGCTTCTCAATACGTAACTGATACATCTACAGAGGCAAGTGCAAGCAGACTTGACAATATCACTTTGTATTTTAGTAGGAGGCTGATCCAAAACCAATGCACAGACCAAAAAATAAAAAGGAAGTCTGCTAGTGATAACAACATTTTTTTATCTTTGGTAACTGACACTAATAAAGATTTCTATGGAAGTTATGAAACAGTATTGCTATTGAGGCAATTAAAAGTAAAGATGTGCCATGCTCACTAGATGAAGCATCTCCCAGCCCAGTTTCCTAACTGCAGCCAGATTCCAATAGCTCAGAAGTATAAGGAATTGGATATATTGCAGTCATGTCACAGACTGTCCTGCAGAAAGCTTTTCTAACATCTGTCAACTAGTAGCCTTAAAAATCCGTATCAAACATGATACATGTGTGAAGGTTTAATTTTTTTTAAATCTACCCCTAAAAGTACTGTATTATTCCATGGGAAACTAATTTTATTAGTTTTATATATATATACACAAATATATATGTACACACACATTTATATATAAGAACAGAGAAAAGTCTGGCTTATTATAAAATAAGAAACATGCCGATTGCTCAACTATACTTCGGATGATGTGACATTTGAAATATAATACATCTTGAGGTGGTTATTCTGCCAATAAGGCTAGGATAAAACACGCCAATTTCTGCATACATACAGTTGTTAACTTATCTGTGCTGTATTTTCCCCCTAAGTAATGAAATCTTTATTTGAAATACTATTGGTTAAGCAGTTATTATAGTATTAGTTTCAAAATATTTCCCTTAATAAATATAAAGCAAATGTAGTCATTCCACTCTTTCCAGTTGACTGATAAAGAGAGAGCCTCCACATTTCTCAACTCCTTTATGCTGAATTTTAAGCCTTTACAGGTAGCGCAAAGCTGTTCTGCCCTAGCAAACTCAAGTAAAAAGAATCTCAACTTGCATATTTTGAGTTCTTCCTTGGCATGGAGTGAAAAGCAGGGAAGATGCTTACTGTAAAACTGAGGGAATGCAACTTCCTTTTCCTACTGGAACTAATAACCTCAGGGGACAGTAAGATTCAGTGGCACCCATTTCCTCACCCGAGTAGCAGTAATAAGCATCAAGACCCCAATTCTGCCTGCAGTTCACTCTCAAGCAACCTGTACCATTCACAAAGAAGAAATAGGAACCAGAACAAGCACAACGTAACACCAAATCCTGCACTGCCTGCCCAATTGCAAACGTGCACTTCAAGCAAAGTATCAGCATTCTTTAGCCAATCTATTTGAACCTCTTTAAACAGTTATCCAGAGGCCCAGCCCAAAGGTAGAGGCCTTGCATAGAAACACTAAGCTCCCTCTCACTGGGAGTCACAGCACCACAACCCATTCCAAACCACTGTCACATAAAGCAAACCATTACTGAGCAGCTGATAGATTGCATCTGGCTTCTGTAAGCAGCAGTGACCCCCAGCACCCATGTACTCCTACAATATGCTTGGTTGTTGTCCTTTGGGTATTTACCCTGTAATTTGGGGAAGAAAAAAACCCCACTATGTAGTATATCTTCCTTGAAATATCACTATTTCCATTAAACCTTATTGTAGCTTCTATTTTTCCTTCCAGTTACAGTGAATTGTGGCTTTTGTCCCTGTAACAGAAAACAGCACCAACCAACGGGCAGTAAGGTCCCACACCCTCAGCATTAACTTGCTGCAGATGGCTCCCTGCTCAGCAGGGCTCTCTTGCAGCTTCCCTTTAAGGCAATCCACTCCCTCCACACACTTTCCACAGCTCTGGGTACCACTGCTCTCAACATATTTCAAGCCTTTTGGAAACCAAGCTCCTAATTCACATCTTATCTGATTTCAAAGACCCTCACTCTGTGCTGTTATTCTTGCACTGATGTCAGCAGTTGTCTTGACTGAGGAATCCAATTATCATCATACTTCTGAAAATAAAATTTAATTATAGACAAGTGTGATGAATCTATAAATTATGATTATCAGAGTGAACAGTGACATAAGCAATAGCATTAAGAATATCTGAGTAGTCTCATAGGATAGGGTCCAAAACTGAATTCAGTGAAAACATTCCCATTTACATTTATAAGAGATGACTTAAAGTAATCATTGCAACTCAAATGAGTATTTCATCACTGTTGTTACTACTCCACAATTAAATGTAGCAAAGATTATTTCACTAAAGGTATTAAAAACAAGTAACAAGTGTAATTGAATAAATCCAGGAACATGGTAGTCTGGTGTGTCCCAGGTTGGGAATTATAGGGTTACAACTCCTCTAGGGACTACGAGGAGAATGTTATTCAATCCCGTAAGTCTGCTATCTCTTCATAAGCTCAAGGCAAGGCCAGCTTGTCCTCCTTTTCCTCCCCTTCCAGCCATCTAGGTAGGAGCTGGTTTTAGGTACATATGTAAGTGGGTAGGCCTGTTCTGGGGCCTAGGAATGGCAGAGGCATTAGGGTTTGGACCTGGAGCATTGGGGTTTATAGATTTAGTTATGGGATGCGAACAAAATTCAAAGGGGTTGCTATAACTTCTACATCTGCTCTGTAACTTTTTCATGCATCTCTCTATCCAAAATACAATTGTTATTTTCTCCAATTCATTTGAGAGTTTTTATTCTGTCGGCAGTAAAACCACGACATCTGGCATCATGATATTCTGTCAGTAATCTTTCACAACACTAGAGCATTGTCCCACTTACTCATACAATTCATCTTTTTACACCAGCAAAACTTCAACAAGAAGGAAGTAAAAATTGTTTAAACAGTCACCTTATTAAATAACCTTATTGCTAAACTAGAATGGCAGCTTTATTTTTATTTGCTTTTTTTTTTTTTTTTTAGTCTGACATGGCATTCCTATATTGCTAGGGAAAAGTTCTCCAGAAAAATAAATTCAGTTGAGATTTACTCTCACTTTATTCCCCAAAAAATAACTAACTGTGATACTTGCTGGACAGTGAAAAACACATCCCAGCATATACAAAGGAAGAATCTATCTTTTTATCTGTCCTGGTTTAGTTAATGAGAAAGTAACTGAGTGCAAGAGCAAGAGAGGCAGAGCGCTTCCCTCTCTCAAACTGTTGCACACGGTAGGACTAATAGTCTACTGTCTCATAACCATCATTAGGCTAGGTAGTAAGTAGTACATTATCTTTGTTTTTCTTTCTTTCTCCAGGGCACAGTTGTGTAGCTACTGCTCCTCATTATCCTTGGAAGCTGTAAATTTAAGTGTAAACTCATTGTCTCTGCAGGGGTTGCAGGTGAGTAGCATGCAATGTTATTTACTCCATTTTTCTTTACTGAATTTTCTGGAACTGCATTTGTAAGACATTTTCCTCTCCTCATTCTCACTAACCGCTGAGTGTTGGGATCAGCCCTGTAACCCCACTGGTCTGGCCAGAAAGATCATTTACTGCATTCAAGGAACCCACATCTGTGTGGTCCCCAAAATGATGTGTGGCCACTACAGGATCTCATAATTTAAATGAGGGTGCTGCTGGGCAGTGGTGGGACAGCAGCCAGGCAGCTTCAGGCACCAGAGGAATTTATTCCATCCACTTTTATTAGCCATTGCTCCACCATTGCCTGCAGTTCCTCAATTATGGCTAGCAAGCTTACCTCAAAAGCTAATGAGGAAAGCATGTTCTTTACTCCTTATGGAGCTGCAAATACATCAAAAAAGACAATTTACCATTTATTGACTTAGATACCAACTCCATGTTAAGCCTGAAGCTTCCAATTCAGACTCTTCACTTGCTCTTATTATTCAATTATTTTTTTGTGGGCAGCTGGTGGAGAGGCATATGGAAGGATAGAACATGGAAATAATTACGGCATTAGAAGAGAAGATGCAGAATTATACAGGAATAGATCATGTCTAGTGGCTTGGGAAGGAATTACAGTCCTTGAGCAGTGCTACAGACTGGGGACAGAGTGGCTGGAGAGTACCCAGGCAGAAAGGGACCTGGGGGTGCTACTAGTTGATTGTAGGCTGAACATAAGCCAGCAGTATGCCCAGGTAGCCAAGAAGGCCAATGGCATCCTGGCCTATATCAGGACAGCAGGACAAGGGAGGTTATTCTTACCCTGTACTCTGCACTGGTCAGGCCACACCTTGAGTACTGTGCCCAGTTCTGAGCCCCTCAATTCAAGAGAGATACTGAGGTACTGGAATGTGTCCAGAGAAGACTGACTAAGTGGGTGAAGGGGCTGGAGTACAAGCCCTGTGAGGAGAGGCTTAGGGAGCTGGAGTTATTTAGCCTGGAGAAGAGAAGGCTCAGGGGAGTCTACAATTACCTGAAAGGAGCTTTTAGCTAGATGGGGTTGGTCTCTTCTCCCAGGCAACCAGCAACAGAACAAGGGGAAACAGTCTCAGGTTGTGCCAGGGGAGGTATAGGCTGGATATTAGGAAGAAGTTCTTCACAGAGAGAATAATTTGCCATCAGAATGGGCCGCCCAGGGAGGTGGTGGAGTAGCTGTCCCTGGAGATGTTCAAGAAAAGACTGGATGGGCAATTAGTGCTATGGCCTAGTTGACTGGATGGGGCTGGGTGATAGGTTGGACTGGATGATCTTGGAGGTCTCTTCCAACCTGTTTGATTCTACGATTCTCATCTTAGCCATCCACACATACAGCACAAAAACAGGGCTGGGAAGAAACAGAAGTGTAGAAAGTGTTGCCTATGTCTATGCTGATTGGCAGAAGAGATCCCAGTGGAACTAAGCAAACATGAAGAGAGTTGTAAGGTACTAATTAATACAACCAAAGGTGAACCAAAGAAGAGGCCACAAGAAAACCATTCAGCAAGAGAAGAGACTGAGCTAATAACTAAGCTAATGACTAAGTACATACAGGAGGCCACCTTTGACGCCACAGAAGATTTTAGAAAGCAACAATAACCTGTTGACCTGCAGCCTGGTGTGCAACAGATGTAGATTAACTGAAGACAGAACATGATCTCCACCTCATGACCAGCCAACTATACAATCTACCAAAGCAAAAATAGTTGCAGCTGTATAGACTATTAAAAAACAAAACAAAAAAAAAAAAAAGACAGACAACTCCAGTGGAGACCTTACAACAGGCTTCAGTACCTGAAGGCTGCCTACAACAAAACCAGGAAGGATTTTCTTACAAGGGTTTGTCATGATATGATGACAGGGAACAGACTGAACCTTGGGGAGAGCAGATAGAGACTGGAGATGAGGAAGAAATTCTTGCCAGTGAGGGTGGTGGGACATTGGAATGGCTTGCCCTAGGAGATTGCAGATGCTCCCTCTGTGGAGGGGTTCAAGGCCAGGTTGGATGAGTCCTTCTGCAGCCTGGTCTACTGGAAGGTGTTCCTGCCCAAGGCAGGGCTGTTGGAACTAGGTGATCTCTAAGGTCCCTTCCAACTTAAAACAGTCTATGAATTCCTGAACAGTACCTGTATTCCTTGAGGCAGAGAATGAAATGACCAAAGACAAACTTCCTTCCTCTTTTCCAAGGAGTCGCAAGTGCTTTCAAATCAAAGGAAAGAAGTTTCAACTTTATATTTAGCAACAAGAGTTGCCACCATCTTAATGAAAAGATAGATTTTTTTTCCCCAAATGTTTCTGCACCTTGAAATCACTAATCAGTAAACACGCTTACTCTAGTTCTTCCAAGCAAGATATATCCACAGTCGGAATAGCTTCTTGCTTTCTCTGAAGCAGCTGTATAAAGTCATACATGGTAGCAGGACAATAATAAGAAATCTCACAGCTTTCTCTAAAATATTAGAGGACTGAATTTGATTTTCTGGTGCAGTTGAAAAATGGCATAACTGACTGGTGCTAATTTTGGGAAAGCAAAAAAACTATAAAATTATAAAATTGTCTGGGTTGGAAGGTACCTCCAAAGGTTATCTAGTCCAAGATCCCCCTGCAGTACGCAGGGCCATCCTCAACTAGATCAGGTTGCCCAGAGCCCTGTCAAGCCTCGCCTTTAATATCTTCAAGGGCCTCAACCACCTCCCTGGGCAACCTGTTCCAGTGTTCCACTACCTTCATATTTAAGACTAATTTTCAATTCAATGTACCCATTGCCAAGTTATCATAAAATCCATTTCATTAATTGGTCACTGTTTTTGGTGGTTGGAATAGTCATACACATTTTAACTAAATGGTCGTTTTGAAAATCATTAACTTGATGACAGTTTCGGAAGCTTTAAAAGCTGATTCCTTCAGAGAGAAACAATTGAAGCGGGTAAAAACACTGTCATTTGTCCAGCTGAAAACATCCACACTATCAAGAGCACTGAGTGAGCACACTGCTTTGGAAACTATTTCAAGCTCACTATAAAAGTGTCTTTAAAAGTGCTCCTCCTGTTTCCTCTCTACAAAAATTAATTGGGGTAGCATTAGAACAATTTTGACAATCGATCCAGCAAGTATTAGGACTACTACCTAATACACAAATAACTGTTGCAAAGGCTATGAAGCATCAGTGTCAGCCACCTGGCATGAGGAAACTCTCATTAAAATGCAACTCATAGCAAGTTACTTTGTGTTGTTAAGCTTTAATAGCCTTCCACTTTTAGCCAAACTGATATATCATGCTTGAGAGAGCCTCATGTTTTGTAAATATTAATCCTTTGGTGGATTCACTGGATTACCTGTGTTTTCTTATTTAGCACAGCCCAACTATACTGAACTCAGCAGAAAATTGATATTGCTAGCAAGGAAGAAACATGCAGCAACAATGACTTCTTCCCTAATATTTCTTTGCTTGGATTCAAACAAAGAATAGGTCATATCAACTGGACAGATTACTGTGGGCAATGATGAGCTCTGTTATATCAAAAACCTTGTCAATATAGCTCAGTCTCAAATTAGGGTCTCATAATCAACTTTAATTCTCGGTTGTGAGACTTTCTTAAAAGAGTCACAGATAATTAAATCACATTCTTTTCTGGGCTGAGATGGGAATTATTTCCTAAATTTGACCAAGTTAATTTCCAACTTTAACCAAATGTATCATGCCTGCATGTCAAACTTTGCATAATACTCTTCATAATTTCATGTGAAAATCCAAGCAATCAATAAGACCTATGTATATATGAGACACATCTGAAGAAATACTTGCAGAACCACAGAATGTTAGGGGTTGGAGGGGATCTTGAAAGGTGATCCAATTCAAACTTCCCTGCCAGGGCAGGATCACCCAAATAGGCCACTCAGGAATGTATCCAGGCAGGTTTGGAATATCTCCAGAAAAGGAGACTCCACAATTTCTCTGGACAGCCTCCTCCAGTGGTTTGTCACCTTCACAGTGACAAAGTTAATCCTTATGTTCACATAGAACCTCCTCTGCTCAATTTGCACCCATCGCCCTTTGTCCTGTCATTGGACGTTCCCGAGCAGAGCCTGGCTCTGGACTCCCAACACTGTCACATTTTGATAAACATAAACTAGGTCAGCCCTTAGGCTCCTCTTCCCCAAGATAGAGGCCCAGCTCCCTCAGTCTTTCCTCAGGAGAGTGATGTTCCACTCCCTTCAGCATTGTGGCTCTGATGAGATTCTCTCAAGCAGTTCTGTCCTCTTTGAACTGAGGGGTCCAGACCTGAACACACTGACCTTTATAACATATTTATAATCTGGTAAGATCAAGACTGGCATTCTTAGAGTTTT
This sequence comes from Psilopogon haemacephalus, assembly GCA_013396835.1. Taxonomy (NCBI): domain Eukaryota; kingdom Metazoa; phylum Chordata; class Aves; order Piciformes; family Megalaimidae; genus Psilopogon; species Psilopogon haemacephalus. The sequence goes on from VWZI01006849.1 coordinate 525,371, forward strand.
GCAATAAAATTTGCTACTGGCTACATGAATGTAACACCAGAATTAACAACTAGTTGTTTATATAACAAAATAATTAATCTATTGCAAAAAAGTTATGGTTCTTGAACACAACTTCACAGCACTGCATACAGAACAGTCATTACACTTCAGGTTCGGTACTTTAGAAAAACCAAAAGGTAAGGTATTGGAAGGAACAAAGAATTTTACTGACTTGAAAAAGAACAAGATGAGTCTGGTTTACAGAGCATGCTGAGAATCTCTCTGAAATGCCATTTCAATTCATGAGTTTTCTTCTCACCACCACCCTAATGAAAGAATAGGGTTTTTTTGACAAACCTGACAGGACTTACTAGGTCCCCATCAGAAGACCCCACCACAAAATTAAAATTAGTGTCTTGTCTCTTGATATATCTGTACCTTCCTTTCAAGAAGCATAGATCAAGTAAAATAATAGCTAAATGAAATAACACATATATCCTGAATGGTTGTATCTTAAGCAATACATTTTTACNTTGGCCAAATCCATTTCTTTCCAATAAGCCTTAGGTTACTAAATTACTCCCAAGTAATTTTTGAAATGAGATTTGAGCTAATAAATCATATTGAGTGTTGAAAACCATAATTCTTTGGCCCTCCTCAGCAAAATAGTTCACTGAATGGTTTAGGTTGGAAGGGAGCTTAAAGATCATCTAGTGCCACCCATCCTGGCATGGGCAGGGACACCTTTCCCTAGAACAAGTCACTGAAGGCCTCATGCAACCTGGCCTTGAACATCTCCACAGAGCAGGCATCTGCAACCTGTCTGGACAATCGTTCTAGTATCTTACCACCCTTGCTGTTAAGAATTTCTTCCTCATCTCCAGTCTTAATCTGCCCTACTCAAGTTTCAATCCATTCCTTATCATCCTATCATCACAAGCCCTTGAAAAAAGTCCCTTCACAGCTTTCTTGTAGGCCCCCTTCAAGTACTGGAAGGGCACTAAAACATCTCCCCAGAAGTTTCTCTTCTCCAGGATAAACAGCCTCAGCTCTCTCAGCTTGTCCCCATAGGTTCTCCATCCCTCATCGTTTGATTGAAGCAAAACCAAACAGAAAAAAGTAGTAAAGGACAAATAACCTGAGAGGAGGACCACTACTTGTGAGTACAACACAACCAACAAGTGTTTCCAAGAGTTATGAATGTTAAACTCAATTACCTTTTTACTTTCCTCTTACAGGATTATAGCCACAGTAAGAAAACACACATGTACATGTCAATGTTCTCAGGTCAAATAGTATACAAACAAAAACCCTAACCCAGCACAAGGCCACATTACTCTTACATACTCATCACATACTAAGTGACATGCTCAGAGATAAACACCATGTCAAAGAACACAGCAGGGCATCAATGCACCCAGCATAGAGAAGGTTGCATTTCCTGGATATTTATGCTGTAAGTTGCAATTGAGCACAGCACCCTCTTAAATGGGCAAGCAACTTTTCTTCTGCTTGAAGGCCATTAGCATCCAGTACCCAAAGCTCCTCTCAGCTTGAAGAGCTCAAAAGCACCAGAGGCAATAAAACTAAACACAGGTGACACAAAAGTTTAAGGAAAGAGCTTATCAAGGAAGCCTGCCTCTTCTGCTGTAAGAAAAGCTTAATAAACCAATCAATGTATCTCAGACTACTCCAGAATCACACACTGGAATGGTAAAAATGACTGACTTTTCCTGAATTTCATAGGAAAACCAAACAAACCCCCACAGGGCACTCCTTACTCACACCAACACATTGAAGGAGAAGATGGGGGTTGAAGTCACAACCAGGAAAGCCACCACTCCAGGAAATAAAGCAAGTGGCATGAGAAGTAGGTTAGTTTAGCACCATTTGTAAGGCACAGACATCAAACCCTTCTTTGAGGGCAGGCCAACTGAACGGCTGCAAATACCATGCAATCATTGCTTTGCCTCGGCCACTTTGCATTCAAGAAGTTCTCAGCTTATCTTACAGCTCCTCAGCTCACACTATAACAGCAAGAAAGCACAACAGCTGCCTTGGCTCCCTTTTGACTTCTCTGCTTGCACTCTACCCACACTGACCTACAAAACCCATCACCATTTAGTGGCAGCACATTTCACCCCTTAATTCAGAATTGGGCTTTGGAACTGAGCATTGCTGAAACACGCAGTGCTTTGTTCTTCCAGGTCAACACTCATACCCAAATTTGATCACATCTGAAACTGCAGTCACTGGTTCAAAAGACCATTGCTCTTGCTAGTGGAAATAGATCTTTACATATCAGTTATAGAAAGCCATCAAAAAATTGGGACTTCAGAGGTCTTACCCCAGCTCTATTTTCATAGTAGCTGCAGAAGAGAAATTGGACAACCTCCTGTTAAAAATACTGTTGTTAGGCTGCCACAGAGCACTTCTGAGAACTGCAGCTGCAAGCATTCAGTGTACTTTTGTGTACAGACAGCATGAGAGGCTTAAAGCCTCCAGAGTGCTCTAAGGACCCTAAACAAAAAGTGTTCTGGAAGGGTACACCTCAACCTCAAGTTCAACGTCGGACCATACTTCTGATCCCTTTTAATTGGGAGTATTATTACTTTCCACTATTAGTTTAGGCAATGGTTACGAAAACCTTTTTTGAAAAATACATATATCACAGAAAATTTGCAATTCAAATTGGTATTTTTAATCTTAAAAAGTATTGTGGTGATATGGAGTGAAAAATAGAAAGAAGAACAAGTCCCATAAATCTATCACTCGCACAGTGCATCACTCAGCTCTCCCCAGCCCACTGAGGAGGAGAGCCATGCAGCTTTAAAATGACTTCATTCCCATATTTACATATTTTTTAATAGGGCTATGATGAATCTCCTTCCGCTTGACTCCTATTTTGAGCTGTGATATTTTAATCTCCATTCTTGCTGCAACTTAGCAGATGAATGTGCAGTGTGACAGAGCTCAGAGGAAATAGTATAAATAAAGCAAAGTGGAGCTATGACATCTCACATTTTATAGCTTTTTTATTGTAGCCTAAGCATAAACAGAGCACAGCTGTGTTATACTTACTGCTGTGAGCACTCCCCCAACTCCAACCCCCTACTGCTTTTAAAGAGACAGACTGCCCCTGCTCAGGGTCTTCTGGATACAAGCACTGCTGTTGCAGGCATCACTAGCAGAAGCAACCCCCCCACACATTACTTCCCTTCTTTTAGTTTTCCTCCTTCCACTAACTTGCCCCGTTGCCTTCCTTTCTCCTTGCCTCCCCAAGTGGCCCAGAATGTGACCCTGCAGTCCCCAGTGTGTACACGCACAGAATCATAGAACCATTTAGGCTGGAAAAGACCTCTTCAAGGCCACCTATTAACCCTACTCTACCAAGTCCACCACTAAGCCATATCTCCAAGTACTGCATCTACACAGCTTTTAAACACATCCAGCCATGGTGAATTAACCAAGTCCTTGGGCCGCCTGTTTCAGCCTGACAAACTTTTCAGGGAAAATATTTTCCCTGCTGTCCAGCTGCAGGTCAAGGCCAATGCCTCTTGATCTATCACTAGTTATTTGGGAAAAGACCAACATCCACCTCACAATAACCTCTCTCCAGCCAATTGTAGAGTAATAAGGTGTCCCATTCAGCCTCCTTCAGTGTAAAGAGACACAGTTCTCCATAATACTTGTTCTCTAGCACCAGCTTAGTTCCTGTTTTCTAGACCTGCTCTAGCACCTTGATGTCTTTCTTTAGGCAAGGGGCCCAAAAGCAAACACAATAATTTATTTGGCCTCACCAATGCAGAATGCTCACCATGCTATTTCTCATACAAGCCAGGAGACTGCTTGCCTTCTTGGCACCTGGACACACTGCTGACTCATGTTCAGCTAGTTGTTGATCAATATTCCCCAGGTCCCTTAGCCCCATACAAGCTGTCCAGTCACTTAACCCCAAGCATTGCCTTGGGTTGTTGTAGCCCATGTGCAAGACCTGGCACTTGACCTTGTTGAAGCTCATACAACAGATCCTGGCTCACTGATGAAGTCTAAGTCCCTCTGTAGAGCCTCCCTACCCTCAAGTAGAGCAACACTCACATCTGACTCTGTAAACTTTCTGAGGGCACAGTCCACCTCCTCATCAAGATTGATAAAGATGTCGAACACAAGTGGTCCCAATACTGAGCTCTGGAAAACACCACTTGTGACTGGCTGCCATCAGGCTTTGACTGCATTCACCACCAATCTTTGGGCCCAGCTGTCCAGCCGGTGCTTCACCCAGCAGACTGTGTGCCTGTCCAAGCCATGAGCAACCTTTTTTTTTTTTTTTCACGAAAATGCTATGAGAAACAGTCTTGAAGTCCAGCTAGACAACATTAACAGACTTTGCCTCATCCACTAGGTGGACCATCTCATTATATAAGGAGGTCAGGTTCATCAAGCAGGACGCGCCTTTCACAAACCCATACTGACTGGGCCCGACTGACAGGCATGTAATGGCACCTGAGGATGATCTGCTCCATGAACTTCCCTGGCACTGAGTTCAAACTGAGGTTGTGAGTCCTTCAGACTACTATGCACTTATGGTCTTTCAAGTGGGTAGTGATACAATGGGAGGCTCATGATCAATTAAAAGACACTTCAGCACCTTAGGGCAACAGCTAAAGGGATCAGGAGCTCACGTTGTGTTCTCTTCTATCCCTCTAACATCAGCAATGGACTAGGAACACTTAGGAACAGCCAACAGCTTAATTCACAGCTCCAGGGCTGGTGTCTTCAACAGCGCTTTGGATTCTACATTCATGGCTCGGTTTACAAGGCACCAGAGCTGCAAATAACTAATGGTATGCACTGGTCCCAGAGCGGGGAAAGGATCCTGGGACAGGAATTGGCAGGGCTCATTGATAGTGTTTTAAACTAGATTTGAAGGGGGAAGGGGTTGATAGTCTCCTGATGGCTGGTGACAAATAGTGGTGCAGCTCACTAGAGGCAGAGGGATGGAGAGCTAATGCTGAGGCAAGCCAGGGATGATGCACCAGGAAAATCTGAGGAAATCAAGGGGAATTAGCACAAGAGGAAGACAGGGCCAGCCCAGCTGAAGTGCCTCTATGCAAATGCACAGAGCTTGGGCAACAAACAGGATGAATTAAGGGCCACTGTGCTGCTGGGATGCCATGACATAGTGGCCATTACTGAAACTTTTTAGGCTTTCAGGTAGTGATAGGATGAGGGGGAATGGAACAAAGCTGGAGGTGGGGAGATTCAGATTGGATGTGAGGAGGAAGTTCTTCATCATGAGAGTGGTGAGACTCTGCAATGAGTTGTCCAGTGAGGTGGCTGGGGTCCCATCCCTGGAGATGTTTAAGGCCAGGCTGGCTGAGGCTGTGGGCAGCCTAATCCAGAGCAGGGTGTCCCTGCCCATGTCAAGGGGATTGGAACTAGACGATCCTTGTCTTCCCTTCCAACCCTGACTGATTCTACAATTCTAGGTCCATAGTTCCCCAGATCATCTTCTCAGCCTTTCTTGTAGATGGGCATTTGTTACCCTCCAGTCCTCTGGGACCTCCTAACTTAGTGAAGGATATGCTCACCAAGCCTCTTTCTATCAATTACCAGTAGTCTTTACTAACTGCTTCACTACTCTTGGGCATAGCTTATCCAGCCTCATGGAGTTGTAAGTGGTGTAGCAGGTCACTGACCATTTTCTCTTTGACTGTGAAGGTCTCATTCTGTCCCATCCCTGTCTTCCAGTTCATGAGACTGGATGTCTAAGGAACAACTTCAGCAGTACTGCCAAACATTGAGGCAAAGGAGGCAATAAGCACCTCAGCTTTTTCCTCATCCTTAGTCACTGTTTCCCCTTGCGTCAAAGGATGGAGATTCTCCCCAGTCCTCCTTTTGCTCTTAATATATCAATAGAAACATTTTTTTCCTCAACAGCAATAGCCAGGTTGAGCCAGTTTGAACCAGTTCTTTGGCTCTCCTCATTTTCTCCCTTTGCAGCCTCACTACATCATTGTAGGCCTCATGAGACTTGATTTCTGTTCCAAAGGCCACACACTTCTGTTCCAGCCAAAGCTGTCCATTCAGCCAGGCCAGCCTTCTTACCCATTGGCCCCTCTAACAGCACATGGGGATGGCCTGCTCCTGCACCTTTAGTACTTCCTTCTTAGAGTATGCCCAGGCTTCCAGGAATCCTTTACCCTTCAAGATGGCCTCCCAAGGCACTCCCTGCAGCTAGAGACCTGGACATCTGCATGTTTGCATTTGGTCACTTACCTCTATGTCAGTAAGTGGGTCAAGGCACCCACTAACAAGCTACTGCCTGCTCTGAAATGCCCATTTTGACCAGGTCCATCTGAGTGGACACATCAGACTCCACAGACATTGTCTCCCCTGAAAGCACTGGTCTTAGCTTTCATGCCCACTATACTGGCATGTCACAGCCACATTGTACTGCTACCTACTGAATGATGCCTTTCTTCCCTTGCTGTTACAATTTGCTGTTTGAGGACAGAGACACAGAAACAATTTGCTATAATGACACTCGGATAAAAGACTTGGAACCAGCTGGAAGTACTCAAAACATTGCCATCTTTTGAAGGTGGGATTTTACAGAAAGGGCTCTCACATTTCTCATCATTTCTTGATAGGTTTTTTCCTCCTCACAGAAATCAGTTGAAAAAGAAGGAAAAACACGCTAACTTTAATCCTGCCTATTTAAAAACAAATTATTATGAACTCATGACAGCAAAACCTCTTTTCGCCTCAGGAATTTACAAGATACCACAAGATATCATCATAATCATGCCTGCACACTCAGCAAGAAAATTACAATGGACCTGGGTCCTTCTCTTGACTGCACAAAGGTATGGGCAAACAGCAGTTTCTCTCCCACAGTACCAAGAACACTGTTTATCCCTGTGGTACATGCCAAGGTTTTACAGTTTGATTCAATTGTAAAGGTCTTTCCCAACCATGATTATTCTACGGAAGTGCTTCTCCCTCTCCATTCTCAATATATAGGCACATCTAACATGCAATGCCTAATACTTCCTTCTGCTTTCCACTTAATGAACTACATCATGGCACTGCAATTGTTACACTGAACTTGAAAATAGCATCCAGCTTTCCAAAATATAGGGCCAAAGTATGTATAGAAAAGCTCTTTGCTCTAGGAGGACCACATTGCACGTCTCATCCCACTAATACCTTATTAACAGCTTCAAGAGGGAGGAAAGTTTCAGCTACCACCAATGCTAACCTGTGACCTGTAATCTAGGTCTTCTGGTCATCCTTTACACTTCCTCTGTGCATCTTAGTGCCCCACTGATCTTTGGGAGGATTTGTTACTCCAACGCTACCTAAAATATCTTCTACAATTATTTTTCCCCATCCTGGGTACAATACAACTTGAAATAAAGCATCAATCAATGCTCACAGCAAGTAAAAAAGTAGTTAAAAAAGCATATTAAAACTATGCCAGATATGCATCAACACTTGCATATAAAATTAAAAATAAGTTTTAAAAGCCACCCAGAAAGTATGCTGAAACTGTTTATATATGTGGGGAGCTGCTTAAACTAACAAGCTTTCGAAGTTGAAATCCCAGATTAAGTCTGCTTAAATTCATCTCTCAACTCCTGGCTTACCAAGCCACCAATATGACACAAAGATCTGGTTAGAAAACTGCTATTTTGTGAAAAGATTAGTAGAATTCCTTGGTTTTGCAGGCAGATCATCACTTAAAAAAAAAAAAAAAAAAAAAAAAAAAAAAGCCCAACAAAAAACCCCAAACATTATCATGCTTCGTGTATTCCCTGAATTTCCCTTGAGTTTATCCAATCCTACTCTACCTATACAATTTACAACTTCATAAGGAAGCTCACAGGGTCATACTGAGCACCTGCTCTCTGATGTCTGTACTGTGAGAAACCTCACATGTTTTTGGAGTAAGACAGAGGTTACAAGGAAGGGACATGAATGCACTGATACTTAAGAGACAATAGAGTCACTGTACTCAAAAGGCACTACTGAAAGCCACCCACACCTAACATCCCAGTTGTGCACTCTTCCAAGACTTGATCTGAGGGACACTTCGCTTCTCCTGAAGTGCAGCAACAGGTGAGAAACCAGAAAGGGGCCTGGGAAGGTTCTGCTCAAAGCTCTATAGTCTGCTGGCAAGTCGCCCCAGTGCTGATAGAAGGCAAGTCTAGAATAGCAGCACAAGGGACCAACCCCAGATCTGGAAGGTCAATAGAGCCCAGCAGAGCCACCAAGTGGCAGACCAACAGGCTTCCCACCACTTCCATCCCTTTAGTTAAGGAGCTGTTGTGTACTTCATGCTGCCCACAACACCAATCCTACTTAACAGTATAGCCATCATCAAAACATACTCACTGCAAAGGGAGAAGGGCCATAAATAACTTTTCCCCAGGAGAGGAAACAGGAGGAAAGATCAGAGATGAAAATAACACAGCCACAAAACAATCAATTGTCCCCACTACCTACAAACATCTACCTCCTGTTAAGTTTTCTACTCCATTTATTATTTATCTGAATTCACACATTATGTTTTCTACAACAACAGTACCACTGATTTCACTTCCCAATGGGTGGCTTTTCACAGTTGCTGCAAAACCCTCAAGTTGTGATCAGTGCCAAAACAAAAACATTTAAAATGACTAAAAACCCCAAACCCCCGACCAACCAACCAACCAACCAACCCACCCACCCCGAAGAGAAAAAAACAAGCAATTAATNCCAAGCATGGTTTCAATGAGAAAAGTGTGACAACATTATAGTACAGATTTAGTGACAACAGTGGGAACTGAGCCCTTAGGTAAGATATTAAACAATTTCTGGCAGGGAGGCTTAATTTGGAAAACTTAATCCAAGACAAATAATCTGCAGCCACAAATTAGACCTCCTCCTTTAGAATTGACTTAATGGGAAATGATAATCACTATGAGATAAAACCCTCCAAGAGGTTTCAATTACTACTGTTAACCCCTAAACTCCTTTGCACAACCTTTCTGCTCCCTGAAGATTAGAGAGTTTGAGTATCACAATCTAAAACACCTCCAAAATATTAAAAAAACTAATCCAGTTGTAGCACATGAAGCAATGCAACTGAACAACACAGATATGGCAATGCCAAGGCAGCATCAATTCATTCTTAGGCTGGTGCAATACTATGCAATGATAAAGTAGCTCTCATCTACTGATTTTGAAGGGTAAATATGGCTAAGAATCAAGTTTTCTGAGATAACTTCTTATGCCCTGAAAGACATGCCTGTTACAAGCCACCAGAACTCCAACTGAGTTCTCAAATGGAAGAGGCTGCAGGCAGAAGCTGTAGGGTACCTGCTCTGACAAACAAAAAAAGAGGTAGAAATGGGTTTTTTCCCCCTCCTTCTTTAGTTTTCAATCACAACAAATGAATGAAATGAACCAAAAAGAACTAAGCTGAGGAAAAAAAATAAAAAAAACCACAAAGTAAAATTAGTAACAGGCTAACAGCATATACCCACTGCCTGGGGCAACATACGGCTGATGGATGATGACAGCCAACAGAAATCCTCATTCCCTGTCTACTAAACAAATTAGTAATCTCATCAATATCGTCACTACATTCACCTTCTGCAGCAGCTGCTGCTGCAACACAACTGCTGTTAAGCTTTAGGGGGAAAGCCTGGCTTTGTCTTGTAGTTTGCCAAATTCTGTGGGCAGTCACATTTTGGAAAAAGCGATTGACCTGATTTTTAAAAAAATAAATAAATAAAAAAAAAGAAGAAACAAAAAAATCCTGTTATCTTTTTTCAAAAGCCTGCAGGCTGGCACATGAAAGCCATGGTCCTGCATGGCTCACTCTGAAGTCCCAGGAACCTACAGAACTTGCACTTGCAGGGCCTTCCCAGCTGTCAGGGCCTCTGCAGCTGAAGTCTGATTCCAGAGACCTTAAACTTCAAGATGACACCAGGATTTCTAAGACTGAGATCCAGCTCTATACTCCACTTTCCTTTATCACTCCCTAAATTTTCTCTAAGTGAATAAACCCTGTGGTTTTACATTTTAAAGGAGGATGTTTGGACACACCTTGCTTCTTCCCTCTCCCCCAAACTCAATTTGGACAGTGAGAAAGCAAGACTGCATCTTTACCTCTCATATCCTGCATTAGAAAGCGTCTCAGCACATCCCCAAAGAGCTACATCAGATTTTAATAAGTGCTTAAAGAAAAACTAATTTCTTGTGCAAACAAATAAATGTACATCCATATGTTCAGAGACAAATTTGCTCTCCCTTTCTCCCATTCAATTTACTTGTTTTCTTTCCATGAAGTCTAATAACTTTTCTTAAAAGGCCTGCATATAGTGAAGCTGCTTAAGTTAGTTCACGTCAACTGAATCAATATCTTTCATCATTAGGAAAAATATTTACCATTCATTTCAATTTACCAGTTTCCATTTGAAAAGATAGAAGCTGTTGGAGATATTGTTTCTGAAGCAAGCCACTATATATATCATGGAATCACAGAATGTTAGGGGTTGAAAAGGACCTCAAAAGGTCATCCAGTCCAAATGGCCCCAACACCTCCAGAACAGAATCGCATAGAGTAAGTCGCATTGGAATGCATCCAGGCAGGTTTGGAATGTCTCCAGTGGATGAGACTCCACAACTTCTCTGGGTAGCCTGCTCCAGGGCTCTGGCACCCTCACAGTGAAAAAGTTTTTTGTTATGTTCACTTGCAACTTTCTATGCTCTAGGTTGCACCCACTGCTCCTTGCCTCGATCACTGGACACCACTGAGCAGAGCCTAGCCCAGTCCTCCTGATATCCATCCTGCAGATTTTCATAAACATGAATGAAGTCACTCCACAGGCTCTTCTTCCCAAAGCTAAAGAGACCCACTTCCCTCAGCCTTTCCTTAGAAGGGAGATGTTGCACTCCATCTTTGTGGCTATATCTGCGCATGGGTCTCTGTACAAACCTTAACTACAGGAGTTCAAACATTCCCTAGAAAGCCTTATGAACGTCTTAAAATTTTCCCATGCACAAAAAAAAATTAATTAATTAATTAAATATTAAGGTGTTGAGAGAAATAGCTGATGATTAATTCCACTGTCTCAGTCTTAACTAGACGTCAGGACTGGTGTCTTCTCCTGGGGTCAGCTAAACCAAAAGAATGCATTTCGTCCTCTTTGCTTCCACAATCGACTCTCTCTAAACATATTAAAAAAGAAAAACCACATTGCTCCTTTGGGCTCAAGTAAACCAGAAAACTTTCTTCCATGGTCTCCAAGAGCTGACACTGAGACACATTCCTGGAATGAATTTAGTCACGATATACATTGTATTTATGTTCTAGTTCATTAATTCACACATGCAATAAAGATTTCAGAATGAAAGCTAAATTCTAAGGATCTTCAGCTACACCAAAAGATTTTAACATCTTTAACTACAACATTCATGTTACTCTTTTACCCTATTAAATACCTTACTACCTAAGAAGCTGGTAACTACCTCTGCTACATGAGAAACCAAAAAAAAGCTTTCAAACTCTTAGATAAAAACAGATATATTTTTTTTGTTACTACATGCAGTTTGCTTATTCTTCCCCAGTTTTGGGGGTTTAGGTTTGTTTCTTTCCTCCTTGTGTCCTGTCCCCTCATTCCCAGTTATTGAGAAATATCACAGCAATATTCTCCTTGGCATTATATTGCTTCATAAACTCCATCACAATGAACATAATCCTTTAGTTAAGTGCCAATTAATTATTAAAAACATCCATTGAGGATTAACAATCATGAAATAGATAGTTCTATTATGTAGTTGTTAATCCTCAATAAATCTACTTGTAATAGACAGCATTTTAATATGAGAGCTGGCCTGCTTAATCTAATACTTTATATTTAATTAGATAATTATTGCACGTTAAAAATATATTTGTTAGGTGTAGTAACTATGTAATAAGCATACATCTAATAGATTAGTAATCCTTGGAAAATTGAGATTTTCTAATCATCTTTTGAATTAGCATCCGAGAGTTACTATTGAACATGAGGGCCAATACGTTACATCCTCCCTGCCTACACCAATCCAGGCCACAGATGTGTTAACAATCCCTGAACCACACTCTTTGGGCTCCAGGATGAAGACAGGAATCCTGGAAAAGCTCACCTGTCCAACACTTGCCTATTCCTTTGAAACATCTGAGATCACACAGCTCCAGCACGGAGTCCAGCTTTTCATAGAACAGTATTGTTTGGAAGGAACCTTGAAGATCATCCAGTTCCAACCACCCTGCCATGGGTAAGGACACCTTCCACTAGACCGTGTCACTCAAGGCCTCATTCAACCTGGCCTTGAACATCTCCAGAGAGAGGGCATCCACAACCTCTGTGAGCAACCTGTTCCAGTGTCTTGCCATCCTCACTTGAAAGAATTTCTTCCTAATCTCCAGTCTAAATCTACCCTCCTCCAGCTTCAATCCATTCCTTCTCATCCTATCACTACAAGTCCTTGTGAAAAGCCCCTTCCTGGCTTTCTTATAGGCCCCCTTCACATACTGGAAGGTTGCTCTAAGGCCTTCTTTTCCCCAGGCTGAACAATCCCAACTCTGTGTGTCCCTACAGTGGAGGTTCTCCAGCCCTCTGATCATCTTTGTGGCCCTTTCCTAACATGAACTATGTAACATGGCCAACTTGCAGCCTTGTTTTCAAGACAGAGAACTCCATCTGGAAGGGATAAGCAAACCCAAGTATGTAATTCTCTCTAAAAACAAAGAGCTCAGAGAGGCTTCCAGCTTATATCAATCCCTACAGAGGTGTATTTCTTGCCTTTTTTTTTTTTTTTTTTTTTTTTTTAAGAGTAGCACCCTTATTTAAGTAATGGAGTAACTAAGTTCAGTCAATAATAAATTGGTGTCACTGCTTGAACTGCATNTCCTGCTATTCATCAGGTACCTAATTGCAGTCAGGCATCAGTCAAAGGGAAATAAGGCATTTCCAGGGCTGCAACTATGGGAGCTATTTATATCAGAAGCTGCACTGAGTGGCCTTTTTAGGAAACAAGCTTAAAAACCAAATGACCACCAACACATCAGCTGTATCAGCTGAAGCTACAAAGGCTATCCCATGAAACAAAAATATAAACTTACAGCCTGCATCTCTGGAATTCTATCACTCCCAGCTGATGCTCAGCATCATTACCTAATAAAGGTGGCTTGTGAGATGTTGTTTTGGATGATCCTTAAAAACCCTGTAGTCCAATTTCTATCTTTTCTTTATTCCTTTCACTTCAATGATGAGCTGATTTTAGTGCCTGCTCTCTTTAAAGAGGTGTTAGCTCTTGAACCAGTGCCAGTGTATTGCCATTCAAGAATAGTAGACCTTGTTTTCCGATGGTGTAAGGTATACATCTGTAATTCTGTAAATCTGTGACTGCTTACACTTTCTTCTGGAACCAAAAGTGAGGAAAAATGAAAGATGGTAGTCAGAATCAAAAAGCACAGATTTTGGCTACTATTTTAAGTCTTGTATTGACACCATAAGTGATCTGTGTTCCTTCCCTAAAATGAAGCTACAGCAGCTCAAAGTTAACTGCAGTATGTTTAAAAAAAAAAAGTGTCACAGAAGTCCACTTAACTTGGCAACAGCAATTATTCTTTAATATGGAAAAAGAACTGCTAGGGATTATAGTCACTAGGCCTCGTTTGATGCAAATATTCATTTTCTTCACTTCAGAAGCCCCCTATATTTTAATAGTTTAACATTCAGTAATAAAAGACAGTAAGTATTAAATGATGCTGTAAGTATCAGCATGTTCCAAATTTTCAGAACAGCAAATGTTTCAACAAGATTAAAAAGCATTCTTTCAGGATGGGTATTTTTAAAACTTTTGCTGTTTCCCCAATGACAGGAAACAAACCATTTCTTCTTAAGTAGGACAGAACTATTGCCCTTCCTTTATACAAAAGGAAGGTACATATTTGTCTACATAATAGAGATCAGAACTGCACAGAAAAACACAGTCCTGCCTGGTTTCTCAGAACTAACTACAAGGTCTGATTAAGATCCAGGTACTGTACTGTTACACTGCGCAGTTAAAGAGGACAAGTTATCTCATAATTTCTTCTGATCGGTGGGTGACAACACCAGCAAAAAAAAAAAAACAAACCTATAAAATAATCAGTGAGTAACGTCTGCTTGAGTGACTGTCAGCCTAACACAGCTGCCAAGAGAAGTGAATTTCCCAGGACTACCCAAGGGGCAATTGATACCTAGACCTGTTGATGAACAGTGTCCTGTCTGCTCAGCTGGACAAATGCCTCTGCATGAATAGCAAGATCTGGGCAAGGATAGAAAGAATGAGGAAAGAAGGAACTAACAGGGCTGCCAGAATGAGTAGGGCAAGATGCTGCTGTGCCCATACTGTTGCTTCAGTAGACCCAGTGTCCATCACAAAGGAGGTAAGAAAAACATTTTTACCTCCTGGTACCCTTGTGGCACCCGTGCCAGGGCAGGAAGCAATTGCATTAACTTCTTGAGCTTACCTGTGGTAAGCTCCACAACATTCCAGACTTCTTCCTGCACTGTCTTTCCCCTAGGGTGAATGACAATGTGAGTTTTCCCAGTGAGAAGGCCTTCCCCTTTCAAAATTTGACAACACACAGAGCAGTATGAATATCTCAAACTTCCAACAGCCCAGAAAAATAAATAAATAAATAAAAAATTTTTAAAAAAACCAAACCCAAAACCACACACACACAAAAAAACCCCCACCCAAACCAATTAAAAGCTTCTCCTCAATAAACAATCCTAAAAGAGAGATTGGAAGTCTAGGATACTCTTGGAATAAAACTAGCCTTAGAGTTATGACAGGGTGAGAAGAGAGGCCAATCCTGTCCCCCACAGACCTCTGGCCACAGCCCCCCAAGTAAAGCTGGGGACCACAAACATTTACCTTCTACAGAAAGCCAATCCCCACAAAGCCTTAGGTGAGGAAGCTGGACTGCAATCTCCCCTTATTTGTGTCTTACTGAAGCAAGCCAGATGCACAGTCCAGGCTTCCAGAAGAGGCAACAGCAACTCTGGGGCTCAGCAACAGCTTCTTCAGACAGCAGCATGTGGCGCAAAGGTCTTGCCCTGGTAGCACAAGGTCTGGGGCCACAGGGTGGGTGATGGGCTGGGAGCTCTTCTCAGGAGCATTCCCCCTTTCATGCCAAAAAGCTTGAGCTGAGAGCACAAGGAAGGGGAAGACTACCAGCTACAGCTGTTAGAACGACTGGTAATTGTAGCTGGGGGTCCTCATCTCATGTCACACAGAGTAGGAAAATGGGTCAGACATAATGCATTTGGTTAAGTATCTAAGCTGAAAAGGTACTATTTTCTTTTAAATTATATAGTCTTCACTGAAAGGAAGGTTAGTGGTGCAAGGCTTCCTAGTTTTAAAATGTAACAGGGACATGCCCTCTGAGGGTCAGGCTTTCATTTGCTGATGTTAATTTGCAGTTACCTGTTATTCGTCCTTCATTGTAGCCTCTGTCTTAGCTGGGCACGCTCCTGATTCCCTGCTATATCCAGACGGTCCATGTAAATAGTGTTTATGTTAAGGAAGTCATGTTCTGTGTGACTGGAGCACATAGAAACCGATGTTGTTGTCACTTTAGATTAAGTTCTCGTTTTAGCAAAGGAGGCAATTGGAGCAGGCAGCTGAGTGGCCAAATGAAATATTCAGCTCATTTCGCTTAAAGCTGCCCCCTCTCCATTGTTCAGGCTGGCAAAGCTGATTAACCCTTCCTGGTGCTGCCACAACAACTGCTCACTCTGCGTTTCTCCTCTCCTGCAGGAAACTCAGACCCTGAACAGTCAGGCAGATTTCAGAGATCAGCAAGATGACATTTGGTGATTTTCTTGGGTTCCCCCTACCCCTAGTTAGTGAACTTAAACAAAAATTAACCTTTTGGGCTCCCACCACACTGTTGAGAGGAGAAACAACACAACACTTAGAGCCAAGGATATTCTCCATGCTTAATACAGACCAGCACATAGCTCCTATTAACCATAGTTTGGCACTCAGTTCCTTGCACCTGTGAAAGTGTTGCTAACCTCGAGTTAACTTCAAGCATTTTTTCAAACCCCAGCTCATGCATAATGACATACTTCATTTTTTTGCAGAACCTGTTGACAGTAAACAGTATGTCAAAATAAACATAGCCTAGGTAACAGGAAGTGATGGTTAACACTGCTGTAAGGTCTCAGGTGTAGCCAATGCCTGTAGACAGTATCTGAACTCCAAAATTTCAAACAGTGCTGCCAGAGGGTTTCCTCAACTGCAGCCATCCCAAACTCTACTTTGTCAGTTCCTGGGGTACAGCATAACCACTGTACTGGATCAAGTGCAGCCTTTCCTTTCAGGAAGCAATCTTAAGCAGTTTTCCAAGATGAACCATTAAACAGAAGAGAGAATGCTCAAGTATGCAACGCCTGGTGTCCCAAAAGCAGAGAGGGGTATTATTAACTGGTCCTCCTTTGCCTTGACTTTTTGCAATGCTTCTATTTATAGAAAGGCCTCATACTTTCAGCTCAAACTCCACTTGTGCCAGTAGCATCAAGTACTGCGTCATTTACTGCCTTCCACAGAAGGGCCTGATGCTTCAGAACGCTCAGCAGTACCAGCATCCACCACAGGGCTTGGGTTTCTTATCCCAAGACAAAATTAAAAGCAAGGTACAGAATATTCTTGGCCAAAGTATTAGCAACAGCCTCAGATGCTGTAATGTAATACTATTATAAACTGCAATATTGAGGATAATAGCATTTTAATTTTAAATGAGAAATTCTTTGGTATTTTAAGACAACAATTCAAGCACAAGAGACAGGTTCTTACAATCACAGTGACAACTACTGCACCAATTTCTCACTTTGATGTGTATTTTGTACTAAATTGCCAAAAGAAAGAGGATATCTATTAATAATAGCAGTAGTTATACAAACCACTGTCACACCAACAGAAGACAACCAGAGTAATTCTGCTGAGAAGCATCTGAACTCATAACTTCGCCCCCAGTCATGAGACTGAATTGTACATACATACTTGTTTCTATATACTGCTAAGGCATTTCTCCAGGAAGCAACAGAATTGTGAAGTACCGACAAACGGATAAACCTCTTAAAATCATATAAATATTACCTAAATGACTAATTCTAAATAGCCTTACAGCTACATTTTACTGTGACATTTTACAGCATAATTCACATAAGAACATTCTGAAAGAGCTCTTACACTAACACACTCTACTTGCATATACGGGATAAAAGTCCAGTTTCATTGCAATGACTTCAACAGGATCAATATCTCATCAATTGCGTGTCTGCTTTACTACTTACCTGCATAGATATGCAGCTACCTATGAATGGCTCATGAAGGCAGAAAATAGTGAAGTAACATGAGAACACAAACATAAAACATGGTATCCTGGATGTAATTAACATACACAGTTTATTTACTAGCAATTTTTATTTGGCATCTTGAAGTGCATAATTGCCTGGCTTCAGTACTCTACGTACCTGCTTCAAATTTAAGGCCCAGTTCAAGAAGGTCCTTGACTGCTATTTAAATACCTAAATGTCTTAATACCTCCATATAAAACATGCATCTGTCATTATGAAACAAAGTCCTATATGTTATAATGAGACCTATTTCTTCAAAGACTAACATCTCTAATTTCAGAAGGAAATAATAAAGTACTCCTTTTAGTAATCTTTCTTGATACTTTCCTGAATAAGGCAGCACACAAGAAGCACACAGATGTAGCCCAGCTCCTCTAATCAGTCTGAATGCAAGTAATTGTACAACCAAGTTCATCTTATGCACAAACATATTTTAGACTTATGCACTGGGAACAATGAAGTGCTTGACATCTGGAGTTAGCCACCATCAAATTGTAGTGCACACACATCATGCTCGTCTGCATAAATACCTACTTTCAGAATCACCAGGGCTCAAAAGGCCCAGCTTCCTGCTAATTCAAAATCATCACTGGTTTGAAATACCATGATAAAACCAAGTTGGTAAGTTACCTCCCAAAACTCAGCTTTGTAAGTATTTTTGTTCTACATTTCCCCCTCTCTCCCCACTTTTTTAATTATTAAAAAAAAAAAAACAAACCCTCAAATATAACCTATTACCCTGATATCTGACCCACCTACATTTCCAAGAGGCAGATATTTCACATGTGAGTATGAAGATGGATGCCCACTGAAGAGGGGAGGAAATAAATCCCAAAATTAAAGGTCCTGCACAGCTAATTCAAGAAGTAGTGTTCTTCCTGCTGGGCTGGATCAATCAGTCAGTGTGCCAGCATGGTGCTGCAAGGGTCCTGCAGACAGAGGTGTTGGGTTCAGAGTAAGTGTCTCAGAGGTCCTAAGGTCTGCGGTCATTAAAACCACGGCACCTTTTGAAGGAATCGAGTTATTAACCTCCACGACCCCAGACAAATTTAAACCTGACTAACTGCAGATTTCTCAGAGGAGTCAAGGCACGTGTTTGTAAATTGCCTGGATATTCAGGGTGATGAAAGATGTTACATAAATGACAGTTACTCATATAATAAGTGGCAAATGGATCAGGAGGAAGATTTCAGTACTGATTTAGGCTGTTGTCTCTATCCAACATCAAACATTAGTCAAGGTTTGTATATTGATGTCTTTCAAGACTAAATAGGGTATTTACCTTTTTAAAGCTGCAAATCCAGTCAGAATTATACAATTGTTTCTCCGGTTTGAAGAAAATCTAAAAATAAGCTCTTTTAATAAAGCTCAAATCAAAATGGTTCTAATTTCTTGTATATTTAGGTACAGTCTGGGATTGAAGATTTTTGTTTGGACTGAATTGTTGTCTTATTATCATCTAATAAATTACTGCCAAAGAAATCCCTCACTGGCAAACTTTCCCAAAGCAAAGAGGAAAAGCCATAGGGGAATGCCTGGTATTCCCACTGCTCAGGAAGGTGTGAATCAGAGGAGCAATTAATTGATGTGAGATCACATTTTTTCCAATATTCAGAACTCTCACCACCCCAACCACTAATTTTAATAATAATGAAGTTCTCTTGCAATGGTCATGGAAGCATCATACAAATGAATAACTGGATCTAGAAGTAACTAGCAATATATTCCAAAGGGCAGACTTTGGCTTATTTAAGGAACTAACTCAAAGTTCCTTGGGAAACAGCCCTTACAAACAAAGGGGTCCAGGAAGGCTGGACCCACTTCAGGAAAGAACTCTTGAAGGCACAGGGATGGGCTGTCCCAACATGCCAGAAGGTGAGCTGATGAGGCAGGCAACTGGACTGGATAGGCAAGGAGCTTCTAAAGGAATTAGGGAGAGAAAAAGAGATCATATCACCTTTGGAAAAAAGGGGAGGTATCCCAGGAAGAGTTTAAGGATGTTGTTACGTCTTGTATGAAAAAAAAAAAAAAGAGAAGCAAAAGCCTATTTGGAAGTTGGCCACTGCCATAAAGGGGAACAAAAAATGTTTCTATAAATATATCAATGGCAAAAGGAGTGGCAAAGACAACTTTCACTCTTTACTGGATGTGGAGTGGAATACAGTAACAAAAGATGAGGAAAAGGCAGAGGTACTCAACAACTTTGCCTCAATCTTCAATAGTGGGACAGGTTGCCTTCAGGACAAGTGGCCTCCTGAACCGGCAAATGGAGCCAGGGACCAGTATAGTCCCCCTGCAACCCAGGAGGAAGTAATAAGGAAACAGACAATCTCTGACCTTATCCTGGCTCATCCGGATGATCCGTGAATCTCCAGGACTTCCTGTCTTGGCAGGGGACTTTCAGTTGTAGGCAGGATGTCTCGTGATGTACAGTCTTACCACAAATGTCATGCTGGCTATGCAGGCCTATTGCATGGAGGCATTTAAAGCCAGTTCCTGGTCAACTTGAGGCAGGCATTTTCCAGGCAAACAAACTAGCCCAAAACACAGGGCTTGTTATTCAGCACAGCTGACTTAGACCTTGGCAAAGCATAATGCTATAAAAAGTGTGGCAGCAGCAGGCAAGCAAGCACAAATACAATAGCAAAGCATGTTCTGTTACCAGCTCAACTCTTTTTATCCATGTAGCCAGAAGCTAATGGGGCTTTGACACAGAATAGCCAATGAGAATGGCAGTTAGCTGAGCTTGACCATATTAGATGAAGCCATACACTTTTTTTACCCAAAGTTGGGGAAAACATAGACCTTGCATGAGGCAGGCACAAGTCTTGTGCATGTACCCTGCTCACCACAAGATGCAAACAGGAGTAAAACAAGTCTGGGCAAGCCAGGGTCCCTAGACTCAGTGGCTCCATGTTCTTTTGTCCTCTTTCCCGTGGTTGCTTCTCCCCAAAACAGAGAGAGGGAGAGCAGAAAAGCACATCTGGCTGAGCCAGGACACGTACAAGCCCATTTTGGCCTATCAGGCCTACCACGACAAGGTGCTGTGAAGATATATAATAAACTACTTCTTTTCTGAAAGAAGATGAATTGATGAAAGCAACCTGATACATGCAGGACACATGAAATTTTGCATTACAACTCAGAGATATTGTGCCCTTCCGGAGCACACCAGAGACAGGCAGACGAGCTTACCACCTGAATTCACTGATGGTGGCTGTTACATCCTCATGTTCTTTGCTTCATTATGACTGCTGCTTGGCCAAGTCCACCAACCATATACAAACATACACGGACATAGGCACCAGCATACATCATCTTCCCTGCCAGTCATATTACCCAATGTCGTAGTTAGAGGGGGGCCCAGCTTCCCGTTAGAAAACTACAGAGGCCAAGTCCAACCCCGGCGGGTGGGGGTGGGGTGGGCCTGGTCACCCCAAGATATTTTAACATTGATATTCTCTTCATCTTTCTGGTGTCGTAACTTACATGGCAGTACCTGGCGGATATTGTTCTCTTTTCTCTTCTTCTCCCTGCCTTTCCTCCCTTCACTTGTCTCCGAGAAGAGCGGAGTCCCTGGGTAGCTCACTGTGTGGGGGAGGTGGCTCCCAGCTGGCAGGGAATTTTGAGCTGCGTCACGCGGCCTGCTGAGGCCTTGTAGGCCTGAGACGCAGAGAGCAGTTGTGGCCTACTCTCAGAGCTGCTGCGGGTGGAAGGGGTGGAGGATTCTACATGGTTTTACTCTCGGCCCGGCTTGTGGGTGTATTTATTCCACCTGATTCCCTTTCACACGTATGCCCCTGCAAATAAAATCTCCCATTTAAACTTCCAATGAGTCTGCAGCATCTTCACCCTCACTCCTCCAAAGGAGTGCCCTCTAGTCCTCTAGTCCCAGGCTGCTTGTGGCCCTAAACTGGGACACTCGGGGATCACTTACAGATTACGAAGAGGCATCGCTTTCCCTCGTCTGCTGCTACTCGAGAGGCAGCCCTCTTCTAAAACAGAGCCTAACGACCCAGCAGTGCTCTCACTTCACGAGAAGAAATAAAGCAGAATTGCTCCCAGATTTGAAGTCAAGGAAGACGTCAGAAATAAACCCTATTCATCACTCCAATGGCGATTTTCCAGAACACAATATAAACTGACTGGGCCAGCGGCTCTTCATTCAGAGGTGGAGGCATTGATTACTGGGGTCACAAGCCTATCCAAAATTAAATCTGAGAGTGACACTGGGGCCCAGAAGCACAGACTACAGAGGAAAACTGGAAGCTGTTGAAAAGAAAAGGTCCAGCTCTTCCAAAGCATTTCGCATGGCTGGGTCCTGCTTTACTTCTCGCAGGCTATGCACAGAGCGCACACCTTTGTTCAACACTTCCTGGTGGAATGGTCCCCCCCAGAATACCAGCAGCCTGAGCATTTGGAGAGAAAAGAGGTAACAGATGGGGAAAAAAAAAGAAAAAAATCAAATGCCCCAAAAGCGATCCACATCCACCAAATAATAAGAACCAGTTCCCAACTCCTAGGGGACTGCACTACTGTTAATGTTACTAACCCCTTCAATAGGTTCCCTTCATGGTAAAATGGGGAAAAAAACAAAACAAACCAAAAAAACCACAAACCCAAACCCACAACATTATTACACCTATACCCAAATCTGGAGTGATTCAGTAGGACATTTAACAAGAGCTTGGACCCTGCACCCTTCCTGTCACAGGACTCTGGCAAGGTATATTTTTTTTCCTCTTACTGCATTTTTAGCAGACCATGCAAGATGCATGCATAGATGTTTCAGGCCAGCTTACACAATTTTATCAAAACCAAGTTCCTATGCTCCCAAGAGCCTGAGATCCTAGAGAGCAGTTCCAAACCTTTGTGACTGCACTGAAGAAGCCAGTTCCACAGGAAACTTCAGTAAAGCTTAAGTAACCTTTTGGTGTATCCAAGCCAGATACAGAGTGAACTTGGGTCAGTTCAGGGGTTTTGGTGGAAACTATGCAAAATATGGTGGTTTTGGCCCATGTTTTGCTCTGGGGTTTGGCCTTTATTTAAACCCTTAATTCTAGAGGAGACAAAACGATGCAACATGAAACAGAACCAAGTTCTACATAAATACTGAAAAGGAAGAGTTGGTTGTAGTGCGAAAAAAAGACAAAAGCCCCAACCAACAAACAGATCTGGGGCATAAAAATCACTATACGTACAACACCAATTATAAACTTCACTGTTGTAGTCTCAGGAATCTTTCCTCACATTCACCCAACTTGGAAGTGTTATGTCAGGTGAAATCACTTTTCATTCATGAAGTCTTAAAAATTTTTAGCCAGAAGAACATTGCCCAATACTATCCATTAATATTTTCGGTCAGGTGCTAAGATTAAAATACCACCATTTATTTAAATTTAAACCTACAAACACTTACAGATTGACATATATCTTTCTTTTGCGATGTATTCAATATCATCATCCCTGACTGCACAGAAAAGACAATGCATCCTGAATCTATAATATCATCTCCATTTGGTTTTCAGCATGGATTTTTGTCTGGTTAAATGTCTAAATTACTCCCACTTACAGGTTATCCACATATGGACTGAGAGCTGAACCCATTTGAGAATTAGCTTTTAACAGCTGACCTGGTGCCTCAGCAAGTGTTTTGCAGTCTCCTGGGAAAAAGCGCATTCATGAGCAAGCCTAGAATCACAAACCTCACACCAGAAGAGGCCAACTACATTAATACTTTTCACACAGCGAGTTCAACTGCCCTACTGCTACGACACTGCTCAGTGGCCAAGTGACAGAACAGCATTCAATATTATTTGCAAAGAGAGCCATCTGCCTGCAATCACACAGGAGGGCGAAATCATCTCCTAGTCAGTGAGAAAAGAAAGAAGTGACAGAGTTGAAAATGAGAACTACAAAAGGAAAGAAAAAAGGAAAGATAGCAAAGCAGCGCAAGGTAACACAAAAATGAATTATTTAGAGCTGTATCTCAGCTTACTATTGGATCTATTAACATAATATCCCAAATAATTACAGGGTTTCCCCACTACTTACACACTAACTGCTCCTGCATTCTTTTAAATTGCTATGTTACATAAAACGCTGCATATTTTTAATGTCCCTGTAGTATTTGAGCAATTACATGCATTATAGTTCTGTATTTTCACATCACTGAGGAATGATGGCTTCAATTCACCACCTCTGTGCTGAGGACTCCCACATCTCACTCCCAACCAATCTTCTTCTATCTAAGCACACATTTCAGCCAGTTTTGCTTCATCTTACAACCAGAGAAACCTTTTTCAGTCTTTTGGTGAAAACCGAACAGCAGCAACTTTAGACACACTACCTTTAAACAAAGGCAAATTACAAAGTACCTAATAGAATTGCTGAATATCTACAGGATGTCAGAAGCATTAAAAGAGATCATAGACTGCTTCCAGGCTCAGTATACAAGCCCCTCAACAAGCGATTTAGAAAAATCATTACATGTTTTAACAGAAAAAAAACAACCAAACAAAACCCAAACACACTCCTTCCACCTGGCTGGTAAAACTACATACCAACAACTTCAGTTCATTAGAGCATACCAACAACTTTAGTTCATTAGATATCAACATAAAATTTATATTTCCTACCTAGTAATGGCTATCAAATGGTATATAACAGCTGTAAGAGACCAACAGTAAATTAAACCACAAAAAAATAGCAGCAAACATAAGCATTTGCATGGGTTCTGCAGCCATCCACACTTACCTCCTTGTCACCAGAACACTCAACCCTCGAAAGCACTCATATATCCTAGAGATGGCTTTTATTGGCCCTCCCTCAGCTCAGGTGCTGGCATTTAGCTAAATCAGTAACTTTATAACTGCAGCCCTTGCCACTCTGATTTTCCCAGACTTGCAGGTGTGGTCTGGGTTCCCCTAAAGGAGGGGAGTGTGTTACTAAAAAACCCTTAGAACAGGTGGAGTTGAAAGTAGTGAAGGCAATTGTTGAGACATGAACCAGGAGGAACATGGAGCAGACACAAAATCAACATGTCTCTTTCCTCTAATGCTCATGGCCTCAGTGAGAGGACTAATGGTCACTCAGTAAAGACAGAATCAACCTTAGTGTACTATTTTTTAATTTCATCAATTCATTACCACCACTGTGCAATCCCCATCACCCCCTTATGTGTGCTAGGGGCTCCAAGGATGTATCCCACGTGCCCCATGGCAGTCAGGAGAAGTTCCTGTCTATCTAATTATCCCACAGGTCTACCACACTGTGGAATACAGCAGCAGTACTAACCAAAACATGATTAAGTAGCTGCTCAAATTTCAATTCCTGCCTAAGGAAGGCTTATTTTGTTCACTCCACAGTTCTGCTATGCACAGCTTGTTTAGGAGTTCACCCTGTTGTCAACCTGTAACTGTGAAAGAAGAACAGACTCAATAAGGCTCAGAGGTTTAGTTCAAATGGGTGTAAAGAGAGAATTTAAGCTTCACACATCTTATCGAAATGGTCCCAAACTCCTTCTGGAGAAAAGAGAGAAAGAAATCTAAAACCCTCTGGAATTTCACACCATTTTTCCAGCTCTCCCGTCTGTTAAACAGACTAGACGTTTTGCAGATTTCTTGGAGGACTTCCTGGCAACCAGCAGCAATCACCAGGGCAGGATGCATATGTGTGAAATTGAAATCTTAAACAAAATAATTTTTTTGAGTGTTGAACAGTTTGGGGGTTTTTGTTACTGTGAATTCTGGAAAATAGCTGCGTACTATTTTACTTCACTGCGGCTACTTCTACCATGCTCTACCTTAGGGCCAGTGGTGCAGCAAAGGCTCAGGGGTTACCGAGTGGGTGTTCTACACAGCAAGAAGTTGCACAGGTCTTTTTTTCTGGCCAGGTCACTATTTTCTTTCACTGTATGCTGTTGTGATTCAGAACTAAACCAAGACCACAACTCCTTTTTTTTTTTTTTTTGCAGGGACACTGCTCAACAAACTCTTCCTGATTATAAAGTGAAACAACCTGTGCTCCATGAGGTCAAGCTAGCTGCTAGGGCACATGTGCAACAAGAAGGTGATTGGTGGTAGCCAATCAAACAAGAACTAATACACTGAGCATAGGATAAATTGTCAGTTAAAAGTCAATAAAAAGACTTCATCTGTTTGTGAATCCCTAATTGCTTAACAGCTCTCTCTTCCATCTATGGCAGGCACCATGAAAGTGTGACCCTGTACCACTGTTAGTGCACTCAGTTGTTTTTACGTCGAGACATTGTGGAACTCTGCAGCTTTTACTGAGGTTTTTCCTTTACAAATGATCCTGGCAGCTTTGGAGCAGTCATGGTGGCATGAGGTATGGACTGGAAGTAACTTGGATCACATAAACACCCTCTCCTTTCACAGGTTGCACCACACAACTGCTGCAAGAATTAATACAAAATACTTCCCAGCACTGCAAAATCTGCAGCACTGTCAAAGTACATTCTTGTAACATTACTCAGTATAACTCTGAATTAGTAAACTTACTAATTCATGAAGCAAATCATCTTAAAAGCCCCAACTAATTTATGGGTTTTAATAAATAAATGTGTTCTCAGAATGCTGTTATTCATCTCAGAGTAAGTTCCTATCAATTCCTTTAACTACCTATAAGGCAGGTGAATTTTAGATGCACTTACATCCCACTTATGCTGAAAACAGACAATCAGTAGAAATTAAGCTGTTTGAGGAAAGCCACAGAGGATGCTGCTGCCTGTGAGGGGCTAAGACCTCAAGTAGTAACTCTGTGCCTATTCTGGCTGACTGTACTACTTCTCTTAGAAATTGTGCATTAAAAGAACAAAAAAAGAAAAAAAAGGGAAGTGTTAAAACTAAGTGTAATCAAAACCAAGGTTGGAGAGCAATGACCCAAAAAAGGAGAAAGCAGAAGGAACCATGAACTCACTAGAAAGAAGAAAAAAGGGATGAACTACAAGAAGGTTTGAGATGGAGTAACACATTATAATTACTCGAAATCCAACCACTAAATCTTGCTTTGCTTTCCAGCATAAATTGCTGACAGTGGAAGTCAAATTCTGAATTAGCACAGTGACACATCTGTACTCTTGATTCAAACACAAAACGGGGACCACTGAAGTCAGTGGGAGTTACGAGTGCTCAGCAGCTCCTCAGGGGTACACATTCTGCAGCAAGAAGAGTGAGGGCAGCATGTCTGGGCATAAACACATGAGCCTGAACCCAGCTCCCTCAGAGAACAGCATTCACAGTGCAGAACTCAAGGTCTCAGAAATGCTTTCACAGAATCATAGAACGGCTTGAGTTGCAAGGGACCCCCTGCTGTGGGCAGAGACACTTCCCACTAGATCACATTGCTCAAAGCTTCGAAACACTTCCAGGGATGAGGTGTCCACAAGCTCTGGGCAACCTGTTCGAGTGTCTCACCACAATCATAGTAAAGAATTTCTTTGTGATGTTTAATCTAAACCTACCCCACTCTAGTTTAAAACCATTGCCCCTTGTTCTATCACCACATGTCCTTATAAAAAGTCCCTCTCCGGCTTTCCTGTAGACCCTCTTTGGGTACTGTAAGGCTGCTATTAGGTCTCCCCAGAGACTTCTTTTCTTCTCCAGTCTGAAGAGACCCGAACTCCCCCAGCCTGTCCTCATAGGAGAGGTGCTTCAGCCCTCTAACCATTTTTGTGGTCCTCCTCTGGACTCTCTCCAACAGATCCATGTCTTTTTCCTGTTGGGGGCGCTCCAGAGCTGGACACAATACTCCAGGTAGGGTCTCACAAGAGCAGAGTAGAGAGGCACAATCACTTTTCCCTCAGTCTGATGGCACCAATTCTTTTGATGAAGCCCAGGATATGGTTGCTTTTTTGAGATACCAGCACACATTGCTGGCTCATGTTAAATGCTTCATCAACCAACACCCACAAGTCCTTTCTGCAGACCTGCTCTCAATCCATTCATCACCCAGCCTATATCCATGCCTGGGATTGCCCCAGCCCAAGTGTAGGACATTGCACTTTGCTTCATTGGACTTCATGAAGCTGGTATGTGCCCACTTCTCTAGCCCATCCAAGTCCCCTTGGATGGATCCCTTCTCTCCAGTGTGTTGACCACACCACACAACTTGGCGTCACCTGCAAACTTGCTGAGGATACCTCATCCCAACTGTCCACATGACCAATAAAGATGTTAAGCAGCACTGATCACAGTACTGATTCCTTGAAGGACTCCGCTCATCACCAGTCTCCATTTGGACCATTGATCCATTGAACCACTGATCACAACTCTTTGAGAGCAGCCATCTAGCCAATTCCTTATCCACTGAGTGGCCCATCCATCAGATCCATGTAATTTCATTGTAGAGACCAGGATGTCATGTGAGACAATGCCAAACACTTTGCACAAGTCCAGGAAGATGGTGTCAGTCATTCTTCCTTTATCCACCAATGCTGTAACCCCACCATGAACAGCCACCCAATTTGTCAGGCAGGATTTGCCCTTGGTGAAGCCATGTTGCTTACCACTGATCACCTCCTTGTTTTACATGTGCTCTAGCAGAGTCTTCAGGAGGATCTACTCCATTAACTTGCTGGACACTGAGGTGACACTGGCCTGATGTCTTCCTTATCTCCCTTACTAAAACCAGAAGTTATATTTCCTCTTTTCCAGTCACAGATAACTTCACCAGACTGCCATGAGTTTTCAAATATTATGTAAAGTGGCTTTGCAACTTCATCCACTCATTCACTCATCCTTTGGATGGATCTCATGAGGTCCCATGTGCCTGTGCATCTTCAGCATGGATAGTACAGACTCCCCAGCCAGACCTGCAGTCACCATTCTACCATTCTATTCTGGGGGTTAAGTAGTATGTACACCTTGGCTCTATGCGGACAAGGCTATAACTTCAAGTCACACAGTGGGTCAGTGGAGAGCTGCTCCTTCAAAGCAGCACCTTACCTGTGTGCCCTTCCAGGCCAACTGCCACACCAGGCACATGAGAGCTGCTGATTCCTATTGGGTCTCTCCACTCTTCCTTAGGCTTCCCTGGCTGCAGAAACACCTTGTCTGCCTGAGGCTAGCATACAGCCAAAGAACTTTGCTCTGCATGGACTTTATGAGCACACAACAAACAAACAAAATTTCTGGAAATATGATGCATTACAAAGGAACTAAGACTCACACTGGACAAGGGACTTGCCACCAGCAGCCAAATCTTAAATATTATCTTTAACAACCACAGTCACATCAAATGCCACAAAGCCTCTGGCAGATTCAATAAAAGCTGTCAGGGTCTCTAACTAAAAAATGCAAACGCCGATCACTCCTTAATTCCTCTTCAAGGCCAATAACAGTCCAGTAAGTAAACTTTAATAACTAATTTAAATTGAGAAAACTATAACTAGCTGCTCAATAAATCTTTGCTAAAGGGAAAGAAGGATAAAAATAATTTATGTATATTCTCTGTGGTCCTACTGTAAAAGTCTTAGGAAAAATACACAAATCATTATTTTATTTAAAAGAAAGAGGAGACAAAGAAGCAATAATCATAGTTATTTGATATAATTACTCCTAAAGGAATCCATAAGAGACTAGAAAATGTATAAAAACCACCACTCTTGATCTGCTACCTGGGGGGAATAAAAAACATTCTAGTAGGAAACATAGGTGAGAAAATAATGAAATTAGCATCTCCAAAATGTTTTTAAAAGGATCTTCAGTGTAAAGAGAATCGACAGCATAGCTTTAAGGATAGATAAATGGCTGCCTCAAGGATCTGTCTTACCTCCTCTTTTTCTCTCCTTTTTATTTTTTTTTTAAGTAATACCTTAATTTGCATAGTAATAACCCAATTATTGTAAGATTAGGTGACAGAAATCTTATTATTACTGTTCCTACAAAACAGTCGATATTCCATTCAGTACCTTTTAATGTTACGCACCTTAAAACATAATTATTCCAATATATGCTCATTCATCTTTAATGCAATTTCTTTAATAATAATTTTAAAAAAACCCTCTTCCTGTAATTGTAAGGTTGGGTTTTTGCTTCTTTTTCTTTTTTTTTTTTTTTGGTTGTTGAATATATTAGTGTTAAAACAAGATTTTCCTCCTTCAGGCTGCTACAGAAACAAGCAAAGCCAACCAACTGCTCAGGGGCATGCTCCCTCCCCTCTTCCCAAGAGGGAGTCCACCAAGAGGCCTAAAGCACATATGTTAAAATATGTTACAACAACTCTCTCTCTCCATCTCCCCACTCCGTGCTTCTTCCCACGCTGAGAGCTGGTCATAAAACAAGCTTGCAAACAAAATCAAATATATATTTGAAGCATCAGGGTTCTGAGAGTTATTTGTGTTTAGGGCTTGCTGTTACAGGCAGAGGGAGAAGGGCTGTGGTTTTAGGGCTGCAGGAGGAGAAATCAGAGAGCACACAGAGGCACAGGGCTTACCTGCCACAGGCTTTCTCAGCTTCAATTACAAAGATAATAAATGCTGTAAGTGGTCAGTGACCAGATTAACAGGAGAAAGGAAATGGGAGAAGGAGATAGGGCTGGCTCCATCAGAAAAACACAGCACACTACACATGCTCTGCTTCAGGAGGATGTCATGAGCAGTGACAAGGCTGGAAATAGCAGCTGTTATTTCACCAGTCACATGCATCTCAGTGTAGGCAGGGTGAGGCCAGGTACCCTTTTACAGGCAAAACTTCTGTAACACTCCAAACCTAAGAGAGGCTGGAAACAACTTGGAGTTGGTACCACTAGGTATCTGGCAGAAGCCCATACAGAATCAGTCAGTGCTTCAAGCCCAGTGCTTAGCAGCCAGCACTTCAAAGTCCCTTAGGGAAGCTGGAAAGAAAAGGCCTGCAAACAGCCACTCCATTTGTGGACAGAGCTCCCCTCCCAGTCTACACAGGTCATGCAGCACTGCAGTGCAGGAAAAGGTGGAAGCCATTCTTTTTGTAAACACACAAATACAGCTGCTTGGCTTTCAGTTCGGCACTTATCCCCCCATCACTAAAAGCAGTAAATACAAGATGCAATTTCACAGGAGTTATTTACTGTTTAATTTTTGTGAAAGCCTTCTGTCACAATGGCATGAATGAAAAGTAATTTGGCCAAGTTCCGATTTTCAAAGTCCTTTACAATCACTGAGCCAATTCAGGAAACTGTCCCTGGGTGGAAGAATTGCAGGGGTTTTGCTGGGTTGGGAACACAGCTTGCAGATCTTGGGGTTTAAGCAACCCACCTCCAACCCCCAATCACTATGTGGCTAAAGAGGACTGAGAGCTGGAGGGAGTTCAGAGGAGAGCAACGAAGCTGGTGAAGAACCTAGAGAATAAATTTTGTCAGGAGCAACTGAAGGAGCCAGGGCTGTTTAAGTTTGAAAAAGAGGAGGCTGAGGGGAGACCAAGTCTTAAGCTGAGACTGGGTAGGTTTTGACTAAATATTAAGGGGAAAAAAATCACAGAAAGAGTGGTCAGGCATTGGAATGGGCTGCCCATGGGAGTGGTGGAGCCACCACACCTACATGTGTTTAAAAGCTGTTTGGATGTGATGCTTGGGGATATGGTTTAGGGTGAACCTTGTAGAGTAGGGATATTGGCTGAAGTTGGTGATCCAGAGGATGTTTTCCAACCAGAATGTTTCTGTGATTCTGTGAGAACTGCAGGGCTGCTTTCTTATGCTGCCTTGGATTTTACAGAACGGGAAATATCATGCGCCAGCATACAAAAGCTGACATCAAAATGATCATCCCTGGTGCTGCCTCCAGGCCTGCATGGAGGATGAGCTCTGGTGCAGAGCAGCTGGACCTTCTCTCTGAAGATTTTGTCCATTTGCCTAACAGTTCTGGTTTTGAAAAGTTTCCAATTATACCA
Organism: Psilopogon haemacephalus; assembly: GCA_013396835.1. NCBI lineage: Eukaryota > Metazoa > Chordata > Aves > Piciformes > Megalaimidae > Psilopogon > Psilopogon haemacephalus. Next base: position 556,689 of record VWZI01006849.1, read on the forward strand.
TGTCCCACAGAAAGAAAATTAAAATGACTGTTTTTCCTTGAAAAAAATAAAATAAAATAAAATAAAGCAGTGAATATGCTAATGATTTTTCCTTACATTCTTATCATCTCATTTCATGCCTTAAAATAGAAAACCTTGTGAATCTTATTAGGAAAATTATCAACAAAGAAGAAACAGCCTTCCATCTCACACCAAAACTTGGAGAGCTGAGTTTATACTACCCTGACCCAGTCTGACTGAAATTGAAAACTTTTCCTCTTCCATTAATAACTTTTCCAATTCAGCAGTTCAAAGCCACAATCCCTCACAGCCTATGCAAGGATTTGGGATCATTTTATAAATCTGTGTGGCAAATGAACATGAAAGAGAAACTCTCCTTATGGCTGGAAACTATCCTTTGGGGGGAAAAAATGTTATTAGCTTTTTAGAGAGCATTTGCAAGGGTAATTTGCACTACAGCATCTCTTTTTATTGGCCTTACAAGCAAGCGTTGAAGCTATTTGTCTTATCGTATATATTCACTTTGAATAGGGACCTCATGTGAAATGCTTCTCCTGAAACAAGGAACAATGGGTTTGAAAACCAGCACTAGGAAGGGTTTGAGTGTGGCAGTAATTTATTTCAACCAAGAAATACTGAAAGTGAAGGGGGGAAGGATAAATGTAAAGAAGTTAAAAAAAAAAAAAAAAAAAAGAAG
>VWZI01006849.1:566300-651619 GCA_013396835.1 Psilopogon haemacephalus
GATCATAACATAGGCAAGAAGCACAGAGTGCTGTATATATAATATTTGTGAAATATTCTCTTTTATATATATATATATATATACACACATATATATACATGCATATATAAAAGAAAATTCCAAATATGTCTGTATGAGATAAGGCTTTCAGAACAAAATGTATTATGTGTGGTCTTAAGGAGGTAGGAAACTTGAAACAGTAGTTACAGTAAACAGAAGTAAATAAAGTGTGAAAAATTGGGGCATAGACAGAAACTAAAACTCTGAAGAAAGTGGCTAAAAAAAGCGAGAGAAGTGATGTCTTACATGGACATGGCAAATCAATTTACAGTTACTTTAAAATCCATTTTAGAACTCAGTTTCAAATAAATAGAGAAGGTCTATGCCTAGCACTTAAGAAAGGCAGTAAGAAAATGAAGAATAAGCAGGGAGCTGGGCACTCAGAACTTCCAGCTCTGAATCCAATCTGCCTTTGTTGAGCTGGATTAGCTGTACCATCTCTTAGACCAGTCCTTTCACGGCTAATGGGGTGACAGTATTTTCCTCTTAAGCATGCTATCAATATGAACTAACCAAATTATACTAACTAAGGCTACCTCACTGTCCTCCGGCAAATTTTCTGTAAAGGTTCCTTCCTTGCCTTGATATCTGCAAAGGATATCTTGACTGCTAGGCAGCTGACACAGTAAGATACACACTTATTATGTCTACATTAGGAAGCAACAGAGGCAGAGCCCTAGATCATAGCATTTGATACTGGAGCACTTGCACCTATATTCTTTGAGGCTCAGTTTTACTATCAACTAGATTCAGTCCCATACTGAATCTTGTGTGCAGTCCACATTTGTGTCAAGGGCCCAACCATTGGTTTAGATCCTTGTAATTCCATCAGTGCTCAGAGCGTCTGTGGTGTGTTTCTGGAAAGGAGCTTCTGCTTTATTTTCCTCCAGAGGAACCTAGTCCAACACAAACCAAAACCATTCTTCAAGTCGAGATGACATATGCTAAGTAAAAAACACCAGGGAGATTTTCTTCAAAACCACACTAGTGGTCCAAACCAACATGCTAAGACAAGTGTAACCAATGCTGACTGTTATGATTTTTCTTTATGCATTCTCTCTATCTCCTTACCCTGATTTTTGTTTTGTTTTGTTTTAAATCCTCAAGACATGCTAGAAATTTTATACCACGTACAGTTTTAGTGATGAAGCCATTTTATTGAAGACTGCTTCTGGCTGCAGTTTACATGGACTCACATGCAGCTGCAGTGGCACAAGCTAAAGTGCAAATTGTTACTTTGCAAAGGCAGAAAGAAACATCTAGTGTTAGATATTTCAAACCAGTTTCCCCACTATAATGTGGAGTCTAAATTTTTGGGATAGTCACAGTCAGGTCTTAACCCATGATATGGTTCCTATAACAGTATCTTTACTTATACAGTGAAAGTATTTCAAAGAATCATGTGGCTCAACATCTGCACTATAGAAATAATTTTCTTAACAATAAAGTATTTAAATATTAGTGTTAATTTATCTTATTTTTTCTCTTGCACCTTAAAGATAGGTGTAAACAACAGTAACATTTTAAGAGATACTCATGGTGTGAACACTGTGAAAATTCAAGACACAGCTGCATACGGTACACTGTGAATGGGACAGGGAGCATCACAGGGAGAATTCAGTCACAGCTGTACAGCATTGTGTACAAGCTGTTGAGCCCATGTACCAAAACACATTCACCTATCAACAAATCCTGTAGCCAGTAAACACATAGAATGGCCTGGGTTGGAAGTGACCTCTAAAGGTCATCTCATCCAGTTGCCTCTGCACTAAGCAGGGACATGCTCAGCTGGATCATCCCTATCAAGCCTCACCTGTATCTGCAGGGATGGGGCCTCAACCATCTCCCTGGGCAACCTGTTCCAGTGTTCCACTACCTTCACAATCAAGAACTTGTTCTTAACATCCAATTCAAATCTGCTTTTCTCCAGTTTAAAAGCATTACCCCTTGTCCTATCACTCCAGGTTTCTGGAATCAGTCTCTCTCCATCCCTCTTGTAGACACCCTTTGGGTACTGAAAGGCCGCTGTTAGGTTTCCCCAGCATCTTCTCTTCTCCAGGCTGAGAAGAGATCCCAGCTCAGATGATCAGGAACATCAACAATTCATGCAGTCCTTTCCTCTCTCTCAATGCAGACCACACCTTTGCATACCATCCTAACTGATGAAGAGATGCTTCTGGCCCAGAGCTTTATGTGCATGTTTGTATTTCATGCTCCCTAACTCACATCACACACAACCCACTGCAGAATCTTTGCTGATATGGTTGTTCTAAGCCTGAGTCTGCTTTCATTCACATCAAGTCAAAAGATGAGTAGCTCTTTACTCAATAAACATGTGATAAGCAGACAGCAGCACAATGCCTCTAAGTCTTGGAAATACTATTTTTTTAGTTTGTTTCAGGCTTTGCATCAAGTTCTTTTCACAAATAAGAATAAATTATCATATTTAAACTGGATATTAAATTAACCACTATTAATCTCCTAGGGACCCAAGAAGTCATAAAAAGCAGAGGATTTTTTTTTTGGTAAGTCTTATACTTTCATGTTTCTAATCATTATTGTCTTTCAGCTTCTAAAATCAAACCAGTTTTACTCATCCTTTCTTGGGTTCTCAGAATGAAGTATTTCTAGAGACCAAAATACTTGTGTGACCCAGAAACATCACTACTTTCCAAAAATATAATGACATGCTAACCTATTAATGCAAACCTAATACTTTACATCCTTTGCACTGAATCACACTGAAATGTTCCTTTGTGGCACTCATATTGAACGTGCTGCCAAACTTTCTGTATCAGAGACATTCACAAGAATGACACTTTCAAGTAATAAAATATTAAATAATCACCTCACCACCATTTTTTCTTTTTAATCAGCTTGGTTGTGCTACTTAAAACAGTTATTGACTCTTCAGGGCATGTTTCTTCTACCTATATCTGCCTTAATACAAGGTCTATCTCATTTCCATGTCTCCTGTGAGACTCTCAGCATGATACTGGTTTACTAACAACTGAAAATCTGGCTCTGTGTGTCCAGCTACGTACTTCTCCCACAATGTATCAGACCTTCCCTCCTTTGAAATAATGTCAGAGCTGAACTTTTAATGCGTGGCCTTGGCTTGATATATGAGTACATTTAAGGAATGTGAGGTCACTCAAGCTAGCAAACCAGCTGTCCTCCATGCAACAGAGCAAAAGAAAAACTTTAGGCAAAAAAATCCTCATCGTACTTGCATCAAAGCATGTATAAAATAATCTGATTTTATTTTGTCTAGCATTTTAATTTAGTGCTATTTTATTTAGCAATTTTAATACCATTTAAATTTTATTGTAAAAGACAGAGATAAAGCTAAATTGTATTTTAACTCAGATCTATTTTAAATGACAGCCAGAAATGCACCAGAGGAAATGTCTAGGTTTCTTTTTTTCCAAGTTCTGTCCTCAGACAGCAGTACCTCCTTTATTCTTACCAATCTGAAAATGAACACCTAAGGGAAACAAACTCCCTTTAAATTAAAAAAAAAACCAAACAAACCAAAAAAACCCCACACTTTATTAATTGTGTGCTGTTAACATGTCACTTGGAATGGAGGACAAAATGTCCTTCCATAACACTAACACAACACACCAAGTTTTTAATGCTGCTATTTGCATGGCTTTAGTTAGGTGACTGTTGTAAGGAACCTGAAGAGGCATGCACGTAATACACCAACTCCAACATACCATTTTACTGGCAGTTTAAGAAAAATCAGGCTTAATCTACAAAGACTGTAGGGCAGACTAAGAGAAAGTCAGTTTTAATGGGCTCTTTCTGCACTCAGTGAAGAAAAAGAGGAACAGCACAAAGGGAACATCAGCTTTCCACCTTCTTCAATTTGCAGATACTTGAAGTATTTCAACAGAGTGCAGAAATCTTACAGAATACATTTGCCTTAGTTTTTGCAATAATCTCCTAAGACAACAGTCAGAGCCTGCCAGTTTCCTGATAAATCAGCCATACTTGGTTAGCCTCTCTGGAGCTAACCATTGCAATTCAGGGAGACAGTAGAAGAGGTCTAGACAACCGTGTTTCTCCAGGGACAATGCACTGCAAAGATACATATGTATTTATACAGACCTAGTGTTGTCAAATACTGGCATTTTATCATGAGACTCATAGCAGGCATTTCTCTTTAAGATCTGCTGTGCTTATTGGAGAATATCAGCTCAAATTCCACAAAGAACTGGAGCTAGTGGCTCTGTTGCTTAAAAAAACCCAAAAAAACACCCTCAAAAGTGCGAACCCTGATAACTCAAAAGCAAGAAGAATTTAGAAGGGTTTTGAGGGTTTCTGTCTTACAATTTCTAAATGATTTTGTGGCCTGTTTCAACTGGTAATATTCACATAGATGGGTTAAGTGTCTTTTTTGCACTCTGAATTAATTTCCCTAAAATCTGTTTGCAAAGTCTCACCACTCACCTGAGTAATCCTACTAGTTTTAAATGGGCCTCCATAAGTGACCAGACTAGTCTGCTTCTGCATGCTGCTGAGCGTTATGTAGGAGGTGCTGATACACCCACATCCCTTTAAAAAGAAGATTAGGCACTAAGATAAGTGAAAACTTCTGTTCAAATTGGCTCAAATCCTTCCCCATTTAAATTGGTGGCAGAACTCCCACTTACTTCAAAGGTCCAGGACAGGCACACTGTATTAATTAGGACAGTACAAAAACTCTCATTACGAAACCAAAGCATGTGACCCTCACCTGATTTAGAACAAAAGCAAAACACATAGTCTTGGATTTATAGCTTCCTGAACACTGAGCACTACAACTGGTGCAGAAGTTCCAGGGAATTTGGATTTTGAAACAAAAATATGTAATGGTGAGATACTTTTATACATTACTCACTTGTTACAATACTTTAAGTAGGACCCTTTTATATCGGATGTAGATTTGTTGGCATTCATGTAAATGAGAATAAAACTCAAACTGTAGGTTATACTTGCCACAGCTATGCTTACATTGAAGAGGGCTGTGGGGTGGGTAATTTTAAAGACAGTTTATCCTTTGCACCACTTGCCAATTCAGAGTGTTTCAACAGTAGCTCTTCCAGCACTGAAAGAGCCACTTCAGCACAACACTAGCCATAAATCTAGTGTTGCCACACAGGGCTCCACTCGTAGCAAAGCCCCAATGCAGGGCACATATAATTCATTTAGTATTACATCCTAGCCCATCCCAAATCCCTCCTAGAAGACAGTTACATCAGGCTGGCCCATCTCAAAATAGCCTCTCTGCTACAGTAATTAAACGACAGAACTGCACTTTGCAATGCAGCAGCAATGCTTACTCAGTCCTGATAGTGCAGGGGGATGAGGCCAAACTTCTGCTCCGCAGACAAAGCAATGATGCCTTTGCTCAGCATCAAATTCAGCCTTTTTTTGAAGTGATGGGGGTGCAAGCAGGCTAATGTCAGGCTGAATATTTTTAATATTTATAATGAATAAAATTATATGCTTGGAATGCAACCTTCAGTATAACAGCACTAAAAACTAAATTTTTATTTGGATTATATTCATAATAATAACAAGTAATGTAGGGGTTTTTTTGGTGACAAAGGTTAAGAAGTCTGTAACCTCTAATTTGACAAGAACTCTATTATCACTCACTGGAAAATTAGACAAGATAGAATATTAAGACATCCAAAAACTGACACAAATAGAAAACTAGGTCTCTCACTTGCTCCTCTTTCTTTAAACAAGGAAGATGATTATATGCTGTTTGACATTCCATTTTCAGGGCAGCTAAAGAGATGCCGGGAGTCACACTTCATTTATTCTTCCAAATGCCACCACTGAAAAAAAAAAAAGTGTTGGTATTTGAAGGCACCATACTCCCACAAACAGCGGTCAGAATTAACCTTGTCTTCCTGATGGTTTTATTTGTGAAGTCCTTCAGTTTATTTTCTCAAGATGAAATTAAAAATACCCTCATGACTGAGTGTAAGCACTTAAAGCATACACACTACATGGTGGGCCAAAACTCCCCAGGGTGTAGCCTCACTGAACTCATTGTATTAGACAAGTCAAGGGGAAATATGTTCTTGTAAGAGATTTCCAGCCTGGAGATATTTGGATTTGCTTAAGGTTAGCATCTGAACTTTTACATAACTGTTCAGACTGAACCTCAAGAAATGTTGAGGTTCACAACTAACCCTAAATCTAAGAGAGAAAGAAATTACTTTAACATCTCTTTCATGATTCCCAGGAAGATGTTTTGCATTTCAACATGAATAAAACAATGTAGGCTTTTATTCTGTCATACCAGTGAACAAAGGCATAATGTAGCACATTTTCCTTAAACAAGCAAACAAACAAACAAACTCCTCCATGTTTTCTGTTGTAATTTTATCAATTCAGAGAAAAACCAAACTCGGTTTTGTTTTTTTTTAACCCACTCAAAGCTAACTCAAAAAAATTAGAGTCATTAGTTGAGTTTTTAGTCTGTTCTTACTCAGGCAAAAGTCCCACTGAAATGAAGCCAACATAACTTCAAAATCTGAATACTGTTTCATTCAGCTTTTCAGCACCAAGATGAAGTTTTAGTTACAACCATCTGTCATGGGTATAATCTCATAGCACTGATACCCATTTCTCTTAAATAAAATCTTTCTTCATAAACTTTTTATCTACCTCTGGGGTATATATACAGCTCAAAGAGTACAGATTAAAAAATCAATGCTTGCTTTCTCTTTGTACATGAACAATAATAGTACCTTTCACTAGAATAAAAATTCACCTCAGCTTAGCTAGGCTGAAGCACACACTACAATACAGTATCTTGAAGATGGAGATTAAGACTTGTTTTGGCACATCTTAAAAAAATGTAGGAACCAAAAGATGGTAGAGAAGGAGACAATGTTGTATTTTAGGATCTCAACACATTGTGAGGTTTCTCAAATAGCAGTTCCTTGCACTACCATTAAAATTCCACTATACATGCATTACTGACTTCTAATAAGATGAAGTTCACAACGTGCTTTCAACAGGAAAATTATAGAGGACATGGAAAAATATTATAACTGCATCCAATAATAGAGCACAATCATCTCTGAGAGTTTGCATCCCTCCAAATATTTCACACTGGCCTTGGTAATGTGGGACAAAAAGCTCAAAACTGTGGCCAAAATAGAGGAGCAGGGGCTGATGACAACTGAAATGAGGAAACAGCACAGTCTACTGGTTGAGGCACTGAACTGGGTATCTCCCCACATGGGGCTGCATTTTTAACTTGGCTACTGAGACACTTTCTTTCCCTTGGGCCAAGCATGCAGTCAACTGGGCCAAGCTGAAGACTATACAAATAACCACACAGTTCAAGGTGCACTCAGAGATACTTGCACTCTGAACTTTCTAATCAGAGTTCATCTTGGTCCATATGGCAACCTTAGCATGGTTCTCTGTCCACCTGCACTGCTGGGATACATTAACTTCATTATTTCTTTTCCACACTAATCTATCATGTCCTTTGCTGCAGATATGTCCCTTACTAAACCGAAACCAGCTCAGGGTCTTGTTAGAAATTCCAAGTTGTGTCCAGTTCTGGGCTCCCTGACTCAAGAGAGACAGGGAACCACAGATTCACAGAATGACAGAAGGTGGAAGGGACCTCTGAAGATCATCTAGTCCAACTACCCTGTCAGAGTAGGTTCGCCTAGAGCAGGTTGCACAGGATGGCATCCAATCAGGCTTTGAATGACTCCAGAGATGGAGACTCCACCTATCTGTGGGAAGCCTGCTCCAGCACTCCACCACGCTCAACATAAAGTTCCTCCTCATGTTTAGATAGAACTTCCCATGTTCAGGTTTTTGCCCATTACCTCTTGTCCTGTCACTGGGCATCACTGAAAAAAACCTGGTCCCATCCACCTGACTACCACTCTTTAAGTATATACAAGCATTGATACTGGGAACTACTGAAGAGAGTCCAATAAACAGCTACAAATATATTACGGGACTGGAGCATTTCTCTTACTAAGAAAAAATGACAGACCTGGGGCTCTTTACCTTGGAGAAGACTGAAAAGGGGTCTTATCCATACATATAAATATCTAAAAGGTGGAGGTCAAGAGGATGGAGCGAGACTTTTCAGTGGTGTTCAGTAGTAGACCACAGGAAATGGGTGCAAACTATAACACAGAAAGATTCATCTACACACAAAGAAAAATTTCTTTACTTTGAGGTGACAGAGCACTGACAAAAGACTCTTGGATTTAAACATATCTAAGATTTTGGACTCAAGACAGGTATTTTATATTACTCATTTTTTTAAGGCCTCAAATGACATTACTGTTATTTTTTTTTAAAATCTTAACAGCTTTCATGCTCAGTGACAGCACAATATCAAGTAGTAGATGTTCTCTGGTTGATTTGGGATTTCTAAAGGAACACCATTTAAAAACAGTCCAGATACTGCTAAAGATAGGCAGAAGCAATAAATTAATGGCATACACAGTACTTCAATTTTAGAAGGCATTCTATACTTCTTGAGGATTCTGGGAAATGTAGTCTCCTAGCTTACTCTTCTTTTCCAATGTAATCAATTCAAGGAGAAACATTTGGATATTTCTACTGGTAAAAATGAGGTGAGTATTTTCCCCTAAAAATTTCTCTACAATTGAAGAACCAAATGAAATTGAAAGCCAAGTGAATCTATTCCTCTAGTGTAAACAGGTTATTCCCTTGCTTAAAAGTGATGCATCTGTCTTTCCCTGTTGCACGAATATATAAACCAATATATCTTATCTATTTGCCAGGATACTGACTGATGTCTCCAGGGCTCACTATCAGCTGGTTTAATTGCAAGACAGTTTTATGCTAGATATAAGAAAGGGGAAATGGTAAGCAAAGTGAAGAGGGTGGGAAAAGAAAATAGGTCAGATAGCTTACAAACATGCCAAAACCAGAGACTAATAGTTCTAGTTTTTATTCTATAGCAAAATTAATGTTGCCCCAGCAGCATGCTATTTGGTACATCCATCTAATTTATTAAACAAACAAGAAGATAAAGGATTTGCTGAAGATAGTACTCCTGTGTATTTGTGAACTAGCTCCTTGTAATTAGAAAAACTGATGATAAATATAATTTTGCTTTTACTTTCTCTTTGTATTCACATATAAACGTGCCATATTATATATGAACTATAATGAAATCTGTTAAATTGATTAGGAAACTATCACTCTGGTTTTTTTAATGCTTTGTGACAGCATTTTCTCTTTTGTTGGTTCCTTTACATAGTAAAACAAAAGGGCAAAACAGGAGGAGGTCTGCACAGTTTCACCCACCAGAATTCTACATTAAAACCCACAACATGTGCACAGCTCAGGCTGTGCATTCACACACAGCAAAGCAAACAGTGCAAAAAACATGAAAGGGGAGGAAACACTGGACAACTCTGAACAAAGGCAATCTCAAGTACAAAGACCTCAGAATTTTTTTTTTTAAAGATCTTTGCAAGCAGCAAGGAAAATACATGCTCAAAATGGGGGCAAAAATGAAACAGGTTCTTCATAAACATGGACTCAAAGCCTTCAGACATTAAAGATGCATGTTATAGGCTAACACTGTAAACTTCTCCAAATCTCAACTCTCTAAAAGCTCAAATTAAATTTTCTATTGTCACTGGGCATTAAGTTTACTAGGCCCATCAATCTGTCCAATTCTCTGCACAAATTTGCAGCCTCTAGTAGGTTAGTAGAAGCAGGCCTGCGGAACAGGGACTTTGGAACTATGTTTATGAGAAAAGACGGAGGTAAACAGCCCTACTGTAGCAGAGTCCTGCAGAGAGGAAATTCAACAAAAGATGCATTATGCTATTAACAATAAGAAAACAGCTCTATGATTTCCTCCTATTTTTAATATTTGTATTGGCTTGGTGCCCAAAATCCTTCCTAAGTTCTCCTGCGTCTCAAAATCTGACTGCACCTTGCAGATTGAATTAAGAGCCTACAAGTAAAAGATGTTTTTCTCTAAAAATACTATTTCTGATGTTAAAAAAACCAAAACATCCATTTCCACATTTTGCCTCTCAGGCACAGTGGACAAGTTTAAGATTTCCAAATTTTTAATATATGCTGTAACAATAACAGCATACTCACATGATGACAGTAGCCAAAATATCAGTGCTGATTCATATCTGCATGAAACTTACTCTTCAGTTCATAAAATTCTTCTCATCTTTTTGCTAAGTTTGATGTCTGCTGGAATTTAAAAGCTCAAAGTGAAAAACTAACAGCAAGTTATCTATTCAGGGGCTGAGATAGAAGGGGAAAAAAAAAAATTGAAAAATAGTTCCACAGCTTTTCCCCCAAACAGTAACACATTTGGTTTTATTTATAATTCTCACCTATTTTGGAAGTTTTTGTGGACCTGGCCTGACATTCAAATTGGTAACTGATCTTACAACTAGGGGTGGCTCCTCTCCTTTTATGCCTCCAGACAAACACTTTGAGAAGGCTACTACAAAACAAAGATATTAATAGCACAACATGAACACATGAATGTCACAATTATGAAACTTGGAAAAGGACAGGAAAATAGACAACATCTACTACGAATTCCTTCTGCTAAACAAGAAACAGAGAAAGCACATTATAAAGTCAGTGCTAGAGATTATAAAGGGCTCTGAAAATTGTAGTATGACTTTGGCATTGGCGACACAATATTGCGAACATTTTCAAGGAGGTCCCATCAGACCTTGGAGCTAACAATCCTCTTTCAAATCTGCCTGCTTCTTCCTTTTAATCTTCCTTTTTTGTTGTTTTTGCTTTAGAGAAAACAACAAGGAATGATGCTGTGGGAGAAATGCCAATACTCAGCTCCTGCTGAGAAGAGAGGGGAAAAAAAAGTGCCAGAGCTGGAGATGCTGAATCCTGTTCAGTTTGTGCAAAGGAATTAAACAGTGTTTCCCTTCAGTGACTAAATAGGGCAAATTTGATCTAGCTGGGTGAGATAGCATTTCACTGATGGTGTGATGTAAATCCTCAAAACAAAATGATGTGGGTTTGAGGTAGAAATGGATGTGTACATTTAACTCAACTGCCGCCTCAAGCTGCATCCAAGGCAGATGAGAATTGCTCTGTGCTAGGTGATGATACCCTCCATGTCTGCCTCAACAAGGAGAAGCTGCAGCTCCTTCATGGAAGACCATCTTGATCACTCAGACTGAGAGTCCGTTGCCAGGTGACAATTGGATTTGCACTCAAAAAAACAGAAACAACCCAAAACAAGCAAATAAATCTGTTTTTTTCTCAATTTTGAACAAAGATTTGGGATATTGTATAAAACAGGACCTTTAGAACTTCACTTTTCTCTTTCCACACCAGATTCAGGTTCTTTTCCCATCTCTCTCTCAAGAGTATGGCCTAGAATTCAGAAAGGTGGCATTCCTAGCGCATGGCAGAACTGCCAAGATGAAGATATATCAAATTCAATATTCACTCTTAAACACTATTTTCCCAAAAAGTGCCACTTCATGAATCTCACCAAAAACTAGCAATACCAACATCACTTGTTCAGAAACCTCTAAAGACCTCAAATTGCTTCTCCACAGGAAACCAAACAACATGACCCATAGGAAAGAACTAGAACCTAAAGTGTACAGAGAGGTTACAGAATAACAGAATGCTGGGGGTTGAAAGGAACCTCGGGAAGGTCATCAAGTCCAATCCCCCTGCCAGAGCAAATCCACATAGTCACCATTTTCCTTAAACTGTTTTTTTATCCATGCTTTCACACTACCTTATCTCCAAATTCTGATTCAGAGTTTAAGTAATACTGAGTTTTGAAGCTCTAGAAGCACTACTGCAGAACTCACTTTCTGTGGAAGTCTACAACGTCCACATTTGCACTATCAGAATGTTAACATTTTTCAGCTTAGCTTCCTCTAAAGCTGGTGTCCTTGTCAAAAACATACACACACACAACTGAGAACTAACATTTTCTTTTACAAAACCAAGCCCAGACAATAAAGGGCTTCCAAAGCTGTGAGGCACCTCCATGGGCAGGTCTGGACTCAAGCAGTGCCAAACCTGTCTGTGGGCATGGTAATGGTTTGCACGGTTAAGCAAAAGTATTTGGCAGCTGCTGGATTTTACATCCAACTTTTCCCCTTTAACCCTCATTCCCAAGGCAAGGCCACAGCAGAAAAGCAAGTAGGTCAGACAGCATCGTCCCACAGGCCACCAGCTGGACCACTCTGAATTATTCCAGCTTTAAGTTATTTGTCCTATCTTACTGCTTGATGTAGGGCACTCATTCTTTCCTTTTCTCCTTTACTTCTTTCTCCCCCTAGTTATATATTTAACTTTCTGAAGGCAAAAAGAAGAGAGCCAGCATAGCTGGTGCTCATAGGAAAAGCAAGCGGGTTATGCTCCTATCATGCAACTGTGTCCTTGCTCTGGCAGTAGCCCACCAGCAGAATAAAATTCAGATAAGGGAGGTACAGCCCACAGCCAGGTGGCTTGTTCCTTCACAGCCAAAGAAGCTTTGAGCTTCAAGGCTGCCAGGTCAAGTCGTGTCCCTCCTCCATGATACACAGGGACACATGAGAAACTGTTTTCCCTCTGAAGCTGTTTCTCAAGTTCAAGCCCTCTCTGCCTGAAAATTGCACTGTGTAAGTGAAAATGTGCATCTGCATTTGCACCCATCCACATCTAGCCCTGACAACCAGAAATGGGAAGATATCTCTGTGAGAGGGTGGTCCTGATATTAGAAGCTGCATGGCATGGAGGAGAAAAGAAATAAGAAATACAAATTAAATACATTGACCTCTCTCACATATGTGGAAGCTATTGCTCCACACCAGCCAATGTACAAGCTCCAGAAGTGGAGTTTTCTTCAAACTTTCAGTTTTCCTTTCCAAAAATGAAAGTGGCTTAATTTCAGGCTCAGCTCAGTCAGGAAAGAAAACTAGGCTTTCAGCTGCAGTCTTCCAAGTCGTGTATGACTTTGGGTTTTCGGCTTTTCCTTGCATGGTTTATTCTCTGACTGGACAAACATTTTGTCTCCCCTGACCTTTCCAGGCCTCTGCCTCACCAATCCACTTGTTCGCACTCACATGCCTGCTTTAATGAGCTTTCCTTATATCTTTGCCTCAAAATCGTGCTGTTTATTCATTTTTTTTTAATTTTCCCCTCCTAAACAAACTTAGAAATCCAATGACAACAGTTGTTTAAAGCACAAGTAAGATCAAAAGGAAGTTTCTCAATATTTTCAAAATGAATATATTAAACAAAACAAAAAAGAAAGAAAGAAAAAAATTAACTACAAGATTCTTACCTTAAGGTTTGAACAAAGTATTCAGGAGAAGTCTTTAACTTTGGTTATCAGGCTGTATGAAAATTTCCAGATGATATTTTGCCCGATGTTGAAGCACGTGGCAGAAAACTTGGCTTACAGCAAAAAGCCAGCTTGCCAGTAAGGCTCATGTGCCTGCTCTTGAGAGATGTAGACAAAAGAGGAATCCTAGGTTCTGCAATACCTAAATGAACAGACCTAATTTATCTAAATCCTTGACAGCCTACACAGTACAAAGCAGAGGTCTGAGGGCAACAAGAGGGGGAAGCCTTTATAAATAAAGCACAATTTCTGTACCTTTGTATTCCACATATGGGCAGTATCACTTTCAGAGATAGAATGCTTTTGACTATTACTGAAGAATACCATGGCTGAGGTTTTGTTTTGTTTACCATCAATAAAACTGCTTAAGCAGACCTTGCTTTTGCCTGGTTCTTCTTTGGAGCCTCCCATCCCAATGTGCTGCCATGCCCTATTTTACACTTGTTGCATAATCAGCAAACACTAAACAAACTAGAAAAAGACTATCCAACAGGAAGCTCTCTCCACCTGACTTGTAGTAATGACCAGACTCATGGTAGTCTGCAGGCAGCTATTATACACCCTGGGGATAATGGATTTTGAGACAGACATCTCTTTTCCAATATGGGTGCTAGCACTGGAGGATGCTTTTTTTTTTTTTTTTTTTCTTTTGGAGGAGTATATGTCAGAAAGAAAAAGATAAAAAAGCACTACAAAATCCTATGAGGAAACTATAGGTCAGCACAGCTTCACACTGTTGTTTGCTTTTACTGTGGAACACCATGGGGTAAAACCCTTCTGGTTCCCCCTCCCCCCCTCGCCCCCCATGTATTGATATCAGAAAAAGGTGGGGAAAGAAAAATGACAGCCACTGGCCTGCCCTTTAACCTTTCTAACAGAGCTGATGGCCACAATGAAGCTTAATCAATGCAATGGAAGTGACATTTTGCAGTCAAATCAAATTAAATGGAAATGAAAGGAAAATCTGAGGTCCAACCTAAAGGCTGTTCCCTCTTGCACCGAGGTCATTGCCATGGCAACTAAATGCTACAAATGTGTAGAGTAAATCCTTAACAAATCTGTAGAAAGCATGTCCAATTGAATATGATAGTTCCTGTCACTGTACTTTGTACTTTTCAAAAGAAAAGGAGAAAATAAAACAAAGCACATCTTAACAGCCCCATGTATAGCAGAAAGGAAGTTCTGCCAGAAACTACGCAGCACAGCAGCGTACTTAATCTTTCTTTTCTGCTTGGACATGGAGAAGCTGAACAGCTTTACAGTAAGACAGCAAGTGGGTAGCTGTGGACAGAGACCATATTAAGTGGATTAGGGCATGGTATGCTACATTTTTCAGTCTTGCTTCGACTGGAGGGCTGGTGACTGCAAAAACTCACTTGTATCATTGCAAATGCATTTTACTGCAGCTGAGAACAATTCCTAGCACAGACTGCCCAGAGCTCAAATCGTCCTACCCAGATTCAGCACATACCTCCCTCACCCTCCTGCCTTTTCCTGGGGTTAGGAGGCTGCTTTCTTAGAGGGCTTGAGACGGTGATGGGCTGATCAGACCTGCTGCAAAAATGAGAGATGCTCTCACCTGAGTGCAGCCCTTCCTCTGTACAAACAGGGTTGAAGTGGGAGTCCTGATAAAGAAGACTAAACCCAGCTGCCCCTCAACCTACCCACAGCACCCCCCTGGGTACGAGGGCTGCCAAGGAAGGGGATATCAAAATATTTTGACCCCTACGCTGCCCTATGCACTCCTGCATATCGGGCAGCCCTTGCCTTTATTCTCTCTGTGTCAACTCCGAGCACCACACAGGCAAAGGCCCCACCTCTGCATGCCCCTGGAGAGAATTAAAGATAATTACCCATTCATACTGGCACTCATGGATATTTCACTCCTCAGCCTAATAGCTTCTGACAACGAAGGACAATTTACGAACCACATCAAAATACAACAGCCACACACTCACGTGCACTCTGCCGAGGGCCTGTTTCATCTCAACGCTTCACCTGCGTAAGCAAAGAGGTAAGAAAACAGCACCAAGAAAGATGAGGGATTTTTTCCTTTTCTTGTGAGACATGGAAGCCTTCTACACACTGAGCTGTGACCTTCCCCAAACTTGTCATTTATTTGCGCGGCATAAGGTGGCAACCATTATCCTCTCCTTGAACACGGTGAAGTTTTGATTCAGCGGTAGTGATGCAGTCACTGTGCATTACAGAAGATTTCCACAGATTATGTGCCCTGGGCCAGCACAGGCTGGGAGTGCTGCAAATCTGATAGGAGGTGACATTTTCTACTCAAATCCATACAGCCGCAGGATGTCACACACCTTCCTGCATGAACAGCAATACACACTAATGAACTAATTTCTGGGGGGAAATTGTTACTTCCCAAGTGGGTGGGGGTGGAGACAACTCTGCCGCTTGAACCCAAAGGGATTCTGGTTTCCTTGGGATCTTTTGCTGTTATTTTTTTCACCTTTCCCAAGCAGCAGTACTTCACACAGCTATATGCAGCATTTTCAGACAAGGCCACCTAGTTGGGAGCTCTGTGTGACACGTCCTACACCACGTACATGAACACACAGAGCCGTGCTGTACGCTCTCTATATGCTCAGAGTATGGATGTGCTCCACTGCACCCATGTTAGAGCTAAAGAAATCAATTTATTCGGTTAGGTATTGTATTCACTAAACATGGCTGGATAGTCTAACTTAGGCTAACCGTACCCTCCTTTTTATCACAGATGACAGTGATATTTACAGATCATTTCCCATTTCTTTTACCCTCTAAATGCTGCTGTAGGCTTGTGCTTGCTTACTCGTGCCCCTCTTAGTTGAAAATGCACACAAAATATTTGGCTGGCAGTCCGGGGATAATGCTCATGCTGGAAGAGTTGAATGGGCAATTCGCTGTCAAATATATGTAAGCTCTGACTCAGAAACACAAAAGGCCAAGGAAAAATTGCCCTTAAATTACTACTATTGTGGTCTTTCCTGAGCTTCTGTGGAAAAACTAACTGAACAAATATTTCAGAGGACCAGGTAGATCAGGGAGGCAGTAAATTATTTTATGGGTAGAGGAGATACCAGTACAGAGCTGCATGGTAAGACGAACATTTTACCCATGCAAGTGGTTTCTTGAACTTGTCAGTGGAAGCTTCATGGATCTCTGCTATCAAAGCCAACATTCAGAGGATTTATAATATAGAAGTCTAGATACTCTCATAGCAAGTATCTATGAAATGCAGCTGGAGTGGCAGTAGAGTGGACAACATCATTCACATCCCATCAGAATATTTTACTACAATATGGTACAATACTTAACCCTTAGGTCTTTAATCTTTGCTTTGGGTTAAAGGAAACAGAATGATCTTGGCACGTGGAATGTTACAAACCACATCCAGGCACAAAAATTGTGAGGAAATGTAAAAGGCACTAACTACATAAAAAAAAAGAAACAGTGGAAACAGAGGCCAAGATTTCTAACATATGAACACTGCTTTCACTCGTTTTTACTAAAGATAAAAGCAACAGAAACCAAAAGCTAGGGATCGTCCCACTACGTATTTTAGAATTATATGTGAGAAAACCATCTAATGATCTCTCACCTTTGTTACAGAATTCAGTGTAAATAACAAATAAAGCCTTATAAAAAATTGCAGAATTTTTACACAAGTATCTGCATGACCTTACTTCATCTGCCTTGATCTTGACCTCACAAATAAAAGGAGATTTTCAAATATCAGAATCTGCAAAGTGATGGGCAACGACAAGGAACTAAGGATTCTGAAACAATTTTAAATGCATTTTTTGCAATGCTGCTTGATACATATTTTTTCACATTATACCTTTTACATTATTTTGGAGATCTACCAACTGCTTTTAATAAGCAACTGTTATTGCAAACATATAATTAGACTAGGCCACTATCCAACAAAGCACTTAAGGGCACAGATTAAAGACACTGAAAACAATGGGATTATTTTTGTTCTTAAGGTTAAGCATCTGCTGAAGGACTTGGATGCATCAAAGCTCCATTTCTATTGCATCTACAGGAAAAAAAAATTATATATGTTAATTAAACATAAAATATATGTAAATTAACTAGCACGTAAAAAACAGCACTGGCATAAATTTTTATACCCCTATACAATTTGCAATAACAGAATATTCCAGTTAGTCAATATGAAGTACAACTGCTAAAATCAGCCATTTCATCAAAAGATGACAAATTCCTGGAAGTGAATAATTAGGAAATAACTTACCATAAGAGACTTCCCTTCATAAACTATATCCTGACTAAGTAGTTCATGTTTTCAGGCAGAAAGGAGAAAAAACAAAGAGACAGATTGCAGGTCCCATTTATCTTCAGATTTCAATAATCCATGTAAAAGGCTGATTTTTTAAACTTTAATTCTAATGAAAACAATGCTGTTTTGTTAATTATTATTATTATTATTTACTCATTAATTTATTCGTTTAAAACAATTGAGTTCTATTAATAAAACCCAGAAGTTATTTGCAGTTAGTGCCTAGTAAGCTTATTTTATCAAAATTTCTTCCTTGTTCTGTTTCATTGTCTAATTCCTCGTTCCTGAATTATAGGTGAAATGGGCCACAGCGCCTGACTTCCATTCTCTCCAGAATTAGAAACATAAAATGGTTTGAGTTGGAAAGGACCTCCAAAGATCATCTAGCCCAACCTCCCTGCATTTGGCAGAGATGTCCTCCACTAGCTCAGTTTGCTCAGAGCCTCGGCAAGTCTGATCTTGAATATCTCCAGGCAGGGGGCCTCAACTAACTCCCTGGGCAACCTGTTCCAGTGTTCCACCACCCTTACAGTGTAGAACTTGTTCCAAACATCCAATCCAAATCTACTCTTCTCTAATTTAAATCCATTGCCCCTCATCCTATGACATCCTATGTTTCTTTGTGAAGAGTCCCTCTCCAGCTTTCCAAGTAGTCCCCCTCCAAGTACCAGAAGGCTGCTATTAGGTATTCCCAGAGTCTTCTTATTACTTACATTCTTTAACTATATACTGTTTCTTATTCTCCTGTTCACTATTCAAAAACCAGATGTAGTCAGAAAACTTGCAAAAAAATTATTTCCACTGTAAATTTCTATTTCATTTACACTGTACATTTTCAATAAATACAAAATTCAGTGATACTTCATTTTAAGAAGTCTAGAAAAGCCTTCTTGATCAGGTAAAAATTTTTTCCTTCTCATCACTAGCCCTAAAAGCCTCTATTTGATATACAAAGACAAACTATAATCTAAAAATTTCTTTTATCTGATGCTTCTTCTGTATCTTGTGAAGTTAAACCCAAAAAATAAACCCTTTATTTTATTTCAACATGATGCTATGAAGAAACAAACAAAAAAACTTTCTAAAAATGTTTCTCCACTGGAAATTTAAAATTTCTTTCATTTCTCTGTAATTTGGAAATTACAGTTTCAAAGGCTATAAAAACACAAATCTATGAGAGCATCACTAAAACTTGGTGTATTTTCTATTTATTTTCATATTCTCATTTTCCAGACTTTTTGGTTGTTTTTGTTTGTTTTTTTTTCATTGCTTTGTGTCTACATAGAGTTTATTTAATAGAATAAACAGAATATTATTACCTTAATCTTCCACAATAAGATTTTCTTCAGTATTTTTAATTGAAATTAAGTATGGTTTAATACTGAAATATAACCATGTGGAAAAGTACTAACTGCCTTAGTTATTTCAATTATGCATGTACTTGGGGAAATTCAACCAGGAATTATACTCAATCCAAAGTTTGATCTG
Source organism: Psilopogon haemacephalus (assembly GCA_013396835.1). NCBI lineage: Eukaryota > Metazoa > Chordata > Aves > Piciformes > Megalaimidae > Psilopogon > Psilopogon haemacephalus. The sequence goes on from VWZI01006849.1 coordinate 585,530, forward strand.
AAAGCAAAACCCATTAAATTGTCTGATTATACCTTCTTTTACCAAATTTATGCCAGCTCACTGACTTTGCTTGTGATTTTATTTCAATTTTTATTTTCTCTGTGCAAATAAGGATTTTGCTTGAATCCTTCAATAATGACCAATAGATAAAAAGGCAGAGAAATAATGACATACCTGAACAATCAGCTAATTTTAGAAATACTGAATCATTTAGGTCTTGTATTAGCATAAAGAAAAAGTTAACATGAAAATGGCTAGCTAAGGGCGCAGCGGAAACTTCTGTGATGGGGATACATGCATTCAAATAAAAATAAATTCTGGAAATCACACCACAATTCCCAGCTCTCCAGTGTTGACAGGAGCACATAATTTTCTGATCAAACATGGAATCATATAACGGTTTGACCTGGAAAGGACTTCCAAAGGTCATCTAATCCAATCCCCCTGCTGTCAGCAGGGACATCCTCCGTTAGAGCAGCTTGCTTAGAGCCTTGTTGAGCCAGACCTCAACTACCTCTTCCAGTGTCCCATCACCCTCATGGTAAAGAACTTGTTCCTTGCATCCGATCTGTATCTATTCTTCTCTAATTTAAAGCCACTGCCCCTCATCCTATGACTTCAGGTCTTGTAAACAGTCCATCTATAGCCTTCTAGTAGGCCCCCTCCAGGTAGTGTGAGGCTGCAATCAGGTCTCCATGGAGCCTTCTCTTCTTTGGGCTTAATAAACCCAGCTTCCTCAGGCTGTCCTCACAGGAGACCCCCCTGATCATTTTCATGGCCAACTCTATCAATGGCCAACTCTACACTTTCTCTAGTTCTAGTCACTTGTTATTAGAAGTTGCCACACTGAATTAAAAAAAAAATATCTGAAATGAACAGCTTCCCTCCAAACATGATAGTCACAGTAATAAAAAAGAAGGCACTCAGAATTTTCACTTATGTGTTAAAATGGCTTTTTTTTGGTGGTGGTGGGGTTTTGTTTGGGTTGTTGGGGTTTTTTTGTTTGTTTGTTTTGGTTGGTTGGATGAATTTTGTTCCTTTAGAAGGACACTGTCAATCATATTAAGAGGGCAGGGCTGCGCATGAGTTGAGACAGATGGGAGTCAAGCTATCACAGTTTTACCACCAATACTCTTACTCCTTTTATTTCCAAAACAAAGAAAGATTGCACTGCTGGATTACTGTGAACATCTTTTCCCCAGACATTACAAATGAATATCAGTCAGTAATGGAGGCAACGCAAAAAAAAATCAAGAAACTGCTCTTTTGCTCATTTTAACGGATTAGAGAATATCCAGGCTCCTCATGAGAACAAGAGCATTAGAGTTAGTGCTGCAGCATCTGAATGCAGCTACAGAAGTGGATCTCAACTGTTTTGTGTAGCGCAGACATACTGTTTAATTAAGCCATCAAAAAAAAAAAAAAAACAAAATAAAAAAAAAAAAGAGGAAGGAAAATGGGGAAAAAAAAGCAGTACAAAAGAGAGGGAAACTTCTTCAGCAAGTTAAAGCACTCTTAATAAGTAACAACATGACATTAGTCTTTAAGAAACAAGAAGTCTAAATAATGCATTCAGAACCTATAGATCTAAACCAAAAGATAACAAAGCCTCATAAATCTGTTTGTTCATTAAGTTAAAAAAAAAAAAAGCTAGACTTTGTGTTGCTATCATGTCAGCTGGCACCAAACTATACGCAATTCAGTGCAACTACAAAGTGAAACCCATAGTCTACAATGGCAGGGGTTTTTGATCACGCTAATTAACAGCCATTTTGTTTAAAATAAACAGATACGACTCTAATTGCCTTTTTTACATAAGAAAGGGAAGATCTTAAAAGTGAAAGCATGCAAAAGGAAAGATCAGACAGTCGCCTTTCAGACTGATAAGCAAACTCTGTGTGAAATGAGCGCAAATGAAGTTTGAGACACTCTCTGGATTGACAGCAGGGAGACAGTAAAGCAAGAGGAGGAATCCGTTTCCAAAGGTGCAAAGGCACGGCCACAGTTCTTTCCAGTAGGAAAATGTTCTTTAGATCCCTATTTTCTCCCTGCCATCTGAACATCTGCTTGCAAGAATTTTTATCTTCTCCAAGGCTGGAGCACCTCTGCTATGAAGACAGCCTGAAAGAGCTGGGATTGTTTAGCCTGAAGACAAGGTTCCAGGGAGACCTTACAGCAACCTTTCAGTATCAGAAAGGGACCTACAAGTTAGACGGAGGAGGACTTTTGACAGAGGTATGTAGTGATAAGATGAGGGCTAATGACTTCAAACTGGAAGCCAGATTTTGATTAGACATTAGGAAGAAATTCTTCATCATGAGGAGGGTGAGGCACTGCAGCAGGTTGCCCAGTGAAGCAGTGGAGGCTCCAACCTTGGAAGTGTGGAGCCAAGTCAGATGGGGCCCTTGAGCAACCTGATCTAGAGGAGGTGTTCCCTTTCCAGACCAAAACATTTTATAAAACCTGGAGGCATCTGATCTCATGAAATCTTCAAATGACACAAGCTTGGATAGAATTTTTATACATATTCTGACAAGAAAATAAAGTTATGCAGAAAAGGAAGAAACAAGAAAGAAAGAACTCTTCTCCCTGTGCTTGCTCTTAACTCTGGCAGCAGAAGAAGCACTAGACAGCACTATACTTCTTGGCATATATAGAAAAGTAATTAAGGTGCCTGGAAAGTCCTGGTAAGCATTGTGCTAGGACACAATCCAGTTTTCCAGCTAACTTCAGTAAGTCTGAAATGCAGCCTGGAGTTGCAGTGAAGACAATGGTTTTCCTTTTTTTGTTAGTGTTTATCACTTCTCAAACGGAGCTTCAAAGTTGCTTTTAAAGTGCATTAAAATGTGTAAAATGACAAAGCAAGGCAATGAAGCAAAAACATTATGGTAGTTCTGTGGAAAAGTTCCCTTACCTTTTATCCCACTAATGAAATTGGTAAAGATCCCTTCCTCCCAAAAAAATAGTGAGTAGGTTGTAATCAAAGAACATGAAAAATGCTTCCCTGCACTTTGAGTGCGAATGTCTCCACACTTCTCTCAATAAGGCATCTTCTGGTATAGCAGCTTGCAGTACACTTCCTCAGCATCAAAAATTCATATGTGTAACAGCATGTTCTGGCTCATCTGCAGTCTTCCACAAAACTTCAGGTAAAGAATACGGTACTTGTTTTCAAGACATCACACAGACTGCATGCTTTTGGCATGTCCAAAATAACATGGAAAGCTCCAAAGTCACAGTGAATCGCTCCACTTGGGCGCTGCAGGCTTTTCTGCCACTCTGGTAATCGTACAGCAGAAGGAAGAGTTTTTGCAGAAGCTGGTCAAAAAATGGGGCAGCAGCTCCCATGAGAATAAGGGACTGTGAAAAAAACTCATAATTTCACATTGCATGTGATGGATGTATGTCTTCAGCCTGGTTTCCCTAGTGCTACGCACCACAGCTTGTGTATTTAAAAGTATGACTGAAACCCCACTCAGCAAGGATCTGAAGACTTGCACTGGATGTAGTTTTCTCTTGGGTGACAAAGAAAGAAGACTGCAACAAGTGTTAGGCACATTAATGAACACACTGCTGCAAGAAATTGAGAACCTACACTCAGAGAAGTGGCACAGAGCTAGCAGCACAGATTACGTCTAAAATATCTGCAGTCCCTCTTCTTGATGAGACTGCAGAACTACTTGAGTCTGGGCTGTCTAGGATGCACAGGAAAGTCAGGGAACTGAACACAGATCTGTTGGGTGCAGCTAACCTAAAATTCCCATGAGGCACCACAGAAGCAGTCATATAGAAAGATTGTTCTGCTTTCAACTGAAACTGCAAAGTAAAAATTATGCTACATAAATTTCTCAGAAGTCAGCTTTCCAAAACCAGTTTTAAACAGCACATTTTCAGTCAGCTTTAATGATAACAACATCAGAGAAGAACTTCATCACAAGAGTTATCTCCCTGGCCTTCAAATATTTTGTTAATATAACTGTGAACATCAGACATATTCCCTATCAAAAACAAGCATCAGTATATACTGATGGGGAACATCATTACTACTGAAACAGTACAATGTATTGTGCTGCTGGCTGGGAATCTCAGACTGAACGACTTCAGCTTTCAGATCAGCAGCCAGAACAGACTACAGCTGGGCTAATTCGATTTAGATGAGGCCATGTTGCTGGTTTTCAAACATTAAAACCCCATAGAGTCATAAAACAGCAATGGTGTTGTTGCCTGAAAAAGGAGAGGCAGAAAGATGCAGCAGCTTTAAAAAAAAAAAAAAACAAAAAAACACAAACTAAAGTTGCCAAAATATGCCTACAAGAATTACACTGTGGAAAATAAGACACAAAAAGGAAAGTAAGTCAGGAAGCAAGTTGGATATTGTCATTATCCTAGCACTAGAATCATGTCAGCAACCATATTAGAGAGTAATGAGTGATATGTATGTGCAGCTGGTTTATCAGCTCACTATGGCCAAAGTGACACTTTGAAATCCAGGCCATATTTGTGTGTGAACAGGTTAGACACCAAATGGCAAAATCAGCAATTACATTAGCACCACTCTTTCTAAAATATGTTACATTTTTGGTACCAAAAGATTGCCAATACAAAGAAAGAAGAATGTGGCTGGCTTCTGGTCTATAAGAAAATGGTTTCTAAGAGGTAAAATAACAACCATAGCTCTTAATTTTCAAAGTAGCTCTTTGACTTTTGAATCTAGAACCTATTAACTTTTCAATTTGACTTTAGTTCCTCTTGCCTAAGTCTGCAAAACAAAACCCTATTTCATCTTACCTAAAAAGGCAATTCTAGCAAACATAACCAAAGCCTATAAACACAACCTTGCACATTCCTTTTTCTATGTTGTGTGTCCCCCAACTCTTCTCTCAGAGATGTTTTACTGAACAGCTCTGTGTTAAAATCAGATGTTAAATGCCAGCTAACTACTACTACTACTACCATCTGCATTGGTAATGCAGCTTTCAGCAGCAGTTTTACAGAACACAACAAATGACATCAACAATTTGCCTCCAAAGATCTGACTACTTTTGTTAACCATCATACTTCTTCCAAAGAAGATATACAAATAACTCATTGTAACAAGCCAATTGCTCAAAATTAAGTTCTGAAAGAAAGTGTGAGAGACCTAGGCATTAAAAAAAAAAAAAAAAAAAAAAAAAAANATTTTCATTTGAAGAATTTAAAATTGAAGTCTGAAATCAGTGGCACACTTTACTGCAATTCTATGGCAGGAATTATTGTGGAAATAAAATACATAATTTGCCTTACAGAGAAATATGGCAATAACTGGGAATATAGCTCAGAGGAAATCTAAGAGCAGCCTTCCAGTACCTACAACAAGAGAAAGGGACTGTTCCCAAAATGCCTGAAGTGATAGGATGAGGGGCAATGGTTTGAAATTAGAGAAGAGCGTATTTAAATTGGAGTCTAGGAACAAGTTCTTTAGCATGAGGGTGGCAGAACACTGGAACAGGTTGCCCAAGGAAGTAATTGAGGCCCCATTCCTGAAGATCTTCAAGGTCAGGCTTAACAGAGCTTCTTGTAAGCCCCTTTCAGGCAGTGGAAGGCTGCTATTAGGTCTCTCTGGAGCCTTCTCCATGCTGAACAACCTCAGTTTCACTAGTTAAGACAGGCACTGCTGTATTCAATTTCAGAGAATTTTTCCCATAGCAGCAGAAACATTCTGGGGTGGGAGGGAAGGGAGGGGGGAAGCATAACGTACGTGTAGAACTTTGCAGAAATTTTGTGTGCTGGAATTTGGAAGTCCTATAGAGTTATTGCTGAATCTTTCATATTCAATGTTTTCCATTGGAAAAAACTCTTTGGGTTTAGTTTCCACCCAAACGCAAAAGCAGTAAATCATGTTTCTCTTACAATATCTAAATAAGAGGACTTTATCGAATGCAGAACAGCAAATGTGATTTTGTGAAGGTACATTACAACGCAGTGTTATCTCTGTCAAGTTTTACATTGTGAATGTAGATACTGTGCCTATTTTCTGTAATGACCATTTTCATACTGTGCTTGAATAAATCCATCTGGATGACACACCAATCATAGCACAGTTCCAAAAGGTGGAATAAAACTAAATTAGTGCGCTGAATTATGTCGTGAGGAAAACCTCTTTTCTTATCAGAACTATGTCTGGGTACTTATTGAGCAATGATGATCTATAACATGTAAATTGTTAGTGCATAGAGAAAAGTAAAGGAAGAATATGAGCCCATTTATCCAGCCTGCTTATCTTGTATTCTGAATTCATTAAGAGAAAATACCTGAGTAATAGTATGGCATAAAGCCAAACCATGCACTGTTGCTAGTTCCAGCTTTAGAGTAGAGTACAGCTCTGTCCAAATTAAAAAGCAGAAGCCAAGCTGGACTGTGTAAGCACTATACTGGGCTATCACCCATGGATCCAGCTGAAGGGGACCTTTCTTCACCTCTCGTTACCTTATTAATACAAATACTGCAGGGCTGCATTGCCACTGTCAGTAGTGGAAGTTTATGCTATTGTGCCAGTGGTATTTCCTATCATAAATGATATCATATATCATTCAGGCTGTGTTTTCCACTGAGCATGAGCTTTTGGCACAGGACAAAAGAAAAGAAGCAGTCAGCTTCAAGTGTACAGACTAAACTCTTCCATAACAACAGTGGCAGGATCAGCAACAGAAGCAGCAGGTTTCATTTACAAATTATGATATTCAAAAAAGCAACTTATGAAAGAGAGAGTTTCACTGTAAATCATCTCCCGGAGTTATATTTCAACTCACAACTATTGCTTAGTATGCAGGCTTTTTAAAAGAAGATACAATTCAAAAGAGAGGCTTTAGCGAACCCTTCTGAAGATGAAAATACTATCTTAAACAGGGGAGCAGTGTCCCAGCAAAACCTCATTCACAAGCTCATATGCAGTACACAAAGAAAAAGGGAAAACACGTGCCATTCTTGATAACTGGATTCAGAAAGTGCATCACTGAATCCAGCCCAAACTCTGTACTTTCAAGTAAGTTTAATCAATAACAATTCCTCCTTAGCCTTTAGTGTTCAGAATTTCTAGCAAGATGCTAACTCAACTTTCCTCCAGTAGTTCCTCTCCACTGAGCTAAAAAAATGCACCAGTACAGCCACTTTTGCTCACAGTGTCCTTTCCATTTTACAGTTCTCTCCAGCAGCTTGAATTACTCAAATATATACCCTGATTGGCCTCCTGCTTTTCTGGAGATGTAGTTCCTTGTAAGTCCAATTCAGTATGGAATTTTTGCTCTCATCAGTCAGTCAAGTGAAAAAAAACAATCTGAAAACAGAATTTCCCCCGTAAGTCATTCTTTTCTGAAGAAAAACAAAAAACAGGAAAAAAAGAAATCAAAGAGCATAGTCAAAGAAGTGCTTTTCTCAGGGATACATCTTTGGGGCCTCTTCTAGGTGACTGGGTAAGCATCACAAGTGGCTTCAAAAGATACTTTGGAAACAAAACTATTTTTTATATAGTTGCAGATTCAGTTTGGGGTCTTTTGTTCACTGCAGATACATAATATTTTCTTAAATGAAGAATACTTATCCCTCTTACTCATATAATGTGGATTAGAATACCTAAACCTTTTGGCCCTTTAGATATTATTCATATGGATTAAAAAAAAAAAACAACCATGAATATGTGAAAAAAATCACATATTTAGACCACACCATCATATGACAGCATCATACAATAATATATACATACAGATCTGTGACTTGTTCTTCCATGAGATGTTCACAAACTTCAGAAGCTGAATTGTGTTTTAAAGATTTATGAAAGTAGACTTACTCATGGTGATCTAAAGCTCACCTGAAACAAGCAAATTTAAACTGGGGTCTAAAAGCACTTCAGCACAGTATCAAAGGTCTCAGGAAAGATTCCTCTATAGGTAGGTCTGACACTCACTTTCAGAAGAATCTGGATGTGTAACATCAGAGGATTTTGAAGCACATGGAGTTGTTCAGCAGTGTGGATCCCAATTTAGTTCCCACACTGCATACATTAAGCAATAAAAAGGGCATATATCTTTTGGTGGCATGCCACATAAACATAAGCATTGTTTCTTCCGGTCAGATGGAAATATTTCTAATATAAAACAGTGAAACTGTGCGTATTTCTCTCCTGATCTCATCCTATCCTTATATTGAAAGAGATTCAACATATTAACCTAACGAGAAATAATAACGCATTAACCTAACAATAAATAGTAGCATATTAACCAAAAATATAATAATATATTAACCTAACAAAATTATTGATTTCAATTATACATTCCTCTTCCAAGTTGCAGAATTTTCATAGAGAGGATTCCCAGAGCTGATCAACAGCACACAACACTCCTCCAGCACAGTTCGTGGCAAGAAATTAACATATGAAATACATTAAAAAAAAAAAATCCCTAACTAAGAGACTCTTACATCTTCATCTCTAAAAATTACAGGAAAAAGTAAACATCCTGAGGAAAGTAAAATATAGTCTACTTTATCACACATTGCTCTTTGCCAGCAACTCCATGTGACCTCTGTTTAGCCTCCAACAGCCTTTACATGCACCTAAAAATTCTGGTCCAAGTTCTGGCCTTGAATGTGTATATGCAGCTCCCTCTGAAGTCAAAGGCAACTGTATTTGTACAGCTGAGGGCAGAATTCAACCTTCTGTACTGCTCATTATCAGAGATGAAGTCAGCTCTTTTGGAAACTCAGCAAGTCCTGAAACCACCCAAGAAAGTGTTTCCCCCTCCGAAAGAGAATCTTGAACAAAAGGTGCAAAATTCACATTTTAGTCATTAGTGGTGCTCTGCAAGACAGAAAAATCAAAAGTGAGGTGCATGACCTCATGCAGTTCGTACCCGCTAAGTATCAGATGTAGCATCGTGCATTACGTATACAAGTACATATATATGTATATATATATATGCATATGCATGGATGATTCTTTCTGAGTGGGAGGCTGTATTGCAGATGTAGTCAAAGTATCAACTCTAGAAGTACTGACTCTCATCAAGCTACCTCAGAAATGTTACGCTTTCAAGCACCATTTATTGCAGGCTTTATTAAAATGTGTGATTTGTACAAAAAGCGGCTTTTTCTCATTAAAAGTATTGACGAAGAACTAAAGATCTTCCTTCCAGCTTCTCTCTAACTGTATTTATTTACTTCATTTTTTTTCCCCATTACTGTCATAGTTAGACCAAACAGGATGGTAACCTCTTACGAGGTCAAACAAAAACTGCAGGGCCAATCAGATACAAAAGCCAACTGTTGTAATACTCTCATGTGCATCCCACGGGAAACAGCAATATGAAGCTTTGTGGCATGAAGACCTGTAACCGGCTTGCTCCCTGCTAGCCTTCCAAACAGCTCCCTCATCACCAGCCTGTAGCTCTCACCTTCAAAGCACTGAGCCACAGCCTCTCCCTCTCCAGGAAGCCACGTACAGCCCTGCCTGTGAACCTCAAAGAGGGGCAACATGCAAGCAGCCATGGCACTGCACTGCAAAACTGAATCTAGTACTCAAGATGTGGCCTCACCAGTGCTGAGTACAGGGACACAATCACTTCCCTGCTCCTGCTGGCCACACTATCCAGACCATGATGCCTTTGCTCTTCTTGGCCACCTGAGCACACTGCTTGCTCATGTTCAGTCAGCTGTCAAACAGCAAACTCCAGGTCCTTTTCTGCTGGGCAACTTTCTAGCTGCTCTGCCCCAAGCCTGTAACATCGCACAGGGTTTTTGTGACCCAAGTGCAGCACCCAGCATTTGCCTTTGTTAAAGCCTCATACAGCTGACCCTGGCCCATTGATTCAGTCTGTCCAGATCCCTCTGCAGAGCCTTCCTACCCTCAAGCAGACCAAAAATCTCACCCAATTTGGTGATGTCTGCAAACTTACCAATTCCCTCATTCACATCACTGATAAAGATATTAAACAGAGCGGGCCCCAAAACAGACCCTTGGGAAACACCACTTGTGACCAGCCACCAGCTGAATTTAACTCCTTCTCCATACTTCGGGCCTGGCCATCCAGCCAGTTTTTAATCCAGCAAAGCATCCACCCATCTGAGCCATGAGCAGCCAGTTTCTGCAGGAGGATACTGTAAGAAACAGTGTCAAAAACTAAAGTCCAGATAAACAACATCCATAGCCTTTCTCTCACCCACTAAGTAGGTCACCTTGTCGATATGTGTCTACCTAGTGGCTTGATGTGACAAATGCTCCTCTACAAAGACACCTTTCTCCTGTGTGAAGTGGTACTGGATCAGGCGGACACTTAGAGGTTCTTTCCAATACTGCTACATCAAGATACTTGGAGAGCACAGCACTAGATGCTGCATAAGTCTAGGATCACCATGTTACTCATCTTTGAACACAAACCATAGATCACCACAGGACGTGGGACGTGCAGTTACTGAATAGCACTGGAGCTTCACTGAAGTCTGGGGAAATCATATGATTTATGCTAGCTGTGGGTCTGGCTTTTTTTATTTCACTTATTAGAAAATTATGTCAGCTTGATGCTAGCAGTAATGCTAATATGCTCTACTTCTCAGAACTGACCTAGTGGTGGCCTGCTGTCTGTAAATTAACAGGAGAAAGTAGAAATAACACCCTTTTGGAGCACACTACCAGTTTTGAATTAATTTTAAAGCCTTTCCGCTACATCAGGTAATAAGTATATTTATTTCTTTTTCAGCAGTGAAAATCTGTTTTTCAAATCTAGCCTCTCTGCAGATGCCAGGCTTGTTCCAAAGAGACCAAACCTAAGAATTGCCAAGGAGAGCCGAACACCTTCAACGCCTAACAGTCAGCACATGCTGACAAACCTCCAATCATTTCAGCACATAAAAGTTGTGCTGATTTACCTGTATCGATACATGTAGAGCTACAAAAGATCCATTCCAGCATGCCCACTCACCTACTGCTCACCTCTGCATGAGTACAGACATGGCTCTATCGACACAACTGTCTTCAGAGCAGAGATCCATTCCTGCAAGCTTTGTATGGATAACTCTCTACGGTGCTACAGTTCCACATGCCCTGAGTCCGTGATGATAGCACTTGCCTCAGGACTTGTGTTGCATAATGCCACCTGTGAAACACCACATGCTTTTCCAGAACAGCAATGCTATAACAAATGCACAGATGTCTTCTGCATATCAGAGAACAAGGCTCTGTGATGGGGAAGGAGTCACTTTGCACCTGGGCCGCTTCAGTGCTTTCCCCTTCAGTTCTTTGAACAGAGGCAGTTTCTCTTCTGTTCTTAAAGACAGGGTTTTTTCTGGATTTAACTCCATCCATCTTCTCCTACCACACCCCCCTCAGTAATTTCTTGAAATCAGGATATATTTCCAGTAGGCCAAGAGAGAGATGAGATCTGTGTGAGCTCAGTGCATACCCTCTGACTTCCTCTTTCAATGCAGATTCCACACAGCTATTCTGGGACTGGCAGGGCAGCAGAGCCAACAAGCATCAAACACCGAGGGGAATCCCCTTCTGTCACTTTTATTATTCTGATGATGTGTCTTCTTAGACACAGTACTAGGCAGCAGGGTGTTCTTTATTTTAAGCAAAGGTAGGAAATGAGTAATAGATTTCCTCTGCAGTTGAAATGGGACTTGAGGCTGGCTGCTTGAGAGACACTTAGCCTCTCGCTATTTCAGCCTTATCATAGAATCATAGAATGGTCTAGGTTGGAAGAGACCTCAAAGATCATCCAGTTCCAACCCCCCACCACAGGCAGGGACACCTCCCACTAGATCAGGTCGCTCAAGACCTCATCGAGCCTGGCCTTGAACACATCCAGGGAGGGAGCAGACACAACCTCCCTGGGAAACCTGTTCCAGTGCCTCACCACCCTCACTGTGAAGAATTTCTTCCTAACATCCCGTTCAAATCTCCCCTCTGCCAGTTTGAACCTATTCCCCCTCGTCCTGTCATTACAAGACCTTGTGAACAGTCCCTCCCCAGCCCTCCTGTAGGCCCCCCTCAGACACTGGTAGGCTGCTATAAGGTCTCCCCGAAGCCTTCTCTTCTCCAGGCTGAAAAGCCCCAACTCTCTCAGCCTGTCCTCATAGCAGAGGTGCTCCAGCCCTCTGATCATCTTCGTGGCCCTCCTCTGAACTCTCTCCAACAGTTCCATGTCCTTCTTCTAAATGGGGAAATCTTTACTGCTTTCATCACTTTTTGGGGCACATTTCAAGTTCAAAAATATTAGCTACCTGCAAGCCTCGTCCTGTATCTCTTTAAGGATGTGGTGATTTGGGCTGGTTGCTCTTTAAGAAGACCACAAAGTGCCGCCAAAAAAGAGAAGAGAGTCCCGAGGGATGGACCTGGTCATCCCAGGGTACTGGAACACTGTTATTCTATTCCTTTTTCTGGTATCACAGTTTATAAAGCAGTGCCTAGATGGTGCCTCTTCTTCTCCCTTCACTTCTCCTCTCTTCAGTAAAAGTGGTGTCCCTACTTACCTCATGGTCTGTGTGGGGGGAGCTGGCATCTAGCTGGCAGGGAGATTTAAAATGCATCACGAGGCCTGCTGAGGCCTTGTAGGCCTTTGAACAGAGCAGAATAGAATCAGCCAGGTTGGAAGAGACCTCCAAGATCATCCAGTCCAACCTAGCACCCAGCCCTAGCCAATGGCACTAAGTGCCCCATCCAGTCCTTTCTTGAACACCTCCAGGGATGGTGACTCCACCACCTCCCTGGGCAGCCCATTCCAATGCCAATCACTCTCTCTGGCAACAACTTCTTCCTAATATCCAGCCTAGACCTCCCCTGGCACAACTTGAGACTGTGTCCCCTCGTTCTGTTGATGGTTGCCTGGGAGAAGAGACCAACCCCACCTGGCTACAACCTTCCATCAAGTAGTTATAGACAGCAACGAGGTCACCTCTGAGCCTCCTCTTCTCCAGGCTGCACACCCCCAGCTCTTTCAGCCTCTCCTCACAGGGCTGTGCTCCAGGCCCCTCAGCAGCTTCGTTGCCCTTCTCTGGACATGTTCCAGTAACTCAACATCTCTTTTTAATTGAGTGGCCCAGAACTGGACACAGGACTCAAGATGTGGCCTCACCAGTGCCAAGCACAGGGGCAGGATAACCTCCCTGGTCCTGCTGGCCACACTGTTCCTGATGCAGGCCAGGATGCCATTGGCTCTGCTGCCCACCTGGGCACACTGCTGGCTCATGTTCAGCTCCTGTCTACCAGCACCCCCAGGTCCCTCTCTGCCTGGCTGCTCTCCAGCCACTATGGCCCCAGCCTGTAGCACTGCCTGGGGTTGTTGTGGCTAAAGTGCAGAACCCTACACTTAGCCTTGTTCAATCTCATCCCATTGGCTTCTGCCCACCCATCCACCCTATCCAGATCCCTCTGCAGGTCCCTCCTACCCTCCAACAGATCCATACCTGCTCCCAGCTTGGTGTCATCTGCAAACTTACTGATGATGGATTCAATCCCCTCATCGAGGTCATCAATAAAGATATTGAACAGGATGGGGCCCAGCACTGCCTGAGGTGAGGAGGGCAGTCCTGACCTACTCTCAGGCCTGCTGAGGTTGGATGGGTGGAAAATTCTAGAAAGTTTTGATCCAGTAAGCTTGGCCCAGTTTGTGAGTGTGTTAATTCTAACTGAATGCCTTTTGTACATATCTGCTTGTAAACAGAATCTCCCTTTAAACTTCCAATCCGTGCGCAACATTTTTATTTGTACTCCCCAAAAGGAGTAAATGTCATTTCTGTCTTCTGGTATTGGGTAGCTCGTGGCTCTTAAACCAGCACCAAGGAATATCTTGATCTCACCAGCTAGGAAATTCAGGCAAAGTGGTCTAGAGAGACAGATGAATAGTATGGGAAGCCACTCCTCCCTCACATGGTAGGAAGCCACTTTGCCCAGCATTTCCCACTATCATTAAAGCCCATTCTGTTCTAGTGATAGAAATTACATACATACACACAGGAGTGCTGGTGGACCAGAAGATCAACATGAGCCAGCAGTGTGCACTTGCAACCCAGAAAGCCAAGCAGAGCCTGGGCTGCATCAGGAGAAGTGTGGCCAGCAGGTTGAGGGAGGTGATTCTCTCCCTCTACTTCGCTCTGGTGAGATCCCACCTGGAGTGCAGAGTACTGTGTCCAGTGCTGGAGTCCCTATTACAAGAGGGATGCGGAGATGCTGGAGCATGTCCAGAGAAGGGCCACAAGGATACTCAGAGGGCTGCAGCACCTCTTCGATGAGGACTCACTGAGAGAGTTGGGGCTGTTGAGTCTGGAGAAGAGGAGGCTCCCAGGTGACCTTCTTATGGCCTTACAGTATCTGAAGGGGGCCTAAAGAAAAGCTGAGGAGGGACTTTTTAGGCTCTCAGGGAGTGANGACAGACTGAGAGAGTTGGGGCTGTTGAGTCTGGAGAAGAGGAGGCTCCCAGGTGACCTTCTTATGGCCTTACAGTATCTGAAGGGGGCCTAAAGAAAAGCTGAGGAGGGACTTTTTAGGCTCTCAGGGAGTGACAGGACTAGGGGGAATGGAGCAAAGCTCAAGGTGGGGAGATTCAGATTGGATGTGAGAAGGAAGTTCTTCACCATGGGAGTGGTGAGAGCCTGGAATGGGTTGACCAGGGAAGTGGTTGGGGCCACTTCCCTGAAGGTGTTTAAGGCAAGGCTGGATGAGGCTCTGCCCTATCTGATCTAGTGTAGGGTGTCCCTGAGCATGGCAGGGGGGCTGGAACTAGATGATCCTTGTGGTCCCTGATTGTAGGATTCTATGATTCTATATTTTGTATGTATACATGTCTTTGTTCGGAACAGATCCAGATGCCCTCCTGATAAAATCCCCACGCGGCCACCTGTGCTTTGTTTACATTAGGCCTCCTCCTCCTGATGAAGCTACACAACAGTTAATAAGGTTTTAATTGGGGGAGATGCTTCTGCAGGCAAAGCAGCTGTCAGCTCACAGCACCAGGTCATGTTTAAGACTCTTTTTTTACCTGGATGACAGCAGCCCAGCTTCTTTGTCTAGCCTTCCAGCAATATTGACAATGATGGCTTTTTTGCCTAGCAGGGCTGCAGAGCCACATCAGACAACTCCTCCAGGCAGAAATTCAAGGAAAAAAAAAAATAAAAAAAAAAAATTAAAAGTTGAAGAAGCCATCAGCAAAAAAAACAGACCACACAACTTAAAAATTAACACGTTAAGGAGAATCAGGCAGATGAGAGAATATATTTGTGGACACATCTTCCATTTCAGAAGAAATTTGAAATATTTACCAAACTAGTATCTTAACTCCATTCCGACCACTTAAAAGACAAAATGTAATACAACTCTACAGCAGAGCAACAGTTCATTTTGACAGTATGGATCTTCTACTGTGGCTCTACTTAATCTGATGCACACTCCCTGAGATGACACTATGCAGCACTGAAAGGTCACTGATGGCTTCACAGCTCCTGAGATATACTTCTGCCTCTTTGGGGTCCTCACCATTTATCTCCAAACCATCGTTGACTATCTTTTTTAACCTGACACCACATTTACACTTTCAGCAACGAGACTAAGTAACATGACTGTCGTGTTATTTATTTCCAATTTTAACACTTAATTTGTTTTTAAGATATGCAAAAATGCAGAACTTGGCAAACAGGCAAATGAACATTTTGATTGGCTTCCTCTCAGAAGAACAGTCTCTCTTCTGAACCTTCATAGACAAGGTAGCAATATTATTTCCCATCCTAATTCCACTTTTTAATTGCAACCGAACTGATCTGTCAGGACTGGATTTGCCCCATTCTCCTCAGAAAAATGCTGCAGAAAAGAGCTTCAGCTTGTCTTGAGTGTTTGCACTGGATATGCCTTCCTGCCAATGTCTTCCCTTTCCTCAAGCTCAAAATTTTAACAACCTTCCAATATTTCTCTTAAACAAGCATCACTGGCTTCCAGCTTCTTCCCATCATCAAGAAACTCCCATAAAGCCTCAATTTCCTGTTGACCCACGAGTTTCCAGCTTGCCCTCTTCCTGCTGCTATCCCCCAAACCTTGTCTTACTCCCACTGTGCCTGATAACGTGATGGATCTCTGCAGGTCTCAGATGATCACTGAGGACCAAATACTCTTGCCGTTTCCCATGTACTACTTTTGGTTCCCTTCTTATGTAGCCATCCTAGAAGGTGAATAAACTAAGAGAAAAGTCACACATATTATTACACCCCTTATATTTTTCCTACATTAAGAATTCAGTATCTTTAAATAAGAAAATATGGGCATGCACTTCTTCCTGATCCACAGGAATGCAGGCTGTGAGCAAGGCCACCGCACAGAGCCATGTCAAGGCACTTATGTGGTTCTGATGGTGAGAGGCACAAGAGAGAGAGACTGCTGGCAGACAATCAAGAGCAAGGGCATATCTACCCCGCCATGCACAACATGTCCCAACATGTTGGAACTCCAGTAAATTCAAAAGCTGTTGCTGCATACACATTTTGCACTTCTCTGACTGACTGCAACATACAGATATAATGGCGGTTCAGGCCTCCCCAGAAACCCAGTTATGAACTTTCACTATCTGCTCCTTGGCCAGTAGCACACACAGGTGATCTGTTTTCCCCAGCAAAGGAGACTTCTCCTTCAGGTCCAGTCTCCCTCCTTCCCTCTCTTTCAGCTTTACATATGTTCATTGCATTATTAGAGCTCAGACGACTCATAAGACTCTACTGCTGAAGCTGTCTCATCAGGTTTTTGTCTGATTCACAGACACTGTCCATACTCACATGCCTTTTCTTTTTCTGTCTTGCTATCTTCTTGCTACCTTTGCATTCAGCCACTCAGATAACGCTCAGGAAAACCTGTTCTTCCACTGGCAATGCTCTGTCTTGTGTCAGCCTTCTTCGGGTTTGACTTCAGTGTGTCCTGCTGCTCTAGGTCGGTTCAGAGGTGGAGCTCCCAGTCTGACATCTCTTATGGTAATTTAAAGAGATACCCTCTCCCCAAGCTAACCAGCAACAGCAGACACCTTTTTTTTTTGGTGAATTTTCAGCTATAAATCAAAAATTTTAATATTGCTATTACACCCTCACCAAAAGTTCCTTCATTTGTTACTTATGAAGGGAAATTAATTTTAATATATAAGACTTTGTCTCTGCTTAAAACTTCAACAGACTTTGCATAAAACAAAATTAATATTGTTTTTACTTAAGTTAGAATCACAGAATCAGTCAGGGTTGGAAGGGACCACATGGATTATCTAATTCCAACCCACTCTTGCCATGGTCAGGGACACCTTACCCTAGATCAGGCTGTACAGAGCCTCATCCAGCCTGGCCTCAAACATCCCCAAGGATGTGGCCCCAATCATCCCCCTGGACAACCCACCCTAGGCTCTCACCACTCCCATGGTGAAGATCTGAATCTCCCCACCTCCAGCTTTGTTCCATTGCCCCTAGTTCTGTCACTCCTTGATAGCCTAAAAAGTCCCTCCCCAGCTTCTCTGTAGGCTCCCTTCAGATATTGGAAGGCTACAAGAAGGTCACCTGGGAGCCTCTTCTTCTCCAGACTGAACAGCACCAACTCTTTCAGTCTGTCCTCATAAGTCATTGCTACCCGGCGTTACCATCTAAAACTGAGGGATTCTAGTATCTCAATATCAGAAAAGCAGGATTTGGAAGTAAAATTACAGAGGTGGAAAGCTGAATTTAATGAAGACATCCAAGTGCAGAAATAACGCGTGCTGTATAAAAATCGATTCCTAAGAACTCATGACTCAGAGATTGTGAACAAGCTCACGACCGTTTCTGTACCTTGTGTGATCCACGCAAGAAAAGAACCTTAGAATAACTCATGAACTACTTGACACCAATCCCAGTTTCACTAACAAAACACCCGTTGACATCGGTGACATGGGATGATGATTGTGACCCAATATGTCATTAAAAAAACAGCAGCACAGCATCAAAGCAATGACTGCATGTGCTAGGAAGAGCACTCAAACGGTGTCTGCTGCTCCGGTAACTGCAGTGTATCTTTCCTGTAGCATGGATGTACTTGGACTGAAGACATACTAAACAGTTAATCAAAGAGAGACTAATGAGTAAACCATGTGTATACACCATGGTGGGGAAAGAGAGAGGGAGTGAGAGTAAGAATCATTTTAATTTTCCCTCATTTTTTTTCCTGTAATGTATTTGCATAGCCTTGTCTCTGCCTCAAAGAGCTCATTTGAAAATCCACATCTAAAAATAATTTTAAAAGAAAGTTAGAATTTACCAGTGAAGCAGAAATCCTCAGTCTCACCACCATGCTTGTGCCATTTCCCTGTTTTCAGTGCTGGCCCAGGCCTTGGGTTTTTTTTTGGTTTTTTTTTTTCCTTCCCCCTTCTTACATCATGAGTGCTTGAACTGTGGCTGCTACTCAAACATATCCTCAAGGCTTTCAGTATCATTCTATAAAAGCATAAACAATTGAAAGACAGAGATCAGCAAAATCTGCCTCAGGGGTTCTGGGAGGGCCAGTAAAACAAGTACCCTGTTTTAACTAATTAATTTTGATTACATTTAAAAAAAAAAATTTTTAAAAAAGTGAGATTGAGGAATCACCAGGAGGAATTTTCAGTTTCCAGTAGTCTTGTCTACTAAATAAAAGCAAGCCAAGAACCATGTGTGCACAGTTGCAATATCTGAAGTAAAAATAGTCAGAATACCCTTTTAAGGATGAATTCCTTCGAGGGCTGAAGATCAGCATAAAATCCCTCCTTGCTTTCATGATTTGTTATCACAACTCTAGCAAGATAGAGTTGTTTTCTTGAGTCTTTAGTTTCTGGACCCATCTGATTGCATGGGAGGATTTGCTTCTATTAAAAGAAAAAAAAATGTCAATGGCATAGAAGTGTTTGTAGGATTATGCCTGTCATATTCATACGAAATTTAAGTAATGCAGGCCTTGTGTTATCCCTTTAGAAGTACAATGGCCTAAAGTTTAGGTATTCCTGAGGTTCTATTTTTCAAAATTGCTTTCATAAGTCCCATTAACTTCTACATTGTTGTATTTTACTTTTTTTTTTTTCCCCCACTCTGGTTAACTACTGACACAGAAGCAGCCAGAGATATTAGTAATTCCTAAAAATAGCCATCCAAACCTTCTTTCCAAATGTAGAAAGATATGGCATTTCTCAAGAAAATGGAGAACTAAAGCATTTCTTAAAGGTGAGGTGTTCTGCTTTTGCCTCTTCAGTCAGCTGTTTGGTTTTTCTCCTCTCGACTTCCCTTTTCATCTTTGCATCCCTAATCCTCATTTCCTCACTTCAGTTTTACTCTGAGGAGTAGCTGTCACCATTACTCACATTGTCCAACACTTTACAGTTTTCCCTCATTTTCAGTCATTCATCCTTTGCTTTCTTCCACTTCAAGACTCTTCTCCTTAACTCAACTTTTCCCTAATAAAACTGTCGTAGAGCACACTTCTCCAGCTCAAAGTCCCACTTCAATGATCATAAAAGGGCATAAACCTATAGCTGGGGATGAAAAAAAACCCAACACTATTATAGATGATAAGAACTGGATTACTGATTTATGTATAAAGTAAGGTCAGACTCAGTTGGAAGTCTCATGCAAAACAAGAAACAAACATTCTGAAGAAGGAGAAGGGCTACTGCAACTTGAAGTACTTTTTTTTTTCATTTCCAGAGGCTTTGCTTAAAAATTTTCCACTCAAATGTGTCCTCAGCCAGATTCCAAAGGACGTATGATCAAAAACACAAATTAAAACTCTCATTTTTGGTGCTGTACAATAATTTCTGTTCAATGGAAACACAAGATCTTCCCTCCACCCAAAGGAACCCATTCTTCTCTAAAATATTTTAATTTTCTATGAAGGAACTGTAGTTCTCAAGCCAATGTGAAAGATCCGCTCTTGTGTAAAGTGTTCAGGATGTCTTTGGGACAAAGAGCACTGTGTGAGCTCTAGAAATATCAACGTTTAAGCAATGCCAAATGCCCCTCTGCATCACACATTAGATCTTCCTACCTTCCAAACACCACCATTAAGGGAACTGGGTCTGTGACTCTAGTCCTTTTTGTAAATATGTCTTGCTCCTGTGCCATCCGTTGATCTACCATCTTTGCCACCACCACACCTCTCCTTCTTCTAGGGATCTATTGCTTGTGCAAGATCTGGAAGGATCTTCTAATGCCCACCTCCCTTCTCCACTCTTTCAGGGAAGCTACAGCAATGGTTGGAGGTGCTAGCGCATCCCTAGTCATAATTTTTCTGCTGTCCACCCTCATGATTCCTCCTCTCCCACACCAGCACACTGTCAACTTCTCCTTCTTTCAACATGTCGCCTGAGTGAGGGGCTGAGACTGGGCTGGCCAAGCCGTGGCATGAGTATCCCCAGCAGAAACCCTGGTCCTCCCATCCTCACATAACCAATGAGGCATTTCCAGGTCTTTCAATGAGTTTGTGCTTCGGCAGCTAGTTTCATACAATTGCAGTCTAAAAAGCTGAACTGAAATGAGTACGGAGAAGAGTGTTGGCCCTTCAACTCTCTGAACTGAAGTCGGTGTGCCAACAAGCATATATCCTGTCTTTACTGATGTAAATTTAATTTCGCCTTTCAGTCTTATTTCTCACTTTACATGCTATCAGAGCTCAAACAAAAGATATACTTAGCAGCTCCAGCTCTTAACTATTTGTCCCTTTGACCCCCCCCCCCCCTTTCTCTGCTGCTGCAACAGTGTTTGATGACCATCAACTATCCCCTTTCCTTCACAGATGTCCTCCATCCAGCCCACTTCGAGCAGATGAGGACAAAATGCTGTCCCTGAACAGAAAGAAATTTACTGTATAGCAAATAATGCTTGGTCAATATTGCCAGTTCCACAGAGGGCAAAGAAGTCTGTTGTAAAATCAAAGCATGAAAGTGCAGTCTTTGTGTAAAAGGGAGAGGAAAAGGTAACATTTCTAATTGAAAATTAAAGCAAGAAGCACAATACTAGCAAAGTGTATTTATTGTGCTAACGTACCATTTGTCTTCTGGGCAAGTTACTAAAGGTCATTTGTTCTTCATGGCAAGTGTTGAAAATAGTTTATGTTGTGGGTCTAACTTAAAGGAACAATGTCAAAGCCCTCAGGCCTAAAATGACCTTTTTATGCCAGCACAGAGATCTAAAGCTCTTACTGAGGATAGTGGTGATGTTTGCATTTCACTCTCTACCCCTCCCCTCCCCTTCTAACCCCTTCTCCCTTTCACATGAAATACCTCACCGCAGAAGACAGCGCAGACTGCAAAGTTAACATGCCTATTCCACACCTCGTGCTGCTCAGCCCTTGCTCTGCCTGTCCTGCCAGACACCCAAGACAAGTGTGCCTGGCTCCTCAACCGCCCTCCAACCAAATGCAGGGTAGTGCATTTGTGAAAGAGAGGAATGGGAGGGGAAGGTATCAGACCTACTTTCACCTCCCAGAAGAAACACAACACATACTGCTGTGTGCTCTAGAAGGTAGGACATTATGATATGGGCAGTTCAAAGACCTATCACGATGCTGTTTTCCTACCTAAAAATAGGCTCTTTTGGGGGAGGTCACACCTAACTGCTTTTGTCAGAAGGGCCCGGCTGTATTAGGTGGAAATCGGTTTTCCTAAGATGCTGCAGCTGTGATAAAAAAAAAAAAAGCATGCCTGTGTGACAGACACACAGAAAGGCAGACAAATATATAAATTGATTTGAATATGGAGTTCAAGGCTCTGAATGGCTGCAGAATGGCAAAACACCTGGAGCCTCAGGTAATAATTCAAAACATAGCCCATCTTCACTGGTGCACAGATGCTCTCTCCTACATGTTAGTGTAAAATCAGTGCAGTAGCCTCATTGTCCTGCTCAATGTTGTCACATTATCCTCAGTTCTCTTTATTTTGTGCATATTGAGAGCTACTGCAGATGTAGGATATAAAAACAAAAATAAATAGCACCTAGAATAAGGAACTATGATATATATACACCATGGAACTATAAACAGCTTTCCACATCCAAATAGAAAATCTTGCTGCACTGAATGAGGCTGCACCACTGCTGCCTGCATTGCTGCCACTCTCTTCTGTGGGTGAAGAGACTTTGTGTCTCCACAGCCATCATCCCCACGCTTCTGAGCTCCACCTGTGACTTCCGGTGTGTACATCACGTACATGACATATATGAGAGGAGAGGCAATATGTCATGTTCTCCTACCCCACGCATCCCCTACAGGGCTCCATGTATTAGATGTGTCTTTTCCAGGCTGAATCCCACAAGGTGAATACCTCCCATGAACTAACGCTGAGCAGGCTTAGCATAACCTTTCAGAAGGCACTCAGCACTTTGCAGGATTTAAAAGCAAAAGCCTCAAAAAAGGCAAAGCTCATTTTCTTGAATTCCCAGCTCTGGCTGCCATTTGCGACAGACTTCACACATTTATGTGCTGCCCTGTCACATTTGGGTGGCAAAAAAATGGCAAAGTATAGATGCCGTGACAAGTAGAAGAGACATGTTTTTCCTCTTTAGTGTTCTTAGGCTCAGATTCCCCTTCAACACATAAAAGAAGAGAAAAAAACCCTTGGGGCAGACAGAAACAGTTTAAGAGTTTAGTTACTTGGTAATTGTGAAGAGGATTTTTTTTAAATTTAAAATTAAACTGTTA
This sequence comes from Psilopogon haemacephalus, assembly GCA_013396835.1. Taxonomy (NCBI): domain Eukaryota; kingdom Metazoa; phylum Chordata; class Aves; order Piciformes; family Megalaimidae; genus Psilopogon; species Psilopogon haemacephalus. The sequence goes on from VWZI01006849.1 coordinate 608,205, forward strand.
CGAAACATAGAACAACCTTGGCCTTTCTGAAATTTCAGGTGGAGACTTTCATATGTGTAGATATAATAAACAAGAATTTGCACAGGCATACATGCTAAAACATATTTAGCATGCAGATCTTATGGATTAATTTCTATATCAGATGCATGAACTGCCATAAACAAGATTTCTGGATTTTTTCTTTTCCTCTTCAGTTGGTTGGAAAGACTTGTAGAGAAAAACAAAGTAACAATTCAGATAAGATTATGGTTCCTACCAAATCCAGTATTTATTTTCCTTAATCGAAGTATCCGAGAACAAACTATTAGGTGATGGGAAATCTAACTTCATTTAATACCACCCATACATCTTAAAAAGAAAAGAAAGGTGCTGCGGTTGAGAGTGAGAGATTTAAGCAGCATACCATATCTGCATCAACTCTTAAACAGTTGTGAGTCTTGTTTTGATTTTGCATTTGATAGTGGACGTGAATATGACAAGATAAATACTCGTTTTACAGATGGAACATCTCCCAGTTTCCCCTGCAAAGCCTTGACAAAAGCAGCCATCATCAGACTTTTCAGGGTTCGCGGCTCACAGATGTATGAAATATCACCCTATAAAATATTTATCAACATATAAACACCCCTACAATTAAGTTTACACACACACATACAAACCACGCTCACATATACTGTTACCTTTTTGCAATGAGTGCATGCACTTTTACTAGTGAAAAGCGAGTACTGACACACAACAGGATTTTAAGTCAGAGTTACCTCTTGTGTAGTACTGCTTTGACTCCGGCATTTCACATTTGCCTTTAAGGGGCAAACTACTTCAGTAAATTCTGTCCCACACAGTTGCAGTTAACACCAAGTATCTAACAGTAACTCTGACTTTAAACAAACTTCAATACGGAAATTTAATTTTACTTTCATGTCCTGCATCTATTTCAAAGCAGAATGTTCAAGTCAAATCCAAAGGCTGAAAATGGGTTATTTTAAATTGTGAGATATTAAACATTCTAGCTGAAATCCCAGCTCTTTTGAATTCTACAGCAAATATCCCATTCACTTCAATACTGCCAAGGTTTTTACCATGGTGAACAGTCTGGAATTCAGTTTGTAAAGGTGCAGCAATAAAGAGTATGAATCAACTTCCACTGAAGTCCATGGACAGGCTCCTATTCATAGCGATGGAGTGGATCAAACTCTAAGCCCGTTTTGGGAGAGCTGGGAGCCATGCCCTTACAGATAGTGAAAGAATTGTTGTAAATGCCAGACAGAATTAGGAAGTACAAGAACACTCAGTACTTTATACAGTGTTTTACAAGAAGTTCAAAGCTCTTAAATTGGACATAAAGTTAAACAAATTGCAGTTGGACTGAGAATCAGTCATTGCAATGTATTAAAAACCCAAGCTAAGTTTTCCTGTAGAGTTTCAAGCAGGCAGAGCAGAATAACAGTTTACTTAAATGTAAAAGGAAACCTGTAAGAGAGAGAGAGAAAGACAGAAAATAGAATCACCTCTGGGAGGAAAAAAAAAATACTCCAAACCATAAATTAAAGAAGCAACTCTATCTTTCAGTGATAGCTCTACGATTTCATCTATGGTTTTGGCTTCTGTGTACGCTGTAGTGAATCATGCAGTATTGAAAGATGAAAAATGCTCACAACTCAATTAGAAAGAACGACTCACAATTGACACTGCCATGAAAAATGTTTGCAACACAGAATTAGGTTTCTAGTCTTGGCCTATTAATTTAATCTAATACACAGAAACAGCTATCAAAAATATTTCACATAGATTGGCTTTGCTTGCAAGGGTTTCCCTATGGCAAGGTAGACTCTGCTGTTGTGTTATTTGTGTGGGACTTGCCCTTTCATCATCTTGGTAGGACTACATTCTAACTGACCAATTGAGTGGCCACATGCTTGGAATGTTATTGTTTTTTATCCTATTCTCCATAACAAGTTAACTGCTTTGAAACAATGCATTATAGACAGCAGTGGCTACAATATGCGGTTGACAGCACAGCACTTCAATGAAAGAGAAAAAGATGTTAAAGGAAGACAGACTGAGGAAAGGCAGAAGGGCAAAACACTGTAAGCATCTAGTCTGTCATTTGTATCTTACTAGGAAATACATGAACCCTATGAAGACCGAACATGTATGTGCAAAGAATGCTTCTTCCTGAACATGCTGTAAACAGCAAGTAAACTCTTCCAGCTGGGATCAGTGTGCTGGTTAAAGACCATAGAGGGACCATAAACTCAAAGCAGCTTGTAGGATGAGGAAAGCAGAGATTACATTCACTTTGTCTGCACTGAACAGCAGTATGAGCCACACAGAGCCCTCTGCAGAAAGGAGATCCCAGCTGATGTGAAGGCAGAGCAAAGATGTAGGACAGCAGAATTTTTTTCAGGGCTAGCAGCGTAGGTGGGGGTTAGGCTGTCAGTCCTCACATCAGCTTGGGAGCTATTCACATTATCACAGAGTATCTCCAGTTGGAAGGGACCCATAAGGATTAAGAAGTCCTGCTCCCTGCAGGACTACCTAAAATGAAACTATATATGACTAAGAGCATTGTTGAGAGGCTCCTTGAACACTTGACAGGCTTGGTGCCATGACCACTTCCCTGCAGAGCCTGTTAGAGCGATCAATCACCCTCTTAGTAAAGAACTCTTTCCTCATGTCCAATATTAACTTCCTCTGACATATTGTAACAAAAGTGGAGGCTGTGAACACAATCTGGAGGCTTATATTGATATGATTGTTTTGCTCTATTTGCTGGCAGCTTGGTTTCCAGTTTTGTAATCGAGAATTGGTTCATTAGATTAAAAGGGCATGTTTTTTCCAGTAAAGCTCATCCAACATCTTAATGCAAGTCTTGGCTAACCTGATTATTTGGATGCTTCTACTTTCCTTAAAGGTAAGAAGTGCCTACAGAAAAGAAAACTTTAGAGAGCCTGCAACACATGATAAGTGTAGAATCCAAGGAACCTAGCACATCATCCAGTCAGCTGAGAAATTCTAGTGGATGCCCAACACTATCAAGTACCACGACACATAAAGAAGTCTCCTCTGGCACATCAGCAGCAGCAACCCTGCTTAAGGTAAAGGATGACTTTGTACCTTGATTTTCTCCACTGAATCTCTAGAAGAAGAACGCAAGACCGATTTCCCTTGAAATAGATGATAGCACAGACTGCTGTCCTGAGTGAGACAAATGTAGGCAGCCAAGAATCCCATCTGAAGAATCCACTGAAGAACAGAAAATGAAGAATGTAGAACTCCATAAAAGGAATGTACAAAGTCAACCAGAAAGGGCACAGGGGACATTTAGAGGGCTAAGAAAGAATCTGAAAAGGACATGCTTGGAGAAGTTAAAAAAGGAAAGGAAAAGGATAAGCCAACCTTCAATTAGATTTAAATATTGAAAACATTTCCTTTTCCCAGCAACAAAACAGCGTTCGAGAAGCATGTTTGTCTAACAATTCTGAATTTTAAAATGGCAAGAGGAAAAAGGTAAACTTAATTAAAAATGTAAGCAAGATTTTCAATTACGGTTATTTGGAATTCCAACTTCTGGACTTGAAAAAGAGTCCAAATGCATTTTGTGTTCATTTTGCAGAACACTGATGTCCAGCAGAGGCAAGGAAAGATACTCTCTCATCTGCTAAGTGCACTTGGCAAAAACAAATGAAGACACATAAAAGAAAGCAGAAAACTCCTCCCCATGCATAATGGAAGAGGAAATGGTGAAGGAATAAGTTGTTTATTTTGGTACTTGCATCTTTTGAGCAGCAACCTGGTAGCTGTTATACTCACTGCTTGTATTTGAGATAAATCTTTACAGTGGCAGCAGTGGATTGCATGTGAGGCTCATCATTAGACTTTTAGGCTGGGGATTTCCAAGCATTCAGCCTGAAGCACAGTTCATCTGCCTCTGAGGTAAACGAGAGCTTTAGTGTTTAGTTCCATAGCAGCTGAAAGAAATCACAAGTGTTTTCCAATCACATCCCCTACTACAAAACAAGACCAGAAACTGCCTCTGATAAGTACTCTAAAAAACTGCAGGAAGAAGATGTCTGCGTAAAACCGTCCAGAGGGACTGGTCCAAGATATGGACTATTTCTTTGCTGAAATAGGCGCTTAACCTGCCTTTAATAGCCCTAAGAGGACATTTCTGTAGACTTTCTAAGACTTCAGCACTATCTATGGTGGGATCTTACTATCAGACGTGTCTGTGAAAAATTAAAATAATGGGAAAATATGAAATGCAACTGAGAGGAAATAAATGTCAGCTATGTAGGCTTTCCCCATATGTAGTCACCACATGTTTATTCAGCTTTGAAGCAGACCAGATTATTGGCTATTTGGACGTACTGACTGAGCATCTGCTTAACAAACAATGATACAACTGGAAGAAAGATTTATCTGAAAGATGCTGATTTTAAGTTGGCTGATTGGCCAACTTTGCTGTTTTTACATATAAGGAAGATGCTTTACTTTGCATTGACCAACTTCGTTGCTTTTATATGTAAGGTGCTTTACAAGAGCACCCCATCATATAGAATTGTTTTCTTAGGTCAAAACAAAAAGCAACATTCTGATAGACCTCAGCAACAATTCCCATTATGTATCTCTTTCAGCTGTACATAGAATCATAGAATTACAGAATCACAGAATTAACCAGGTTGGAAAAGACCTTTGAGATCATTGATTCCAACCTATCACCTGACATCTTCTAATTAACTAAACCATGGCACTAAGTGCTTCATCCAGTCTCCTTTTAAACACTTCCACAGATGGTGACTCCACCACCTTCCTGGGCAGCCCATTCCAGTGCCAATCACTTTCTGTAAAAAAACTTCTTCCTAATGTCCAGCTTAAACCTGCCCTGTAACAGCTTGAGGCTGTGTGCTCTTGTTCTGTCACTGGTTGCCCGAGAGAAGAGACCAATCCCCACCTGGCTACAACCTCCCTTCAGGTAGCTGTAGAGCTGCCAGGGTTGGAAAGGACCTCAAGGATCATCTAGCTCCAGCACCCTGCCATGGGCAGGGACACTTCACACTGGATCAGGTTGCTCAGAGCCAATCCAGCCTGGCCTTCAAAACTTCCAGAGACAGGACTTCTACTACCTCCCTGGGCAATTTGTTCCAGTGTCTCACCATATATTCTTCTATCGATTTTCTTCTATCAAATAGCCCTATTTTCCAAATATGCTTTTGCCATAACTAATGGGAGTAGAATGTATTTTAAATTAACTAGGGGTGAGAAAGTAAATTCTAGGATGATGCTATCGAAAGCAGTCACAGCTGACTTAGTTTTGCTGGTATGGAAGTCAATGGAGATTTCAACACTGCAGACATAGAATTCAATTAATGGCAAGGACTTTTGAACTGTACATGAAATGCATTCAATAGCACTCACCCTCTTTCATGAACAGTTCTACTGCAGTTAGCAGAGCTAACAGCAGAATATGGTGCTACTCAGTCTGTATTTTGGTAGCACAGTCTGGCTCTGAGTAAATAATGCTAAACAATAATTCTTGGTTAAGAATTCTTTATACAGAAGGTTCCAAGTAAAAAAGGGAAAGAGAACAAAGTCTCTAAAACATAGCCATTAACAGTTGTGCACTGTCAAAATCACATCTAGTAAAACTGCATGAGTTAAAGCAAGTAATAACAATAATCTGAATTAAATCAAATCAAATTTGTCAGAATAGAAAGAAAACAAAACCAAAGCTTTGACATCAACATAAAACCAGAATTCTGCCCATTCCCTTCATAATGGCTGTTCTGCTGAGCTGTGTTCTGACCTTTCCCAGCACTGAAGAATATTGCTTTTTGAAATTCTTTCTGTCTTTGCTACCCCTGCTATTATTCCCACTCCTGTTGTTAGTAGCTATTAGCCACTGTTGTTCCAAGGTGCATGGTAGTGTTATACCTTTAAAAAGAGGCAAGAACATTTGTGCTTTTTGAGGGAAAAAAACATTTTTAAATGTTTCCCACTCTCCCTTCTAGAGATCAAAGCTGCATTGTGGTATAAAATCAACTAATAAAGAAGCTAAATGAAAAAATAATAGTTTAATAAATATGCTGGGAGATTGAAAAGCATGAAATCAATTTCCTGATGGAAGGGAGGGAAGAAAGACGCTTTTCTATGACTTGACTGAACTTAAATAGACATTGTCCTGATCCTGTAATTGTTTCGTACTCAGAACATCTATTGAATTCAATGGGAGCTCCAAAACCAGATCAATTAGAGGATCAGAGATGTTTGGGAAAGGCCTGCCCATCACTTTGAGAAAACAAACCAGACAGACAATGCAGACGAACGTAAGCTCATAACTAGGCTACAAGATTAAACAAACGAGGCTATGCAAATTGTACAGCCCATAAAGAAGCTCACAGGCACACACAGTCCTGATGATGCCTCTCAAAAGCAGGTTTTGATCACAGAGGAGAAGGGCTTTGTCACTAAAGACAGTGTGAACGTTAATTGCAACACAACTATGACCAGACTTCAGGAGGAAAAGTCAAAGTGCTGACATTAAGCTAGGGACAATAAATTAATTTCCACTCTATGTTTAAAACCTACTGGATGGGTCAGCAGCCCAGCAGCACTTTGCACCAGCAGAAGGCCTGTCAGAGTACAATTTTGCCCTTAAGCAGTGGTGAACCTCTGGCTCCAGTCCAGAGCAACCAATACCAACATATAAAGTCAGCTTCCAGGCCCGTAGCTGGATCCAAGTGGACAAACCCCTGTGATGCTGCAGAAGCCCTGCTGATTTTAGCCCTGAAAAAAACCCAAACACCTAACTGGCAACTTTGGACCCTTAATTCTTAAGATATACTGTAAATGCTATTTTAAAATTAGGATGATAAAAGAGAATTTATAAAAATCCTTACTTTAGCTTCCCCCTCCCTGACCCTGTTGTTTACAAATGACATCCCAATGCACAATTAATCCCTTATTAGTATTTCCATGCTGCACAGTCAGTTTTATGGATCAGTTTCACACAGCTTCAGAGTCTTATGAAGTCTCACCTATGTTTTGTTAAGATCACAAAGGAACATTATTCATACCCAGAACACTTCAGTACAAGAGTAAGTAGCCTGATGGAGGACATTCAGTCTTTAGCCCATTTTAATGACTTGATCTCTATTTGTGTTGCAATGACAGCTGGCTCTGCAAACATTAGGTCTAATAATAAAAGCTAACAATGGTATTTAGCATACTGAGGATTTTTTAAATGGCAATACAAGTCATCAAGTAGTTCAAACCTAATTCAGCTCCAAGTAGCAAATTCTCACCATAAAGACTATCAGCAGTTCACAGGATCACAGGATGTCAGAAGTTGGAAGGGACCCAAAGAGATCGTCGAGTCCAAATCCCCTGCCAGAGCAGAACCATACAGTCTAGCTCAGGTCACAGAGGAATGCATCAAGACAGGCCTGGAAAGTCTCCAGAGAAGGAGACTCCACAACCTCTCTGGGCAGCCTGTTCCAGTGCTCTGGGACCCTTACAGTAAAGAAGTTTCCCTTTGTGTTAAGGTGGAACCTCCTGTGCTGCAACTTACATCCATTGTTCCTTGTCCTATCACAGGGAACAAGTGAGAAGAGCCTGTCCCTCTCTCCTGACCCCCATCTCTCAGATACTTAAAAACATTTATTAAATCTCCTCTCAGTCTTCTCTTCTCCAGACTAAAATGCCCTAGGTCCCTCAGCCTCTCCTTATCAGACATGCCCTCCAGCACCCTAATCATCCTTGTGGCCCTCCACTGGACCCTTTCCAGCAGATCCCTGCCCCAAAACTGAACGCAGTACTCAAGATGAGATCTCACCAGGACAGAGTAGAAGGAGAGCAGAACCTCCCTTGATCTGCTGGACACACTCTTCTTAATATACCCCAGGATCTCATTGGCCTTCTTGGCCACAAGGGCACATTGCTGTCCCATGGATAACTTGTTATCCACCAGCACTTCCAGATTCCTCTCCACAGGGCTGCTCTCTAGCAGATCACCTCCCAACCTGTACTGGTGCAGTTTATTATTCCTCCCCAGGTGCAGGACTCTGCATTTGTCCTTGTTGAACCTCATTTAGTTCCTCTGTGCCCAGCTCTCCAGTCTGTCCAAGTCACTGGATGGCCACACAGCCTTCAGCTGTATCAGCTACACTCTCCAGTTCTCAAAAGCACATTAAACGGATATGAAAAGGACTTCAAGGGGTTGTACTTCAAGTCATTTGGAGTCAGAAAAAATGACCTGTTCATTCCCTTGTCTGGCAATAACCAAGAACTTATACCCATGGAGAGACTACAGAAGAGAATCAGAGTGATTCTTCCCCTCCTTGCAGCTTACAGTTCATAGACTTCCAAGTACCCCAAGACAGAGCCTTCAGACTGTATCTACATCTTTGTGTTCAACAAAACAGGCTGCCCAGGGTGGCTGTGGAGTCTCCTTCTCTGGTGATACTCAAAACCTGCCTGGATGCATTCCTGTGTGATCTATTCCAGGTGATCCTGCTATAGCATGGGGATTGGACTAGACAATCTTTTAAGGTCCCTTCCAACCCCTAACATTCTGTGATTCTGTGGTTCAACAAGCCTGATGGACTTTTCTTCCATCCATTTCCCTGGCTGCATTCTAACACAGCCGTCCATAACCACCAGACCATCCATAATCTCCACCGGTAAATTTCACACCTGTATCAAAACCTAGCAGTCCATACTTGAGCTCAAAATAGATCTAACCATATCTGTGCCATTCCAGAGAGAATAAACCTCCACAGTGGGCTTCCCCCAATGTCAATGCAAAGCAGACATTCATGGCTCCTGCTAAGCAGCTTCAAACACTACCACTAGCAAAGGCCTCAATATATTCTCCACATAGAACTAAGGTGCAGTGAGGGCATTGATGCAGCACTAGTTCACACAAGCAGAACAGCTGCCTGATCTGAAAAGAAAATTCTACACAGACTCCCTGGTTTCATCCAACTGATTGCCAAACAGAGAATTCCTTCCTCCAGCTATTTCAGATGTTGCACTTACAAACAAACAGACAAAACTCAACAAGAAAACCAACAAAACCAAACCATCCCAAACAACAATGGAGGTGGATGAGAAGCTCAACATGAGCCAACAGTGTGCACACACAGCTCAGACAGCCAACCGTGTCCTGGGCTGCATTAAGAGAGGCATTACCAGCAGGGCAAGGGAGGGGATTCTTCCCCTTTACTCTGCTCTCGTCAGACCCCACCTGCAGTACTGTGTGCAGTTCTGGAGCCCCCAGAATAGGAAGGACATGGAACTGTTGGAGAGAGTCCAGAGGAGGGCCACAAAGATGATCAGAGGGCTGGAGCACCTCTGCTATGAGGACAGGCTGAGAGAGTTGGGTCTCTTCAGCCTGGAGAAGAGAAGGCTTTGGGGAGACCTTATAGCAGCCTACCAGTATCTGAGGGGGGCCTACAGGAGGGCTGGGGAGGGACTGTTCACAAGGTCTTGTAATGACAGGATGAGGGGGAATGGGTTCAAATTGGCAGAGGGGAGATTTGAACAGGATGTGAGGAAGAAATTCTTCACAGTGAGGGTGGTGAGGCACTGGAACAGGTTGCCCAGGGAGGTTGTGTCTGCTCCCTCCCTGGCTGTGTTGAAGGCCAGGCTGGATGAGGTCTTGAGTGACCTGATCTAGTGGGAGGTGTCCCTGCCTGTGGCGGAGGGTTGGAACTGGATGATCTTTGAGGTCTCTTCCAACCTAAACCATTCTATTTAAAAGAGATGCTGGAGTTTCGCAGTCACTTCCATCAGATCACAGAAAAATTCAGGTTCAGAAGGAACTCAGCAGGCCTCTGTCCTAACCTCCTGCTCAAAGCAGGGTCAGCTAGGAGCAGCATTTGATATAAGAGGGTTCTTTCTCTCTCCCCTTGCCCCTTAGCCTGATGTTCTTGCTACATCATTAGGGCACTTGCTAATGCTTATGTGACAGTATGTGTCATTAAAAACCAAACAAAACATTAGCTTGCACACAGATCAGTCCCTTGCTCTGGTGTTCCACATCAGCTGGCCAAGAAGTCAACTAGAAAGGATGTGTGATGGCCCCATACTGTGGTAACCCTTCCTGATGCCACTATAAAGTGGTTATACAGGTACAGTTGCAGTCTTTCACTTTTAGTCCATTGATTCTAAGATTGGATTAGTACTTAATAAATTAGGTTATCAGTTGTAGAAACCTGACAACTTCACAGTAAAATCTTGGGCCTTTGGACAGCAAATTGAAGCCTATTGAGAACCACTTGCTTTTCCCAGCTACCACTCATAAGCACTTTGAAGTAGTCCACATTAATTTAGCATGAGTTGAACAGGCTGGAAAAAGAACTCTTACTTTGCTGAAACCAAAGAATTGGCAGAAGTTCCCATCAAATCCTGTGTGGCCTAAGCCCACTATTTTAAAAAAACAGTGTTGCCAGTGGTGCCAGTTCTGATCATTCTGTCTTAAAGCAGACAAATTGGAAAGAATCTTTTTCCTTTTACTCCCATACTCAGAAGCATGGGATACATTTACATGACATGAAAAAAAAAAAAGTACTCTGCAGCTCATAGAGGGCTGGTAAATGGTACAGAGATCATTTGCTCACATTTGCCTCTTAACGTGAGACACACAGTTAAATGGCATACAATGTATTTAAAATTAAAACACTTTTCCAAGCAATATAAAAAGATCCAGACACACTCTAACATATAATTAACTTGAGAAACTAGCTAAAAGAGCTTGGCAGTACTTGAAGAGATTAATGCATGTGTGGATGAAAACATTCATACTTGCATTCAAAATAAAGTCTCCTCCTACAAGTAAGTCAGAGCATACATTTCATCTGTGGAGTCTCTGCTCCACAAAGTGGCTACTAAAGAGACTGGTGCCACTTGCCACCAGCAACAGAGCACTTGTGACAGCAGATGCATGAAACCCTGAGTCCTTTTGAACCTTCAGAGGCTTTGCTGGGAGCAGACAAGGAGCATGTCAGCATGCCTCTGGCAACTGAGGAGCTCTCCTTCAGGGTGCCTACCTGAGGTGTGGGTTCACACAGCCAGGCTTTGTGGAGAAAATCTATACAACTACAGTTTTATCTGTTCCATGTCTAATCCTCAGAAATGCTTGGCATGATTGGTGACCTGAGCAACCTGATTTAATTTTAAAATAGAATATAATTTGAAAGCTGCCCTTGTTTTTAGTCTGCAGTTGAGCTACAGGGTCCCTAAAATACTCTGTGATTCTATGAGCATCGAGAATGCAAGAATAAAAGCATTATTAAAACCAAGAAACAGGATGCACTCTACATGTTAAAGCAGGGTAGTAGAGGAATATCATATCATATCATATCATATCATATCATATAACATCATATAACATCATATAACATCATATGAAATGTTTGTGCTTCACTGTTGTATTTCCACTGAAATACCTATTTCCAGAAGAGGTATAATCTTAGGAAACCTTCACAAGTATTCACTGATACATTACAAAGACGTACATGGGAGGGACAAGAAAAGTTCACACAAGCTCTTAAAAGCAAATAGCATTCACTAATAAGTTAAAAATAATATTGTTCAAATAAGCAGATTGGGGAAAAAATTCTTTGCAATACTACCAGACACAGAGCAGGGAAAGAATAAAAAATAACCTAAAAACATGCACACAGGTTCAAAAGGCAGCAGCTTCTCTTCTCCCCTTTCCCATTACCACTGCTTAATGGTGTGAATTTGGTTTCCAATAGAAAAAGAGAAGAGTAAAATCCCTTCAGAAAACGCAGTTGGGGTTTCATTTCTCTGAGTTGGTAACCACCTTGATGAGTGGATTAGAAACCAAAGCAAACTGAGCCTAAAGCTAATCAAAATGCAGTGGAATTGCAATGTAGCCAAACATCACTGCTGGTCCTCTCACTTCTTTTTATTCTGCACTGAAGATAGGATTAAGTGCAGGTGAGAAAGGGGAAAATAATCCAAAGCTATATACTAATACTATTTAAAGTATTAACTTCCAGCACAGCAACATGCAGAATATCTGTGCTCCTACGGGTGATTTATATTACCACCAGCAAGAGAGGGGATGAAAAAGAGTGGAGAAAAGAAAGGAAGCAGAGTATTCAAGGTAAAAACCTGGCAAGCAACTGGGTCAGCTAAAGTGGTAAGCAAGTCCTTTAGGGTTGGAAATTATTAATATTGATGGTGGGCATTCTGGGACGGGGCAGAGAAAAAAAACAAACAAAACACATAAGAATACTAAAAATAATTTGTCAGATTATTATTTTAGCTTAATATTAGCAGGCTATCTGTGGCAGCCTAGCTGCAAGACCAGACTCAGCAAAACCTGAGCTGTCCATGGCACAAGGTGGTGACACCACAGAAGACACAATGAGGTGTGGCTGGTTAGGTGAGGAGACTGATACAGTGGGTACAATAGAAACTCACACATAATGTCAGCAGTGGTCCAGGGAAGTTTTTCCAGCCCCGACTGGAGTAATGCTCAAAGTGCCTTAAAAAGGCAGATCTTTCACTCCTTTATTTAGAGAAATGCTACAAAATTTTAATCATCTGTCAGCATCTCTAGGTAAATAAGGCAGGAGATTTAGAAAATAACAGGCCTGACCCCACACTGTTTTCACAGCTAGAAGTGTTTTCCTTTAATGTGTTTTGCAAATTGAACCCTTGGTCTGAGAGTCCATACTGAAGCCATTTGAACATAATAGTATCAACTGTAAAGTTATAAGTACTTCAGAAGGGCACATGTGAAAATCAGCCCAAAAACTGAGCACTCTTCTTCTCTTCAGGCTCCATCATTGCCCGTCTTCAACATATTCACCTTACTTCAACTCCACTGAGCTCTGCATGAGGCACACAGCTCAAGCTCTCCCACTGCAAGGATGAGGAGCAAAGAAGCTGGAAAGAAGCAGCAACAATGCTCCTGGGCCCTTTTGTTTTGCCAGCCAAGAGATATGCCCTTCGTCTGATGCTCTAACGTAAGTCCTATCCGTGCTACTTGCTTCCAGTCCTACTGCAGTCCTTGCTGCTATCATAGCCAAGGCTGGGCATTCCCTGGTACCTTCTAGTGAGAGAAGTGTGGAAGCCATGGCTGCAAGTAATTGTTTTCCCCAATATTTAATTCTGAAACAGACATCACTTTGCATTCAAGCCAAGTAGCAACACTTTTACTGCAGCTCAAATTACTGTTCCCCAGCTAAGAAACACAAGAACTTGGATGCAAGTTTGCTTCTCTCAAACTTTTTTGCCATTGGCTCCAGCCCAGTCCTGTCAACAGGTCCACACACAAAACAGCATTTTCCTGTACAAACCTTTGAAAATAGTCATTACATTATTAGACTTTCAATAAAAAGGAAGTGCATTGTTTTTCCCCACTTATGATTTACCAAAAATTTAATTTGAACACCACTTACTCACTGGTGACACGTTCTGGCCCAAAGAGGTTTTTGTGTGAGAGATGACTAAAAGACCAACCACAGTAGACCTTCCTGTGCTGGTTTGAACTAATTGGAAGATTTGAGTGATAAAATTAGACTATAGGCTGAGAGAGGAAAACAGATGATGCTACTCCACTCACAGCTTTACTGAGAAAGAAAAAAAAAAAATGTTTTAAGAGTTGTAACACAAATATAGATAAGGGAGAGGGCTTCAGACTGCTCTGAGCTGTGGCTGTTTCTTGCATAGCTCCTTTGTCCCTGACTTTTTTTAGCTGATTCTTAATAATTCTAGTAACTTCTTTTCCTACTGCTAAACCTCTGGCCAATCTACTTTCGCCTATCTGCTGCATCAACAGATGGTGAGATAAGATTGGGGAAGGGGGGAAAGGTGGTAGGGGTGGTTAGAAAACCCCTCTTAGGGATTTTGATCCCTAGGAGGGCTGTGGTGTTTCTGTATTACCTTTTCACTGTATATATATCTGTAAATATCTGTTCTACATTGTAAATATCTGCTTGTATATTGAGCATTGCTGTAAATACAAAGCTTCATTTACCAACTTCCAGCCGTTCTGAGTCCTAGCCTGGGTTATATCAAAAGGTGGGGGGGCAGGTAACTGCTAAACCACCACACTTCCCCATGACCTCTCTTTACATGCAGTTTAGGCACAGCCAGCATGCAACCCTGCAGCTACACAGGCGGTCATCTGAGACAAGGAAATTGTTGTTGCCAACGGTATTGTGAAGCCAGCTGCCACTACAGGGATCTCAGACAAAACACGAGCATTGGCACCTTCATAGCATCCCAGCAGCACACCAAACACTCTCAGGATTCACACAGAACATGGTGTGTACCAAGTGCCTTTCCCTGGGCATTTGTTGCTACTGGCCGGGTACACCTCTGTGCATCACAACCAACTTTGTTGTGCTAAGCAAAAATGTAAGATAGGAAACTGCAACAGTTGTCCACGTTCTACCAAACTATAGTATCAGGGAGTGTTTTGCATGATGGAAAAGAAAGAGTGAACGAGGTTCAGAAAGAAATGAAATTCCAGTGAATGAACAGTTCCACAGATTCAAAGATGACTTCGTACATACTGAAAGCTGGGAGTCTATCTCTGCTTGACTATAGCAGTGCCAACAACCCAGTGAAATCTGGTATATGAAAATCTGCCATCTGGTAGATTTTCTACCATGTGGTACTGAAAACATATGTGGTCAAGACTCATTAGGACCTACTAAGTTCCAGTGATGTCTAATATGCACACTTATTTCTAACAAAGGCAACATATCCTCTTTCAAAAAGAAATTAATTTTTGTTGTCCCTCGTTTAGTAGCAATAGGTGCTTGTACTATATCTAAGTTTAGGGGAGGTGGAGCTACATGATCCTTAGAGTCCCTTCCATCCCTCACAATTTTCTGATCGTAAATCAGACCAAAAAAATCAACATATTAGCCAAATGTAGCTTTTGATGGCAAAGTATTGACTTGAAAAATGAAAAAGAACCTTGAACTTCAGCAACATGACTCAGGAGAAGTGTGGCCAGCAGGGTGAGGGAGGTTATTCTCCCCCTCTACTCAGCCCTGGTAGAACCCCACCTAGAGTACTGCATCCAGTTCTGGAGCCCCTATTACAAGAGGGATGTGGACATGTTGGAGCATGTCCAGAGAAGGGCCATGAGGATGATCAGAGGGCTGCAGCACCTCTGCTATGAGGACAGACTGAAAGAGTTGGGGCTGTTCAGTTTGGAGAAGAGGAGGCTCCCAGGTGACCTTCTTGTAGCCTTCCAGGATCTGAAGGCAGCCTACAAAAAGGCTGGGGCGGGACTGTTTAGGCTCTCAGGGAGTGACAGGACCAGGGGGAATGGAGCAAAGCTGGAGGTGGAGAGATTCAGATTGGATGTGAGGAGGAAGTTATTCAGCATGAGAGTGGTGAGAGCCTGGAATGGGTTGCCCAGGGGGTGTTTGGGGCCACTTTCCTGGAGTTTTTTAAGGCCAGGCTGGCTGAGGCTGTGGGCAGCCTGATCTAGGGAAGGGTGTCCCTGCCCATGGCAGGGGGGTTGGAAATAGATGATCCCTGTGGTCCCTTGCAACCCTGACCGATTCTACAATTCTATGATTTTTGCTTTGGTTTGTGTGGTACCTTTCAACTGATACAACTGTGTGGGTGTTTTAAATAAAACTCATTAAATCATTATGAAATAGAATTACGTAGTGCCAAAAAGCTCTTTATCCACCATAAGGTATCCACGGTGGTGTTAAATATTTTATCTTATTGTTAGTTTACTATAAAAATATTTTAGCCTTTAGCTGATCTAATGCTCACATTTGCTATCCACTGTAGTGCATCTCAAGGAGACAGAGTTTCCCTGTGCATTGCTTTCCTTCCTAAGCAACACATTTCAGACTTCTCCTTAGCTGCTCTGCTACCACCAGTGAAATGAATGTGTGAAGGTACTCTAATATCCTCTGAAGTCAGCAGCCAACACAAAGGAATATGAGCCACATCACTTTAAGGCTTCAGCTCCAACACTTCTAATGTGTTTTTTTGTTCTAATTGGGTATTTTGGTTTAAATCCTCCTCTCTGACTGATGAATTTTTCGATTAATGCAACTCATTTTTAGCTTGGTATTTTGCCTAGTTCCCTTCAAACCGAAGCAATTATAGAAAAAATTAAGTGCTCCAATAATTTTAAACCTCTCTACACTCTGCAATATTATCAGTGTATTTCACTGTGTTTTTTTTAAAGGTGCAAGCTCTGCAGGAGTGCTTATTATTCAAACACACACAGTCTACAAACTGATTAAATATTATCAGACAACTTAAAATCTTCATGAGAGCTTTGGCTTTCCAACATTGAAAGCAAATGCTGTGCTAAATTCAGAGGGTGCTATGACATGGTATGTTTCAAATAAAAGAAATACTAGAATTCTTTACAAACAAAGACAGTCTCAGAATTTATATACACAGCAATAGAAATTTAAAAAAAAAAAAAAAAAACAGCCTCTTCACAACTGAAGATCATGGGCCACAAAACTTAGGCCAAAGAAATATGTGTGGATGGCTGAATGCAAAGCCTCATCAACTTCCATGGTGCTAGAAGAGTCCCAGTAAAGCTCCTCCTCTTGCAGAACAACTTGCATGACTAGGGCTTTGAGGAACATGTATTTCCTCTGGAAGGAAAAAAACACCACAGGTAGACAGAAACACTCACCTGAGGGACTGGAAGGGTTTGAAATTACTACCATCTTTGCAGTACAACACTCAAACTTCTGACACAATTCTTGTGTCAGGAGTTCACATGTATGAGCTCTGGAGCAGGAAGTTATCTTATATACTCACAGGCTATCATAAAGAATCCGTTTATACAAATCGTGTACTGCACTTAATCATAAATTTCAGTGCCCTTTGCATGTGAAGTTTTCAAAGTAGATATAAAGGTGGAAACTTTATTATTTCTTTCTACTAGAAGGGAAAATTGAGAAGAGAGGTTGTTCTAGATGGTATTGTTCAAACAATGAAACTCAAAGAATTCTGAGCAGCCTGATCTGGTGGAGGATGTCTCTGCCAACTGCATGGAGGTTGGACTAGGTGACCTTTGGAGGTCCCTTCCAACCTAAACCATTTTATGTTTATAGGGATCAATGAAATTGGTGCTTTCAGTGCTATTCCTTGCTTAAAGAGAGGGAAAGAACAACACAGGTTATTTTTG
Organism: Psilopogon haemacephalus; assembly: GCA_013396835.1. Classification (NCBI taxonomy): domain Eukaryota; kingdom Metazoa; phylum Chordata; class Aves; order Piciformes; family Megalaimidae; genus Psilopogon; species Psilopogon haemacephalus. The sequence continues at coordinate 625,378 of VWZI01006849.1, forward strand.
TTTTGGTTTTGGTTGTTGTTAGTTAGGGTTTTTTCCTGTTAAATTGCACAAGAAAAGTTTGTAGGCTCAAGGTTATGTTTTTGATTGCTCAACTATTACATTCCACATGGATTTCTCCTGGTTGACCTAAAAAGCAATCCCCTGGAGATGGGGCAAAGACTTATCAGACTAATTGGGTGATTTTTTTGTCCCACATACTACAATTTTTTCCCCACATACCATGAGAACATCACTCCTATTGCAAAAGGTAAGACTACATGCTGTCTGATGGATGAAATTTGCAGAGGTTGCTTCTCACTCCACCCTCAGGCATCATCTGAATATGATTCACCACATTTAAATCCAGTGCCTATTGCCTAAGCCAGTATCAGCACTTCAACTGTTAGACAAGATCTTTTTATCACGTGTTTCAATAAACACTAAATGAAAAACATGCAGCAAGGAAAGAAAAAAGAAAGGCAAGACAGAGAAAGAGATTACAGATCAGCATTTGCAGGAGCAGATTTTGTGTGTTATTCCTGTCTCCATTTTCCAATCCGTCTTCTCTTTCTTAGTGCTTTAGCAGAGTGGAAGATATTAACTTCAGCACTAGGATAAGCAGGTCCTAGGTTTAAATAGTTCTACACACACATGCACCACATTAGTGAATGTGGATTAAGGCCATCACAACATAAGGGTCTCACTATGGATGAGCCTGTTGAAACACTCTAGGAAAATATTCTTTCTACATCCCGTGCCAAACACATGAACCTATGAGTGATGTTAGGCTTCAGGTAGACCACACAAACTGGAATCCAAAAGGCCAAACTCTTCTCATTTGTAGCAAATCATTAGTTCGGCAGTAGAACTATTCTGAATTTTCTTGTGTCAGAGAGGTTGGCTGATTTCATTGACAAAATCGTCTGGGAAAGAAAGGTGCTCAAAGTAATAAGAGTCCTGATAAAATCAAGTTGAACCCCTAACACCAATTAACAGCGATGCCAAGCCCTACAGCTCTCCCTTCAGAGACTCTCTGACAGTTTTTTCGTTTCACAACTACAACTTGTCTTTCTTTAGTACTATTTTCTCCTTCTTGATCTGTCACACCCACAAAAATATCAGGGAAAACAATGAAATTGACCGTACACTAGGGACAGGGTCAAGCACTTAACATCAGTCTCATTCTGCTCCCATTGACGTCAGCTATAAAATTCCCATTGCTTTCCTGGAAGCCAAGAGATGCCACTGCAGATTGCTTTTGAAAATCGCAATCCAAGAGCAGTCAAATGCAAAAAGATAGCAGACTTTTTGGTTTGTTTTTTTTCTTTTCCCTCCTCTTGCCTCTAATTACACTTTTATTTAACAGTACCTTATGATCTGCTTGCTATTTCAGAGGGACGGTCCACAGGAACAAATTGAGATGTCAAGAACCTTTACAAGTATGCTTAAACTGATGCCGTCTAACCCAGCTTTCTCATTTAGCCTTCAACTGGAAGGCTTGGGTGTATGCACTTGGTTTGTACACTTCATTTCCTGTTTTACACTTTTACTGAAGTACCTTAATCATGCACAACACACCAGAAAAAAAAAAAAAAAACAAACCAACAACACACACAAAAAAAAAATCCTCAAACACCCCAAACATATTGTTTTCTGCCTGACTCCCTTCTGGAACGATCTGTGAGTACCCTAAAAGGGGAAACAGTCTGAGAGGAAATTTCAACCCAGCATGCATGCTACACAAAGAGTATGTCTAGGTCTAATGACAATTTTGGCTCCTTCGACCTTTCTGGCAGACTTCTCACATCCTCCAACACCCACAAAGCAACAACTCCAAATATGAAATGCACAACCCAATGGTACATTACAGAAGAATCGCACCACCCCCTTCATCACTCTACCATGCTATCTGCTTAGTATTTCTGGCATTCTGAACTGCCAGAATTCAAAAAATGCCACAAAACCACACCAAGGACATGACAAGGACCAAGAAAAAAATACAGACTGAGAGGGCTGCAATACAGAGGTGGCTAGATCAATGCAGAGCCTGTTAGTCCTAAGCAAAACGGACCTGTGCCAATCCAGAAAGCCATCATCAGGGCCAAAGCTCTCTGCCTGGTAAAGCTCATACTGGAGTGCCAATGTAGCCAGGTGGTGAAGGAGCTGCAGTCTTGATATAGCAAAGTCCAGTTAATAATTACAGGTGGTGGTAAGGGGACATGGCAACTACCAGCATGTACTAACCTCTCTAATCGGCTAACTGATTAGAGCATCTTTCACATTGCCCTGCAGTTTTTCCAAGGTTCTCTCTCATGGTCATAATAAAAATATGAGTAAAAAAAGCCTTTACTTGTCATTGGGAACATAAAGGACTAATTTTTATCCAGGCCAAATCTTTTCCCATACTGACAGATCAAACTTGATTTATTCATCACTAGACCACTGAACTGCAGAGCAATCCAAGGGCTAAAAAAAACCTTTGCAGTAAGAACTTCTAGAATACACTTCCCTTCTCCCTTCTCTCTCTCTCTCTTCCCTTCCCTTATAAAAAGGTAGAAGAATGCTTGGAGACATCACACATTATTTACAGGCAGCATTATTTTATGGAATATTTCAAGGTGTTAATTGAAACTTTTAATGAATGTTAATCATCTGTCATTTTCATTGGCAATCTTCACTCTACCATATGCTTAACTTTTACACCTGTACCCATTTTCCAACCAGTTCTTTCAATTTGTTTTACTTTTTTTTTCACTGCAGGATTAGTATTAATATTTAGGAAACAAGCCAGCTGCAAGGAAGACTGCAGTTGTCTGTGATTTATTTACTACATATAATCCCTAGTCCTGTTAAACTAGAGTAATACATCGTCACTACACTAGCACTAGTTCTGAAACAGCTGTATTAATCCAGTACTCAAAGGAGATGCAGGACTGACACCCACAAAGACCTAAGTACTACCCAGCAGAACAGGGACAGCACTTGTAACAGTTACAGAAGCTTCTCAACATACTGTCCCAAATTTTATCTCATGCCCTCCTTCTCAGTCTCTCTAGATCTCCAGGTGATCCATACGAACTCCATCAGTCATGTTTCAGTTCTGTTCCTTTTAAGTATAACGGAGATCGGTTTCTGAAGAGATTGGACTGAGGAAGCACAAGCATGCAAGTTATGAATTCTATTTTTGACTTAACTGCAAGGATTCCGTGTGAACCAAGTCACTCTCAGCACACAAGACACATGTTTGAAATGGACATACCTACCAAGCTCCTCAGTTTTCACCCTTTTCAACAGGGCTCTCATCCACTCTACTCACTAAAATAGTCTCATCCTCAAAACAGGACTCTTTAATGTTTTAATCAGCAGTAATTGAACAAGATTGTTTATCATTATGATTTAGCATTAAAATAACAGAGAATTAATGTAGCTCTAAATTCTTGTCTTTGCTCTTTTCATCCATCACTACAAAACAGTCTCTGTGCTAAGACAAATCAGTAAGATCAGAGCAGCACCACTGTTGCAAAACAGTGAAAAAATGGTAAAAAGCAAGTTTAGGTTCTTAAACTCCAACCCAAAAACTAGGAAGACTTCTGTACATCTTGCTAATTGGGCTGAAAATGAGATTAAAAAGAGGTTGAAGGAAGAGCCTGACAATTGCAGCAAGCCCCAACATGACTTCAAGTTTAACTAACAATCACCAGAGAAGGGATGGAGGGAAATTTTGGTGTTGTTCATAGAAGGAACTTGTATGCACACAGGAAATGCTACTGAAAAATGCAGAGAAAACTCCATTTATCAATAATGGTAACACAGTAAGTACCTGAGGAGTCTTGACATGACAGCTGGTATAATGGTGCTCTCTTAGGGCACATAATATCATGGAGGTACAGAGACAAAATTCTCCTTCCCTTACCATTCCTTGTGAGCCCAGCTAATGGACAATGCTCATTTTCTATGCATCCTAGTTCCTATTTAAACAGCTGTTCACTGAAGAAAGACTGTTTAAAATCATTTAGAAAAATAAAGCTAGCTACCTATTGCAAATATTAAATAAAACTAGGAGTTTCCTAGATATTTCACTGAACAGTAGGAAGCAAGTTATTTGTTTTCCACATCACAAGCCTAATAATACTAACAAAACCCGTGCTTACTGCACATTTTACAGTATGAATTTAGGTTGCTGAAAAGAAAGAACAATTGAGGAGAACTGCCAAATGCTCTGGAGATCCTGGTGTCTTACACACAGCTCTGAGGCCTGAAGTGAGGTGGACTAAAGGGCATACCCTACTCACTTTCCAGAAGCAGCTTCCAGAGTATCAGAAGTGGCAATGAACTTGCATTTGCTCAAATGTGAAATGGTACTCATGAGACCAGAAGAAGCTCTCAGAAGCTGCACTTACAGATAGCATATTAAAGAATCTGAAAGAGATATTTTTGATGTCTTGGGTTTATGTTCCTGGTCCCTTGATATGCAATGGGAATAAACACATTCTTACTAGTCCCAGGTGCTGATGTCCAACTAGTGAGGTGGGTGAACAATCTGTATGCATGCTGCAGAGACCAAGCCAATAATCTTTGATGCATATATTAGTTTGGGGGCTGTGCTGAAGCTTTCAAGGTACAGCAAGAATTAAAAGGTGCAGCATAAAAGTGCAATGGCCTCAAGGCTGAATAAAGGAAAACTTCAGCACAGAGCTGAGAAGAGACCTGGATCTCAGCCTCACACCTGCTGTCTATCTTTCCTGTCCCCTGTAAGCAACTGTAACCCAAGCAACAAAGACAGAAGGGTAGCTTTGCTCCATTGGGCATAAAGCCACCATGCAACACACCCAGTAACATTTGCTCTCAAAGACAATACTGCCTCTACAATGATTACTTCACATTGCTGCACTCTGCATAGGCTATTACTACACCACAAACAGACGAGGACTACACCGCACTACATCTTATGCAAAAGGAAAAAAATACTTTGCTTTGATGCATCCTACAAACATCAAGAATTGCCAACTGCTGTGCAAGCAAAAGGAGTAAGTAATTGCAATGGCATGCTGAAAAATACATCTATGTACAAACTTACAATTCTCAGTTAACTTGCGAGAAATTCTCATGAAAAACTGGTCATATCTTTTGGATAGAAAGGCAATAAAACATTTGTACTTTAGATGATGCTCTGCTGGGAGCTCAACAATCACTTTTGGACCCAAGGACAGAGAAGGGCCATGAGGATGATCAGAAGGCTGGAGCACCTCTGCTATAAGGACAGACTGAAAGAGTTGGGGCTGTTGAGTCTGGAGAAGAGGAGGCTCCCAGGTGACCTTAATGTGGCCTTCCAGTATCTGAACGGGGCCTACAAAAAAGCTGGGGAAGGACTTTTTAGGCTCTCAGGTAGTGACAGGACTAGGGGGAATGGAGCAAAGCTGGAGGTGGGGAGATTCAGATTGGATGTGAGGAAGAAGTTCTTCAGCATGAGAATGGAGAGGCACTGGAATGGGTTGACCAGGGGGGTGGTTGGGGCCACTTCCCTGGAGGTGTTTGCAGCCAGGCTGGCAGAGGCTGTGGGCAGCCTGATCTAGCGTAGGGTGTCCCTGGGCATGGCAGGGGGGTTGGAACTAGATGATCCTTGTGGTCCCTTCCAACCCTGACTGATTCTATGATTCTATGTTTCCACTCTCCATTGGCCACAGCAAAATCCTTCCTAACTCTAGTGCATCTTCAGGGCATGTATGTGAGAACGCTGCCTAGAGATAAATTGAAGGACTAGTGGGGAAAAAACCAAAAAAATAATCCCTAAGATTCTGAACTCATTTTATATCAACTATTTGCCTTCTGACTATACTTTGCCCAAACACTCTCCTGTGTTAAGACTACAATGGGGAAAAAAAAATCCAGCTTACATGACATCAAGACTTTTTCTTTTAAAAAGCATTTTGATAAGCATTGGCTTTTAAATGAGTCACTTGATACCCTTCATATATATTGCCTAAGCCTAGGCTCCAGGAACCACTGCTGCTCAGTGTGAGCCAGGCTCCTGAGAGAAGCACAGCACCATACTAATGGCTTTTTTTTGTAACCTGTACATCCTCACAGATCTTCCCTGACTAAGGAAACAGGTGAAAGCTTGACATTCCCTATGTCTTCTTGAAGATATACAGTGGCTACTCCCCAAAAGAAATGGACCTGCAAAAGATGCCACAAGATCCTGGATTTTACCTGCCTGCTGTTTTCGTGAACAGTAGAGAAGGACAACTATTTTTTGTGGTCCCCAAATTGGAAGACAATAAAGATGATCCCTTAACAGATTCTGCATAAGGAAGACAACCCTCATACCTCCCTGTGTTTGCTCTGCTGCAACCTGGCACCAAATGAAATCCCACTTTCTCACAAGAGCGGTATTTCCACAGGAATGTTGCCTATTGGCAGTGGCAGGGTGCTGAAGGAGTAAATCTAAGTAGACAGCTGCTACAGAGGATTTTAAGGACCACCATTTGCCATAGAGAAACAAAGGCAGAGGTATGTTAAGGAACACATCAGGACCAGTTTGTGGATTGGTGGCTAAGCTGAGATCAGACCAGTCACCATGATGTAATGGCAGATGAGGAAAAGAGAAAACAGAAGAGCTTCAGGGCTTCAGGTGACAGGAAGAAAAATAATTTTCTGATGTGGTGTTTTGTTGACTCTTTTGACTTGTCATGTACAGCAGAGATAATGTTCAGAAGATTACAGTAAACTCACAGCAAACAACTCTTATGCTTATTAAATATCTCAGCTTCAACTTCGTGTTCCATCACCTGCCAACCTTCCACATCAGATATTATTTTTTTATTCAAAACAAAAAAATTACAAAATATCAGCCCAGAATTTAAAACACTTCTTAACCACATTACAAAAGTAATTTTTTAAGCATTATGGAAACTAGAAAGAGGAAAAAACCTATCCATTGCTCTTATGCAATAATTAATTTTCATCAGGGTCCTTACTATGCAATAATTTTTACAGAGAGACAAAACACAACTGCTTGCTATTGTTTGAACACATTTGCTGCATATGCTAGAACAGTAAAGGCTGGAAATATGTGTAAAGGATAATACACAAAATGTAGCTAAATGTATTCTGTATTACGGATCCATAATACAGAATGCAAATGATTCTGACTAAGCATTCACAGGAGACAGTCTTTAGGGTGCATGCTGTGAATGTATATTATGAATAATGCATAAAACTTGGCTAAAACTTAATGAGTCCATTGACATCCTATGGGGTCCACAGGAGCCTCAGATCCCAAAGCGTGTCAGTGGCATATTACTCTCCTCCCCCACTTCATTTAAAAAAATACTTTCTTAAAACAAAGGAAATTAAAACACAAAGGAAAAGACCCTTAGCTCCGATTTAACTCCCTTATGACAGCAAACATGGAGACAGTCACGAACTAAGACTTCCTTCACCTCATCGTGACTAGATATTAAACATTAGACCACAACACTGCGTGGCATTACTGGAGGGCTGCATCAGGTGTGGGATGTGAGTTGAGTTACTCGTCCTTCTCAAATCAATATACTAAAGGGCTTCTCCACACACAGAGAAAAGAGGATAAGAGCTGACAAGCATCCTTATTATGCTTTATTTCCATTCTCCTTCCCTAATCCCCAGATTCTTTAAGTGCAATAATTAACGTATAAGGAGATGGCAGAACATATGGGACAAAAAGACAAACAGCTTACTAGTTAATCAGAGCCGCTCCAAAGAAGTAAGGTCACATGCTAAAGGACATTGGCAATAGGAACAGGCATGAGCACAAAGAATCTGACCAAAGAGAAGCGCCTGGTATTTACAGCTTGCAAGTACCAAAACACCAGAAGAAAAAAAATAACCACCTCTTGAGTGAAACTCTAAGGTTGCACCATTCTATCCAAGTGTACAAGCGTACAATATTCACCAGGAAAAATAAGTGTTGGCATCGAGCCCCAGCTCCACTTAGAAGTGCGAAGATAGTTTTTATGTGTCATGTGCTTGGAAATAAATTAGTAAATTTTTCCCACAGTATAAATACGAAGAAAAATCACTGATTAAGTTCTTGTTTGTTTAGGGTTAGAAGTCTTCAAAATCATTCACATTGTAATTAATTAATTCTTGCAACAGCCATGTGTGATGAGAAGTCTGTATGTCCTTAAATACGAGAAAGCTGAGGAACAAAAGGTCAAGAGACTTCCCTAAAACTCCAGAGCACTTCAACGGCAGAGCAGGGACACAGCTCACCCTCTCCATGCTCTCTGCCATACACTCCTTCACTACACTCGGTGTGGTGGTTCGGGAGTTACCTGCCCCCCACACTTTGAAATAACCCAGGCTAGGACTCAGTCAGCTGGAAGTTAAGGAACGAAGCTTTATATTTACAGCTATGCACAATATATAAGCAGACATTTACAATGTATAACAGATATTTACAGATATATACAGTGGAAAAGGCAATACAGAAACACCACAGCCCTCCAAGAGATCAAAATGCCTAAGAGGGGTTTCTAACCACCCCTACCACCTTTCCCCCCTTCCCCAATGTTATCTCACCACCTGTTAATGCAGCAGATAGGCAGAGGTAGATCAGCCAGGGGGATTAGCTGCAGGAAAGAAGTTAGTGGAATTATTCAGATTCAGCTACAAAAGGCAGGGAGAAAGAGCCATGCAAGAGCAACCACAGCCCAAAGAGGTTAGAAACCATCTGATTTATCTATATTTGGGTTACAACTCTTGAAACAATTTTTTTTTCTTTCTCAGTAAAGCTATAAGTAGCACCATCAGTGCTTTCCTCTCTCAGCCCATAGTCTAACTTCTCATTCAAATTCTCCAATTAATTCAAACCAGCACACTCGGGATGGCAAATGCCAGTCTGCTTACAGACCACTTCTATGCTCAGCCAGGCCACCGTGGGCCAAAGCCAACACAACCTGTGCAGGGCTAAAAAACAACTAAGTCCCATCAGACCTGACCTGGCTTTGCCCTTTCTAGTTCTGCTGCATGTAAGCCAGCACACACACATGCACCTCCCCAAACACATTTGTCACCCGTCCAACATGCGTGGCCTACTGACTGACCAGCACATCATGGCAGACCTGCTTGAGAGACTGGGCAGGAGTCTTGTGTTCTCCCCACCAGACCGCACCACTGTGCCCAGTTAGACATCATGTGCAAAACATTGTGCCTACACCCACTGCAACTAGTAGGGCAGGTGAGCACTTTTCACTGGAGCCACATTTCAGCATCTGAGCCTTTCAGACTAGAACCTAAAGCAATAGGGAACTCCAGCACTGCCTTCTTTCCAGAGCCAAGCCAAGGCAGCCCCTTCCCTGACACACACTGCTCTCCCACCCAAAGCTGAGGTCAAGAGGGGAGGAGAAACAATATGGGTCCATGGGCTGGACAGGAGGCAGGCTGTGAGACAAGCGCTCTTCCATCCCTGAGGACGTCTTCACTGGCACGAGAAGCACAGGTTTGGTACAAATTTGACATAACCAACTTTTGTTCAAAAAAGCAGGAAAATAATAGCAATTTTCAGGAAATTCAGAAACATGAGTGGGGTTTTTTTTAGGTTTGCTTAAAATCTTCCTTCTCCTCTGCAAGGCACTTCCAATGGAAAATCCCTGAAAAATACCAGGGAGGAGGTAACTGTCTGTGGGTTCGGGAAGCATTTCTGAATCTCAAAAAAAAAAAAAAAAAACCCACCCAAAAAAACCCAAAACTCTTTTAAAATCCATCTTTTGTTTTCCTTGTTTGTCATACTTATGAAACCACCAGAAATCCAAACACCATTTTTTGTTGCATGTGAAAACGTTTAACAAACAGATCCTTGAAGGAAGTAACTGATCTGCAGCAGAATCTGGCATGAAACGTACACAGAGAGAGAAAAGACACAACCGTGCTGATCTTTGCTCATAGCTGTCCATGCATTTAAGCATGAATACTCAATCTTGGTTTATCCCATGACAGTATTCTTTTCTTTTAATGACAGGAGAATGTTTTGCACAGTTACAAAATGAACCTGACCCTTTTAATTTTCTTTTTTTTTCCCTGTTGGTATGTACATTTACCCCATACATGAAAAAAAAAACCCACCCACGTGTATTTACACACACATATATATTCTAACTAACAGCAAAGGCCAGGCTTTCACATGAACAATACTGTCAAACTCTTTTACCTTTGCAACCCATCTGCTACTATTTATACTTACTGCTACAGATATCAGCAATTGTTTCCTTGCCTCCTCACCCCTCCCAGACACCATGAGAATAACAGAGAACAAAGTCTCTCAGTAGCACTTTCCTTCTCAGCAGGAAGCTCAAGCGTTTGTGATATCCATTTTGATACAAAACCTAAATTAGGCCTCTGGAAATAGGTAATGCATAAAAAGAAGCATTTTTGTGCCACAAGATTATTATTATAGGTTACTGTTAACCCTTCGGAGATGGAGGTGAGTCCTGCAGCTCCCCACTGGGTTGAATATTTGCTGAGAAATCACAGACACTACCTAAGCAGATATTTCAGGTGTGCTTCATGATAAAGAGAACGATTCTGTTGACCCATCATATTCTGATAGCTAGTTTGAGCACAAAAGCATCACCAGTTAAACTAAAAGGATCAGCACAGCACGCACGTGCTGCAACCCTCTTGTAAGGGTTGGATACAAGGACAACTGCGGAGTTACTAATGCAGAGATCAAACAAAAAAATCAGTACAGGAACATAAGGAAAAACTTTTTCACTGTGAGGGTGACAGTGCCCTGGAGCACGCTGCCCAGAGAGGCTGTGGAGTCTCCTTCTCTGGAGACAGTAAAAACTCACCTGGATGCATTCTTGTGTGACCCACTCTAGGTGATCCTGCTCTGGTAGGGTGGTTGGACTGGATAATCTTTTGAGGTCCTTTCCAAACTCTAGCATTCTGTGATTCTGTGATTTAGGAACTACCCAAAACACATTCTGCCTCTTAGCTCCCTATAGTTCTTCCTTATTGCAAAGTTCCCACTGGGTCACATATTAATGAAATTAAATACATCATTCAAAAAGGAAAAGCAAACAAACAAACAAAAAAACACTCCACAAACATAAAATCCAAACCTTTAAACAATTTCTCATTTTCAAGTTTCAAATCACCCCAAATGAGAATGTCAGGGCTGGAAATCTGTGTGATTTATCCAAACCTCAAAACTGTGAATCAGAGTTATGCAAACCGTAACTTTTTTTTTTTCCCCTCCAGAACCATCATCATCCCTGAAGTTAGGAGAACTAGTCCACGATCAGATTCACTGAACAACATGACCTTACATAAAAGCAATGCCACCTCATGTTGTGATACAAGTTGGCCCAGCACTCCTCATTGCTTGACTCTTACTTCCTGAGCAAAACAAGCCATAACGCAAATTCAATCTGTTATCTGCCTACATGATTTAATTCGAGTTCAGCTTATCCTAAGCACTTTTTTTTTTTTTCCCCTCAAACATGTAGACTTCAAAGGGCTATAAACTGTGATGCTAAATGCAAAAGCAACTGCACATGGGTACGTTTAAATAAGTATTTTAGGAAATCATGGTCGGTCACTACTTGTTAAGCCTAAGAAAAATGGAGCCTTGCCATAACATGGAAGACAAATTGGATCTCAGAGCCTCACACATCCTCCCATTCAAATCCCTATGCTCAGCATATCTGCGGGGATAAAAAGGAGAAGCAATCCAATACCTTCTTGCATTAGCGAGGCAGACAGAGGTTCTCCTAATACATTTAAGCTTTACAGATCTTTCACTCAAAAAGCCACAAAGTTAGCAACTGGACATATCAAAGGGGAGATCCTATGGTACACTTATTGACCAGTCTGACTATTACACCAACGAGTAGAGCACAGATATTTGCACCCATACATGGGCAACCATTCCCATAAACATCCTCCTATCAATGGCACAGTTTTCATGACTTCACTGCCATGAATTAAGAATTTTACCTCTGGCCTCGAGATTTGCCTACAGCCACAAAGAGGCATGAGGAAGAAAAGAAGCCAGAACTCCTAGTTGCTACATCTCCACTCTAGCCATTCTGTTTGGCATTGTTTTCCTAGACAGCTTTCTTTGTCTTAGCAGTTCTGACATCTGCACATTGCATTTGCCCTGTTGTGCAAGCGTGACTATTTCCTAAGAGATAAACAGAGATCACCAAGCTCACAATGCCTGACAAACAGAGTTCAGCGAGACCCCGTCCTTCTCACTGGCAAATGTAAAGGGAACTCTTCAAGATCTGACAAGAAAAAGAAGGGAATAATTTGGGGGGGGGCGGGAAGAGGAATGGGAAAGAAAAATTTCCCTTACTCTTGCAAGCTCTTTTGTTAAAAACAGCTACTTGAATCATTCCTGCTTATAGACAGTCCTTCAGCAATGGAAAAGCAATACAAGCTTTTTGCCATTTGATCCCCCCAAACATTTTGCAATTTAATGTGAGCAGGCTCCTCACTGGGCTCACAGACAAAAGTTTGCCCACATGCCTTTTAAAGTACTTACCTGATTCTGCCTTTGTCTGCTAAGTTCCTTTTGCAGCTGCCTTCCCACGAAAATGTTTCTATGCCCACTTTCCCCGGTCAGTTCTATAGTCTGCTGAGAGCTGGATTCATTGCTGGGTTTCAGCAGTTACATTTCTTCCTCAGTTGATGCCTCTTTTTATTTATTCTGAAGTTTCCAATGTAAACCAAACAGGAATACCACCTTTCTAAAATTACTACAATCCCACTGTCCTCCAATGTAACATTAACAAGAGGCAATATTCTCCAAAGCTATGAAGCATATACTGCCCTAAATTACATTGCAGTTTGCTGCCCTGATCTCGCACATTTTTGAATAGGAAGGCTCCCAGGGATCTTGCTCTCTGTTCTGACTGCATTTACTGCTTTAAAATATTTTTAACCCAGACTCTGAAGTGCCAGCCTAGCAGCCCTTCATGCTAATCCTAGCCTGGGTGGCTCTTCTTAAGGGAAAGCATTCAAAAATCGTGGCAGCACATCAACTTTGACCCTTTTCATTTAAAACATTAGACTTTTTTTAAGGGGAAAAAAATTAGATTCCAGAGGGAATCACTGAACTCTGACCTGCTTAAAATTAGTTTTGTTTTAGTGCCTGCGTGGTGACTCAACAGGCCAATTTTCCAGACACTTAAGACTTCTCTGCTCCTGAAGATTCCAGTTAAAGTCCAGGACTCGCTGCCTGGGGTCGGATCAGAACACTTTGTTCCACGGCTTCAAGCAGTGAATTCCCAGATTGCCCTACCCTTGCCAGATGTTGGCACGCTTGGCAATAAGTAGGGCTGTAACCAAGCTAATTATTTCATTTTCAGAAATAAATCCGTGAAGAGTTTTGTTTGCAATACATTTAGACCAAAAGAATTTCCCTTCGAAATTCAGCCATCAAGAAATGTTTACATGGCTCTGATAAACATTTCACGATAAGCTGGATTCTTTTGGCGGGGGGGGGGAGGAGGAAGATGTGTACTTTGGTCTTCGCAGTGCAGCAAATAATTCTCAAACAGGGTCTGGCTGAGTGCATCTGTCTCACTGGGAGTAGCTGGTTTTATTTTTTCTTTTAATCTGTCACAAGCATTACCAACGCTAAATGAGCCACCATAGACTTCTATGCTGCAAAAAAAAAGAAAATAGCATCGCAATGCTTCATTTGTGCTTCAACAGGACTTGAAGTGCAGTGCCTGGTATCAATAAGCCTTGTCAGTCCACAAATTAAAAAAAAAAAAAATCCCAGGAAATGATCCCCCAACACAGGATTGGACCAAATTACTTCCTGCAGAAGGTTAACACTACCCAGCAAACTAAGATCAATAATTTTCCTCAACCTCAACAGAATTATTCTCATCATTCACTCTACTACACAGACTTCATGTCTTCCATCAAAAGACCTCAAACAATTTAACAAAGAGCCTCAGAATCTCCTGTAATGTGAGGGAATACTATTCTCTCCATCTGTAAGGAGCAAGGAATTAAAGCAAAAGGATGCTAAGAAACTCTGGCCACGAGGCAACAAACAGCCAGACCCAGAAACAGAACCTAGGTGTTGGTCCATATTAAATGGCATCTGTTACATTTCCATCCCTGTTTCACAGCTATTATGGAAAGAAAATCTATGCCAATGGCTGTAATCACTTATTTGACAGCTGCTAACCCAACGAACATGAAGGCAATTTATACACAGTGCCCTAATCTTCCTGAATTTGATCATGTATGAACACAGCACTAGTCCTTGTTCCAACACAATTCTGGGTTTGTCTTAGAAAGAAAGAAGCTTTCTTCCTTTCTCAGAAAGAAAACGAGCCACTAAAAGACAGAGTTTTAACACACAGTCATCAATATGCTGTTCTTACAAATACAAAAAAATGTAAACCAGTAATAACACAAACAATGATGCACACTGTTCTGTCTCAACAAAATAACTCTGTCTTCTGCCCAGAAAGCCTTCCTTCAACCTAGACAAGAAAACTCCTGAGACATACAGACCTGGAAGACACTAGCCAGGACAACCAAAGGAAAAAGAAATGTTGTGACAAGAGAATGACAACACTTTATGATCATCCTCCACATATTTATTCTCAAGATCCGCACACCGCTGGTGATCACAGCTGCCACAGGACCCTGAAAATACCCAGCTAGGTTAAAAGGGTTAAAAGTTGTGAGTCTGCTTCACTAGAAGCCAGCCTGCTGACCCAAATTAAACAGCCACATATGATGTAATGAAGGAGCTAGTGAGTGGTGGTCCACGGTAGATGGCTGACAGCACCACTTCTCCTGCAGAGGAAACCTACCAAATCACCACCAGAGCATCTCCACCATTCTGCCTGAACCTGAGCATGCTATTATGAATTGTTACCATGCCTCCTCAGGGGAGACCTGCCACTGCATTGAAACAATGTGAGCTAACTAGGTTATTCATCACCTGCCAAAAATGATGCTGCTCAGAGCTTTTTGGATGCAACGGTGAAGGTGAAGAAAGCCTTCCTCACCACCTACACAGCCTGGGCTCAGCTTTGCAAAACAAATTTGAGCTGCAGTCAGACTCAATGTCAGACTTTTGCCAGCTGAGCTCCCTCTCACTTCCTCACTTTCAGGTCATCTGAATACCTTGACAACCTGTGAGGATAAATCAAGCACAGAAGGTGTTTAGGAACTAAACATACACGTCAGGTGTTTCTATAAAACCCACATGAAGTTATACCAAAGTATCCCAAATTCCAAATCCTTGACAAATATATCACATGTTTTGGACAAGGTGAGCAGTGTTTCAAAATACACTGGTTATAAAAATTAGAAGGAGATGGAGCAAATTTGGGAGAAAATCAGGAGACAATGTGCATGCTTTTATTTTTCCCTTTGGAGCATGTATCAGTCGCTTGGAGCTTCCCATCAGTGGTGCCTACTCTTTGAGTAGCTCTAATCTTAAAGCACATTAAGCAACACATTAATATCAACAATCACCAATCTCTTGATTGCCAGATCAGAAAGGACTGTTAGGACCTCCTGCTTGGTCCAAGAACCTCAGCCAGCAACTCCCATAACATGCCAGTAACTTCTGGTATAGCACAAACTGATGGCCAGAGCCCCCACACAGCCCCTCCTTGAATAAAGACCCCTGCCCTTATCTTGTGTTGAGAGAATTCATAGCCAAGCACGCTTCTGCTTCCAGCCTGCCCATCTTCTCTCAGCTACATCAGCTCAGGACAGACATGGCAGCAGCTTTGTGAAGAGACTCATGGCTATAAACCATTCTCAGAGATGGCACCTGGTACTGTCACCAGATACACTGTGCTGTACATTACATGAAAACCGTGCATGTTACTGATTGTTTTCAAGAAATTATTTACACTGGCTCTTTGATCTTTCCCAGAACTAGCAAAAATAAAGCCCCGATTTGGCAAAGGGTTTAAAGCATTTGCCAAACTTTAAGCACCGAAGGAGGCCTGCTGGCTACGTTGGGACTGAAGCGTTTAAAGTCAGGCACATTTGTAACCATGTCAGGGCCAAAATCCCTGCACAGCCATTCAAAATGCATCCCAGGCTCGCGCTTTGCTTCTGGAAACTTTATTCTCACTTTACATATAGTCAAAACCTGACGAGAGCTCACTGTCGGATTATGCAGGAAATCTGCAAGTTTTGCCAAGGTGTGATCTTCTGCTTTTTCACACATTATTGTATCATGCCGCGCCAGAACACTAACGTATGCACAGTTCTAAAATAGCTCGCATTATTACAGCCCAGCACGCACAACGGCACTGAAAAGCCAACACACAGACCTCCAGAGATTTGCTCCTCAGTCACTTGAAAACTGATAATGGGTCATGATTCCTTTCTTACCAAGGGGAAAAGAAAGAAGGGGGGAAAAAAAAAAAAAAAAAGATGTAAAAAGAAGAAACAAAACAAACCAGACTCAGCCTTCCTAAACCTTTTCGTCGTTTTTCTCCCTTTTAAATGAAACTGTCAATTGTCAGGTTTGTCTTTGGTCATGTTGGGGTGGGAGAATGGGATTTAATAACATTTAATTGACTTGCTATCAAGAAGGAAACATATTTTTCTTCTCTCAAATTTGAAACTGACACTTTCTCTTTTTTTTCTGTTGGCCTACTTTCTTTTAAGTTGCTTTTCAATTATTTATGAAAATGCAATAATGCATTACTTTGCTGTGCAAATGTTTAGAAGGAGATAGTGTCTTTCAAGTGAAAAAATAAAACCCCAAAGCCAAAAACCAAAACATACTTGGTTATATGGGGGCTTATTAAAAAGCATATTGCAGGTGACACTTTATAAAAAATAATCTACTTTCATTTGCCCACACACACACACATCCATATTTTCTTTAGACCATATGTATGAGCCAATAAAAGAAGTCCACAGCTCCACAGAAACACCCCACTCATTGCTCTCCAAAGCTCAAGCTGTAACAAACAAACAAAAGCTCTGCACGAGAAACTGTACAAGGGGCTGAACAGAAACCTATTAAGACACTGAAAAGACTCCACGCTTTCTGAACAGCAAAAAAAAAAGAGGGCAAAATCTCATCCCACTGACTAATATCAACTAATAGCAAAACTCTCAGTGTTTCAGATATTTTGAACAGGTTTTGTTGGGGTTTTTTAGGGGGGGGTTGTTTCTTTTTGTTTGCTGTTCTTGTTATTTTTTAACAGCTGGATTTGGAAACAGCTGTGTTCCCAAGCCCATCAATTATCAGTGAACACTGACTGCTGGACTTCTTTCTGCAATTTTGGGAATCCCATGTGGTTCATACTCAAGCGGCTATCGCTTCTGAGGGCTAATCACCTCAAGGTTCTAGCATCAACAGACTAAAACAAGTAGCAAGTCTGCCCTGGGTACAAAACCAGGCCCATAATGCTTACATTCCATGTATTAAGCTCTACTCTTAAACAGGCAACTTTGGCTTCATGAGCTGAGTCACCTCTATTTCCATCAATGGTGAGATGGAAGTGTTTCCTCTGCAGTACTTTCTACAGAAGCATCCTTCTCTGTGTTGACAAATTAAGCTATGAATTATCAGCTTTGTCTTCTATATATATGCATTATTGATCTAAGTAGATCAAACTAGGAAGACCAGAAAGTATCATAATATGAACACAGATATACTTAACAGCAGCAGAATACACGCTGAAATATAATCAGAGAAAGATATCACACTAAAACAACCCAAAAACTCTACAGATGCACTTTGGCACCTCTGTCAAGGTTTTCAAGCTTCAACTAGACAAAACCAATGCCAAAATTATGTGCTGCTAACACAGGTCCTGCCCATGTAGGTGGCTTCCTGAGGTCCTAACTGACCAAAGTCCTCAGCGTGATAAAAGAAAACAAAAAAACTGTACAACGACTTAGAGAAGTCAACCTCTGCTATTACTAACTATATCGTTCCTTAAAGCTGGAATCCATGTAAATCCTTCTGTTTCTGGAGCTCCGGAAAGCCACCTCTCACACGTATTGCAGGCTTTCAGAAGAGACATTTGACAATGCATGTAACTTAGGAAACCAACTTCTTGCTTTTTTTCCCTTCATTAGGCAGCTAAATCACCTTGAAGGTCAGCAGGGCATTGTCTGTGTGTCCTGGTATGGGCGTGATTAATGCCCTAGAGTTGGTTCAGTTCCTGGGATCCCCCTCCCCCTTCTGTTACAAGGTCCGGAAGGGGTGCAGGGGCGGGGGGCACACCACGTGGCCCCGGGACTCAGGAGACCTCGGGCTGCACATATGCGTGGGACTATTTTGAACCAATTGGTCAGTCAGTGAATGCTGGATGCCTATTGGTCAGTTCCACGTGCCCCTATGGGGTATTTAGGGAGGGTACAGAGACCGTTAGGGTTCTTCTTCGTCTTCCCCTTGTGCTGTGAGGAGCTCCAGCCACATGCTCAGCAGCAGCAGCAGCAGCGACAGCTTATAGAGAAGTGACAGGCAAAACCCCCTTCTCTCTTTCTCTTTCTACCCAGGATAAGCCGGTCCTTTCCCTTTCCCTCGGGAAGAAACGCTGTTTCCCCTCGCGCCCCGTGGGCATTTATAGGCGTGGCAGGGATCTGTTTTGTATGTAAGCTCTCTGTTCCCTAAGTTCTGACTGTTTAAACTGTTTATTCTGGGTTTTCAAGCGACTCGTGCATTTATTCTTGCCAACCACGCATCCAGAGAACCCGGGGGACCCATCCAGGACCCCCTCTGCGAGTATCAATACTAATTAAATTGATATCTCATGACACTGTGCTACCTTCAGGAATGTGACTTCTTCTGAACTGAAATCTCACTTTTCTAACTGACCACTTCACTTGTGCAAAGACTCACATTTTGCTGAATTGAAATTAACTAAGTCTATACTCACTGTTGCTCTTAATCAGGGCCATGAACCACACCTCTGCAACTCACATGCCATAATCTTGAGTTAGCTGCAACTGGACAGCGAAGACAAATATTTCTAAGCACAAAGCCAACTATGTTGAGATTAAAACAATAACATAAAGCTATATAAATATATAAGTAAACTTTTTCCTTTTTTCTCACACATGAAAATACACAATTTAAAACTAGCAAAGCAATAACAAAATCTTGCCTTCTTAAGGCTTTGCACTATTGCACAAAAGCATTTTTCTTCCTCTTACTGCTGTATTTGTGTGCACTGCAGAGGTTCTTGGGTGTTTAACTGCTACTGCTGCTCTTCAGGCCAATGTACCCACACCTCTCCCTCTAATATACCTTTAAGGATTACAATATCTTCATTTCTCCACTTTCTACCTCATTTCAGCTTGATACTTCTTACCAAGAGCCAATTTCTGCCTTGATATGATGCATTAGTTACTAAAAGAATTGTGGGGCGTGTAACAGAAGGTGCAAGACTTACTTCCCAAGACTTACTTCCCTCCCCACTATTATTCCTCATAAAACCAGCTATCTTTCTACCATTCAAAGGTATCATCTTACATAAGGTGAGATATTGGGTCAACAGCATTCTGTGCCGGGGGGAGGAGAAAAGCATCCACGTAGAATTTCCAAGCATATGTTGTAAATGTGTGAGTGATCTACCACATACACGCTTAGAGAATCACATGTGTGTTTATGAGCAGGCCCTGAACACCTGAAGACCTGACTTCCCTTCCCACCCCATGAGGTGCTGCCTGCAGAATACACCCTGGGTCACCCCAGTGATGCACAACACTCATTTTTGTTGCTTTCCTCTAGGGCACTTTCCTGTCAGAGAGAGGTCTTCAGTTTCCAGAACTGTCAATTGCCTTTCAGAAGCACCAAATTCACACATTCATATTTGTACATATTCATAAGCATTTACCCATTTGTAATCTCTCGTGAGAATTAATATTATTCCTCTACAGTCACTAAATTTCCATCAGCCCATGCAAACTGCTACTTTACCTATGGCAAGCCTGTTTACAGGAATGCCTCATTATATATAATTTCAAGTTTCAACTGGAAGCTTTTTTACAGAAGTGACAACTACTTCAGTATTTCTGCTCCAGCTCTGTCTTTTCCGATTATCGGCAGGGGACACAAAACTGAACTCAGCAACAAGTTGCAGTGAGAATCTTTAAAAAGCTCACCCTACGCATGTGGCTATTGACCGAGTAATCCACACGACTTGCAAACCTGAACTAATTAATTGTTGAACGTTTGTTAATCTCAAGCACAATGCACTTAATGCACCACAGTACCACTAGACAAACCCACATTCCCAGGAACTGGAATAAATCATTGAGTTTTCTCAGAATCACACTGTCCTGCTTCTGGCAGCTGCCTGCATACAATTCCCAATTCAAAATCAATCTGAAACGCAGCAAAGAGCACAGTATCTTCAACTAAACACAATCTTCTTACAGATCTGAAATCAGAAAGCAGAATATAACACAGTTCCTTTTTTGGGACTGAACATGCTTTTTCTATATTTTGCTTACGCTTGGTAGCAGAGGCATTCTATTTATTATTAAACTGACATGTAATTGACACATATATTGAATTTCTTTTTATTATTTATGCATTTGCCTATATTCCGGCATGTGAAGCATGATCTTTAATACCATGGCAAAAGGAGCAACCTCACTTCAGCAAAAATACAGTCATGTTACTGGATGTACATGTAAGGACAGCACATAAAGAGCCACAACAGCTGCCTTTCCCTGGGAACTTCAATATTCCCAGGCTCCTTCCAGAGCCAGTGGAGAAGGAGAGACTCCACTGCAGCATGTTTTGGTGGATTGAACACTGTAATAGAACAAGGAGAAGTTAGCACCAGCCCCTTAACTCAGATTGCTCTGAAATCACTTGAAAACCATTCATTTTCTAATTCTCTTCTCCAATGGTTTCTGTATTCTTCCTCAGTATAAACCTGGTCCATTAGAACTAATCTCCTGGTAGAAGGTTGATCATGACATTAAAAATCACGTTCCCAGCTAAGAAAAGCAACTCTTCCATTCACTGACCAAAGGCACCGACTTGTAATGGATCTTTTTGCTTTCTTTTTTAAAACTGAACTGTAAACTTAACTCCTAGATCCTCAGTAAGTAAATTGGTCAGTTGGGGATTAGAACTGTTGCCCGCAGCCCTTTTCACTGCACTCAAAGCTTACTCATACACAGGGACTTTATACCAGTGTAAAAGGTAAACTCCGTAATCCTAGTTTAGAAATTGAATCAGTTTAATTAAACATGTCTTTAGACTGGCTGCCACAAAACATAGCCTAATAGTCAAATTTAAACCTGTTATATGTACTTACACCCTACAGAAACAGGATACTGCAAAAAAATATTTACATCTATTTCAGAAACAGATCAACACTTCTGAGCAGAGCAAACTAGCTGGATTTTGTCGCCTCTCCTCCAGAATGAAGGGGAAAGGGTTCTCAGAGCAGGAGGAGCCTTTATTTCCCAGCTATAAGCAGTCAACCATCCTATCCCACCACTTCTTTCCAATACTAGCCAGCCTTCTACCAAGCCTAAGCAAAAAAGTCAGTGGTGAAAATCTAATTTTAAATTAAATTAAACAGACAAACATGACTGCCACTAAGAGCAGGATTCTAAATACCATTTACTAATACTCCAGCACACGTTAAGCATCTCCCTAAGCTTTGACCAGCAAAGGCAAGTATCATATGTAGCGAATCTAAGCCTACCGAACAGGACATCAGCTTTCCCAAAACCTTTCAGACTCATTTCAGGTAAAATCCAGACCACCTTGCCAGTGACTAGGGAACTACAATGGCAATCGCTCATCTATGGGATGTGGTTTCTTTTGGATTGTATTCTGTAAAACCATATTCTTCGCAGAAGGTTCAAAACATCATCAAAGTGCACTGGCCTGTTGAGCCTGCTCAATTCCTTGGGAATTAGTTCAGTATTCATGCAGTACAGACTTTCATGTATTTTTTCTGTAATCACTGCAAGGGTAATATACTGATATAGAAACATTAAAATAGTGTGAGATTCAGGGGCTTTTTCCGGGGATTTTGCAGAAGTGAAGAACTCTATCCTTGCAAAATAACTTTGACCTGCAATTTTTAGGAAACTAATTCCCTTGAAACGCAGGTAAATAACTCTTCCTTTAAACAATAATCACAGAATACACTTTAGCTTTGTCACCAGGATTTCTTTTTATTCAAAAGAACAACAGGAAATGGAGAGGGGGTGGGGAAAAGACTTCTGTTAAAGGACAATTCACTGAAGGGTCTTTTAGCTTGCAATTGTCTGCGCTGCTCAGGGCCAATGGATCAAATTTAACTTTAAGAAGTGCTGATGGTTGTACGAGTCACCACAGTAGGAGCTGGTGCTTTGGGCCACTCAAGTTCAATTTTTGGTGTTACCACAGGGCATAGAAACTGAGGTCTTGGTGAGAAAAGATTTGCTCTGTATTTGATGCCTTGGGTAAAGTGGAGTTCTTAAAATCACCAGCCTCCCAAGCAGCTAGTAAGCCAGCAGGAGGTTAGTAGAAAGAGAAAGCAATTGTCCTTTGTGCCTCTGAAAATAGCCAATATTAAAGGATCCTCTTATGTAGTACCTGAGTTTCAATCTAAGTTTGCAGCTCAAAGGAAGCAAGAGGCTAGAGAAGACAGAAAATAAAGCTGTCAGAAATATTAAAGGGGACACTCCTCAGGCTGTCACAAAACATATGGTCTCCTCACCTAGAAAAGCATGCAGCTAGAAAGGATGTGTCCTCTCTAAGCAACAAAAACTTGTTCAGACAATGCACTTTGTGTATACAGAATGTGCTGTGTATGTGTCGGTGCCTGCATGTGTTCACCAGGTGCTTGACTAGACCAGGTACTGCAAGAGTGATCATCTTACACTTAATCTAGGATGTCGATCAGTGGAGCAAGAAGCACATGGTCTCAAGTTGCTCTAACAGACATGGGAAATCCTCTTCAAGTGTAGCCTCCATTCTTCACACCATGCCCAAAGAAGTTGTTACTGTACCACAGCTAGCAGCAGGATGCAAATCTTATCTTATGGTTTTGACCTGAATATTCTCATTTGCTACTAAATTTCACACAGGGAAAGAGATATGGCTTCAAACTCCTATAGCCACAAATACAAAAGGATATTTTCCTAACTGGGTATAAGCACATCATGAAAATGGAAGAAAACTCACAGAGCCCCCCAACATTTCACTGCCACTGAAGAAGAGCTCATTCTTGGTTTAGGTTTCATTTCATACACTGTCTAAACCAAATTTGGATCTGAACTCAGCTACATAATGTATCATGACTAACTGGACCCTTTCTAATGCCTTGAAGTTATGGAGAACACAAAACAGTTATAAAAAACAAGCACAGAAGACCTTTGAGGTTTTACAAGATCTGTTTCCAAGGTGTAGGGCCCAGTTGCCCATTTCTTCACCACCATCACTCCCACCAGCTTCAGTGGGAGCACGGTTCTGCCCTTTCAGGGGATATGTGAGGATCCTTACACAGAAAAAAAGGAAAGACAAACCCTTCTTTGCTAACAGGGAAAAAATCCTTACAATAATACTAATCTATTTATAATGGTCAAAAACCAACAACTTACAACAGCAGAGCAGAGCTTTGGCAATATTTTAACATACTGTTGTATTTTTAGAAGAACTACTCATTTGCTTTCTCCTAAATGCAGGAATTCTTACTTTTCAACAAACACTGGTTTTTTGTGTACCTGTATGCCAACATCAGAGTCCTTTATATCAGGGTAAGTACGAACTGGAGGAAGAAACAAAGCTCCTGCATACAGGTTGCATTACAGCAGCACTCTCAGAGACGCCAAGTCTCAATCTCCTCCCATGCTTTTTGCAGTGATAGTTAACTACGCCACTTACAAACCTTCCTGGAATGCAGCAGTACAGTTTTTTACGATGAGTAACAGAAAACTGCTGTTTCTTCATCCTAAACATTGAGGGACTATCCCATCGTAAACAATACATCTGACAGTTTAATGGTATTGCTCAACCTAACTGTTTCTGGCAAGCAGCACATCTGATAAAAGCGCAGCAAGGTGTATGTTTTAAGCACCTTTATATTTTCTCAGCACAGAGACCTTACAAGAGAACCTTATAATTTCAAAAATCATTTGCAAGCTATCTGCAAGCTTAAGTGAAAAACAGTAAGCTCTAGGTTAAGCCTCACTCGGTATCATGAGATCGTAACAGGACCGTCATTGTCCCCAAGGACCTCTCGCAGCTGGAGCATATACATATAGACAAAATTCAAAGGCTTTTCTTTTCTTTCTAAAAAGCATGTGTTAGCTTCCATCACTTACAAAAACTTATACCAAGCTAAACTGGCACCCACATGTTAACTGAATTAACTCAAAATCAGGGTACATCTCAAATGTCCATCTGTTTACGTAAGACACTTGCAGCTTTTAAGCCTTGTACTGCTGCAAGATTTTCATGCGTAACAGTCACGTTTATAGGGTTGACATCTTCAAATCATGTCAGAATAGACATGCTCTCTGCTCTCGAGTCAGCTGGAGATACCTCATAAAACAAAGCTAACTAAAACCAGGCCAAATACTGTAACTTAATTAAACAAATAAACAAAATACTTCTCCCCTGGCATTACCAGTTTAATAGTTGCGAAGAAAGTGCTGTGCAGAATGAATTAATTTCAGAGGTAACAATGTATTTTCCAGTGCTGTAAAGGATTAAGAGGATATAAAAATAGTAGCGGATACAAGTAGCTGTTCTCAGGTAGGTTTCAGGTGATAAAACATTTTGATGAATAACTTTGTACCAGCCTCTCGTTTGGAAGAAGTTGCTTTTTAATCTGAGTCACTCAATTCAGCAAGGCTGCAGACAACTAACTGCTTTCAAACTGGGGCAAGGAAAGCCAGAACAGTTCTACAGCCGGAATCAAATTTCTTTTTTTAAAAGCTTGAACTAAAATTAATCCTTTGCCAGGGATGGAGCAAAATGCAGCCCTACTAACAAAAACAAACAAATAAAACCCCAAAAAAAAAAAAAAAGGAGCACCCCCCACACACACAAAACAAACAAAAAAAACCCCTAAACAAAACTAAACTAAACAAACCAAACAAAAATATTTCCTCCCTAATCTTAGGATATTGTCGGCTTTACTCTTACAAGAGTTAAGGGGTAGCTACCTGCTTGTCATTGTGTGATAGTGTTCTCTCTGAGAAAATACTTCTCATCAAACATCGTCCTCCTTGGACGTCCCTACTGTACTATGGTTGTTGATGATGATCTCGATGTCGAACGCCTACAAATCTCCCACGTGCCTATTTCGTCGGCCTGCTGGTTTAAAAAAAAAAAAAAAAAAAAAAAAAAAAAAAAAAAAAAGTTTANAAAATTAAAATGCTAGAGGCCATTATTCATGAGCAGTAAGAAAACAAATCACTCTTAGACCTACTCCTCTTGCAGATTCCCACACTTATTACTCAAAATCCCACAGCTTGCTATTGGTTCTACCCTTGACCAAAGTACAAGGCTGAGGCAGCATGCCATCCCCAGGGAAAAGCCGATCACGTTCCTCCCGGCAAGAGGCTCCGGTTATTCTAGGATCGCAGTCGGACTCGAATAAAGTCTCTTAACTTTTCAAGAAGGCAGAGTTCGCTCTCACCATTAGTGCCCGGGCCAACCCTACTGTGGGCCGGCCTGGACGAGCGCGGTCTCGCTCCACACCCTAACCAGCAGATCGCTTTTCCTCCTGACCCGTTTTGGTTTTGAGAGGGAAAGCAGCCTGAACGAGAGAACCTTCAGCCCCTTCCATCGAGTCAGTCTCCTGCTCCGGCAGAAGCGAGGAACGTGCCTCGGAGAAATACGTAAACAGCCTCGTCTCACTGTCCCACTCCCCCGATCCTCCCCACTCCAAGTGCCGGTGCCCGCCAGTGTCCCCCGCTCCCCACGGTCGCAGCATCCCAGCTCGCCCCTGCGCGTCCACGGCAGCGGCGCTGCGGAGACCGCCGTTTTGCACTCACGCCCGCAAGCACAGAGACGCAATTACAATAATTTAAAGCTTCCTGTCCGCCAGTTCCGCCGGGATCCCGAGGGCTGAGCCATGCCCGGGCAGGGCGCGGAGCAGCGGCTCCACCACCACATGCGGGCACCGCGGCCAGTCCGCCCCCATCCGCCCCCAGCCCCGGCAGCAGCAGGAGGAGGAGAAGCAAGAAGGGGGGAGGGGGGGCGTGACAACTTGTGCCAAACTTCGGGAGGTGTGCGAGCGCCCGGCAAGAAGCCGGCCGCACTGACAGCCGGACCCACCGCCTCCCC